>JBCEWE010000287.1:3062500-3470000 GCA_039877035.1 Silurus lanzhouensis
GAATTAAGCTGCTCTGTCCACGTTATACTCCTTTATCTCTGCAGATGGAGGCAGTTTTTTTTACTCACTGCTGTCTATCAAACACGGCCAAGAGAACAATTCCTGTCAAATACGGTGCACCATGATAATGAAATTGAAAATGTCTAAAAGCAAGGAATAAAAGCTTTGCTTTTTTGTAACAGGCTGACGGAATGACATTGAGGTAGCGTTTAGGGAGTGGAGGGCGGAGCCAGATAAAACGCGAGATAAGACTACACCTGTAGCTAATGAGACTAATCAGTGCAAGTTATAGTCTGGTGATGCCAATAAAAAGGAGAAAGACACCAGCAGTGATTGAGTCTGGCCAATAGCTAAAAAAAGACTGTGAGTGCTGAAGAGTAAAAGCATGCCGATCTGAGTGGGACCAGACCAAGGAGGAGAATGCTGCAGCCGCTGCTGCAGCCACTTGCATCCCATTTGGCAAAATGTGACCGGCAGTCTGCCTCTTACCACGGGGTAATGTTGGTTGAGTCAGCTCAGGTCAGATTGTTCGGACATTGGGTGTATGTGGTAGCAGTTTGCAAATGTAGAGCGGAGCTGGGCGGTAAGACTACACCTGTAGTGTAACTAGCAATTATTGGTGCTATGACTCACTTGATTGAATTAAAAAAATATTTGGTAAAGGTAAAGACTAGCAGCCAAACAATCAAAGTGTGCTGTAGCCCTGAATGACCTAGAATTCTTGTTCAACCTAAGTTAATTATTTTCTTATATTTATTTTATTAGGTACTTTATGGCAGCCATTCCCTCTGTTGTCATATTCCCTGAACTCCCTGAACTCCTGTAAATGTTTGTTACAAAGTACGGACACTGAAGAGTCCTTCTATAGAGGTTAAACAAAACTTCTTGTACAGTACATGTTTCCATATGGATAATAAAAGATTTCATTTGGTGCAACCCAGATGAGGATGGGTTCCCTCTTGAGTCTGGTTCCTCTCAAGGTTTCTTCCTTATGCCATCTCGGGGAGTTTTTCCTTGCCACAGTTGCTCATCAGGGACAAACATACTTATAAAGAACATATTTACATTTAATCACCACATTATCTGTGTAAAGCTGCTTTGAGACAACGTTCATTGTTAAAAGCGCTATACAAATACAAATGAATTGAATTGAATTGAATTTATTTATTGTACACCCGAGATTATGTGACAAATTCAACACACGAGTCCGCCTGAATAAGCTGTTGCTATAGAAACAAGTGCATGGAGATATAAAGCTGTGATTTGAATTACAACTGTAACTACTGTCAGAGCTGCCAGTCTACAAAATAAATCGTCACCCTTTGACCAATAAAATGTGCAAATTCGTAATGATTGGTGAAGCATTGCAAGTAGATACTAGCAGTTAGATTCACAGAACGGAACTGATCCTACATGATTATTATCAGATGAATACACAGTCTTCATGCTCGGAAGTCTCTTGTGGGATTAATATTAATGCAACAGCCAGCCGTTTGAATCCCATTTTACAGGAAGATGGTTGAGAATACATTAGTAATATCTCGAAAGCCCTGTGCGTATGTGTGCATGTGTGTGTGCTGATGCAGAATCTCATATTATGATCTTTTGATTGGGGTAAATGGAAGATCATCTTTCATTCTCCAGATCTGCTAATGAAGAGAGGTAATGCTAGCTGAGCCACTAAACCTCAGCTTTTATTAAGCAACAGGCAACACAACAGGCCCTGACAGATATTTCCTGTTCATCAAAAACCAGTCTTTCCTTAACACACATTACCAGATTGATAATGCCTAATCCGGCTGAACGCGATCAGTCAGAAGCGTTGTCAGTGGTTATAGTCTCTCTGAACATTTGTGCTTCTAAAAATATACCAATCGATAAGAATTGACATTTCCTTCAAGACTACTTGGAGAATAGAAAGTCCTTGAAATGCTATAGCAGAATGAAATCTGAAAGAGTTCAAAGCTTTGTAGGTATTTATAACCACCATTAACAGCAATCAGTGAATAGCTTTAATGGAATTTCATAAAAATTGCATAATAATAATAATTGTTATTATTATTATTATTATTATTATTATTATTATTATTATTATTATGTAAATTCCAGTATATTAAATTACTTAAAAAATGTGTGGAAAATAAAAATAGGAACATCCACTAGTACAATAATTTTTTTTTATTGTTTTACCTGTTTATTAACAACATACTGTAAGTCATGGGTTTAAAATGTTACCATATCTGTTTGGATTGCAGACACTTGTATCTATTTAGCCCCAAAGCCATAGAGTTCAAAGGCTTTATGGGACTTCCATGTGTTTGGATTTGTGTTGTAATTCCTTGTCTCTTAATGCTCTATAGTGACAAGAAAGAAAAGTGCTTTATACTTGTCACATGTACATTAAAACTCGTTAGGAAGCTGGGGACAAAGACCAGGGTCAGCCATAATACAAGGGCCCCAAGAGTTGCATTTTAATGTCTAGTTTAATGTCTTATTCTTATTAAATGAATACTTAGTTCTCACTATTAGTTATGTCTAGTTTGTGCCATGTCTAGTGTTTCTTATTTTTAGCTCTTATGCCCCATTTTATTCCTACAGTGTGCATAATTAATTCTGTGGCTCTTTCTTGATGTTATGTCTAGACCTTGTTGTGCATAGTTCTTACGGCTAATTCTTCTTATGTCCAGGTATTACAGTACATTATTTTTTTTTTTATTTCTAGTTAGTATATCTATTTCTTGTGTCTGGATGGCCATGTCGCTTTCTTGTCTAGCACTTGTTATTGTAGTCTACTTCTGATCATATCTAATTTTTGTATTATATTTAGTTCTTGCCCATGTTTAGTTCTTGTTTTGTCTAGATGTCCCATGTATGCCTAGTCCTTGTTATAGCTAGTTCTTACATCATGCCTATTTCTTATACAGCTCTTGTTATTGTATGCCCAGTCTTTTCATATATAGCTTTTGTCATGTCTTGCATATCTAGCAGAAGTAACACTCATTTATCAGGGATTATGACAGTTCACATTACATGTGTCATAGATCTATATATACGTCATGTTTCGTTAAAAAAAAAAAAAAAAAGAAATTGCTAACCTACACATCAAAAATTAGCATATGACATCGAGGTAACTTGTCAGCTGGCCACTATTATATCAATCATAACAGTGCAAATAGCAAAGAATGATGATTAAGGGAAATATAATTTTCTATTTAAAGGTTTATTACTGATGTTGACTAATAAATTGTCGAACTTCGACTTTTGTAAAAATTCATTATGTTTGTGGAAACTTATTGAAGCAGCTATATGACTGGAGTGAAATGTAGAGTTCGTCAGTAGGTTTTTGGCAGACTGACTGGTTTTTGTGATGCATAACAAAAAAAACCTCGTCATGGTCTGAGAACATGCTTTTTTTCTTTCTTTAAAAATGCTGAAACCAAAATTGAACAACTGTGAATTCTCATCTCTATGCTTCTCTCAATGCTTCTGTGAGAAATGCCACACCCTGTCCACTCACAGATCACCAGCTCGGGCTGACAGTGTGTCAAATGGTGCAGATTGATGATGCGTTAGCTGGCAGGGAGCTGCATCATATTAGGAGGACAATGAAACAGTGGGGAATAATGTCCTATTGCTGAGGATGATGGATGGTGCTTTAGCAGCATCGCAGTTTACAGCTGAGCAGCAGGAAGGAAATTAGTTTCACATATACAGTTGTGCACGCATAAACACGCGCATACATTCCGGTTTAAATTATCAGCTAAATGGAGAAAATATTCAAATGACTTACATGAGGCAGAAATGTTTGGCAAATTAAAATTTTAATATGGATTTCTCTCTGAAATGATCTGATCTGATTTTCCAATATATTTGAGCATTGTTTAAATACTGTACTGTGCAGATGGTTTGAGGTGGGTGTGAAAAAATGCTTTACAGTAGCAATGCTTTTAAAAAATGAAGTGTTATTAATTTATTTTTATCAATGAACAAAATGGAAAATAAATGAACAGAAGAGAAATCCAAATCAAATCAGTATTTGGCGTGTCCCCCTCTACCTGCAAAACAGACTTGATTTTTCTAGGTACACTTATACACAGTTGTTGAAGTAACTCAGCAGGTTGGTTGCTACAGAAATCTTTAAACACTAACTAGAGATTTCCTGTGGATGCTTTAAATCCTTCAGTGTCTTTTTGTGACCCCAGACTCAAAGATGTTGAGATCAGGACTCTGTGGGGGCCAAAACTATTACTAAACGCTATGCAGAAGATAGTTCTTAATGACAGATTACCTGTATGTTGTGGGGTCATTGTGCTCTGTATAATAAATCTGGTGCCAATCAGACACCTCCCTGATAGTATTGCTTGATGAATATCTGCCTGCATTTCTTAGCATTGAGGATACTATTATTCTTGACTAAATCTCCAGCTCTTTTCGCAGAAATGCAGTCCCACACTTGTTAGAAACCTAGACCATGCTTCACTGTTGCTTGCAGACAATCATTTTTGTAGCCCTCTCCAGCCTTTCTGCAAACAACTTGCCTCCTGCTTCAGCCAAATATTACATAATTTGACTTATTCCATTTTTCTGCTACCCGTTCCTATGTTGTTGTTTTTTTGTTTGTTTTTTATGTATTTCACACATAGTTGAGTCACTTAACCTTGTTTCCACATCAGAGCTATGGTTTTGGACACAATTCTTTGTTGATGGCACTGCTGGACTTCTTCCAATGTTAAAGGAAAGTTAGCATGATATGTCCTTTATTAGATGCTTTAAGTTTCTTTGGTCAACCACTGCATTTACACTCCTCGATGTTGCTCATTTCTTTGTGCTGCTTCAAAACAGCTTGAACAACATCTTTTCACGTTAGTAGCAGAGTTTGGCTGTTCCCCACCCAGGTTAAAGCCTCCCACACTGCTGTTTCTGTTTCAACAGTTAATGACTGTGTTTCAACCTACATATGAAATTGATCATTATTTTGTACCTGCTTGGTAGAATTGGTTAAAGTTTGCAAGTGTAAGAATCGAAAGACAAAGGGTATTCACACCAAATATTGGTTTTATTTAGATTTTTCTTCTCACTTTTGTAAATTGCTAAAAAATAAACAATGAAACAAAATATTTTTTAAAGCAATAATTTACACCTGTCTAAAACATTTGTTAAATATGTATTTAAAACCTATTCAGACCCCTTAACCTCATACTACGATCGCTTAAAGTGATTTTTTTCTTATTGACCTACACTCAGTACCCCAGAATGACAAAGTGAAAGCAGAATTCTATAAAAGTTTGTAAAACTGAATTATCACATTTAATCAGTTCTTAGTTGAAGCACCTTTGGCAGCAATTACAGCCTTGAGTCTTTTTGGATTTGACACAACAAGCTTTTCACAACTGGATTGAGGGATTCTCTGCCATTCCTCATGGCAAATCCTCTCAAGATGGGTCAGATTGTGTTGGAACTGTTGGTAAGCAGTAGAGGTGGGAAGTAATGAAGTACAAATACTTCGTTGCTGTACTTAAGTAGATTTTTTTTACTTCAATATTTATTTTTCCGACAAATCTTTACTTTCACTCATTACATTATATTTTAAAATATCTGTACTTTCTACTTCTTACAGTACATTTTCAAACTATTAGCGTTACTTTCTTTTGAATCTATTTGTCAAGATGATCAATATTCTTTCTTCCTATTGCGTGCCGTTTTAAACCTATTTGTCATTGCATGGCTTTTTCAACCTACCACAACAAGCAAGGCAAAAGGCAACAAGAAATATGGCTAACGTGGATGAGACAGGGGGAGTCAGTGATGTAAACATGAGAACATAGTCATTCCTGATCACCTGATCATCATCAATTCTCATGTAGGAAGGTAATGAGCACTGTGAAACAGGTTTTTTTCAACTTTGCTCCCTCCAACTTTTCCTAAACCCTAAACTATTGCCAAGTGCCTGCTGCAGAAAAACACCCCCACAACATGATGCTGCCTCCATCATAATTCAATGTTGAGGTGGTTTTGGGCAGGTGATGAGCAGTGCTTGGTTTTCTCCAGACATAATCATTAGAACGTTCAATTAAACCAATTAGTTCAATCTTGGTTTCATCAGACCAGATAATGTTGTTCCACACAATCTGAGAGTACTTTCAAACTCCAAGTGGGCTTCTATCGGTTTTGCACTGAGGAGAAGCTTCCATCTAGCCACTCTGCCATCAAGTCTAGATTAGTGAAGGACTGCAATGATAGTTGGTTCTTCATCACCAGGTAGAGACTTGTTAAGGTGTAGAAACAGCTCAGCAAGGATTGTGAACGATTGTTGAAGTTATAGGATTATTTATTATATAAGTCCTTTAAAAGGCAACTATTCTAATTACTAAAGCAACCTAATTGTAATAATGATATTGTTTTTATTACAGCTTATATGCATGTGTCTGTGTGAAACTGTGCACTTATGTGCATGTTATCCACTACAAGAATAAATGCGGCATTGTCTGAGCTGTCGCAAATTTTATCTGTGAATCTGCTTATTTATGTTTGCCTCCTATACCAAAGCCTGTAATTTATGCACAATTACCTTTTAATTAGAGTTCATCTAATCTGAATATAAGTGTCAGTGCTTGTTCAATATAAGCAATTTATATGCAATTAAGGAACCTATTAAAATATAATTACTGATTCTTGGTGGAAAAAAATTGATTGTGGAAAGGAAACTAAAGGAACATATTTCTCCAAACTGAACTACGTGATGCTGAGAGTGTAAATAAAGGTGGGTGTATATATACACTGTGTATATATATATATATATATATATATATATATATATATATATATATATATATATATATAATATGTGTGTGTGTGTGTGTGTGTTGCTTTGCTAGAATAAATACTGGGACTGCTATAAAATTGCTAAATTCTTATACCTAAGATATTAGCATTTAAACTAGCAAAGCAACACACACACACACACACACATATTTTATATATATATATATATATATATATATATATATATATATATATATATATATATAATATGTGTGTGTGTGTGTGTGTTGCTTTGCTAGTTTAAATGCTAATATCTTAGGTATAAGAATTTAGCAATTTTATAGCAGTCCCAGTATTTATGTTGTGTAGGACACCCCTAGCTTCTTTTATTACTATTTTATTCTTAGAAGCATCAAATCCTTTTCCATTGACACTCTCTCACCTTCTCTTCACATTTGTCTCTCTCCTTCTGTGTGTTTGTCAGACAACATAAAGGGGCATGGTCACAATTCTCTAGGTTTACAAATCACACACCAGGTTGTTGATTCAATTTAATTAATTTCTATTTGTGGAGTGCTTTTAACAAAGGACATTGTATTAAAGCAGCTTTACCGAGAGGTTATAAAGTTGTATAAAAGAAGGTATAAATATACTGCCGCTCGCTCTCTCTCTCTCTCTCTCTCTCTCTCTCTCTCTCTCTCTCTCGCTCTCTCTCTCTCTCTCTGTCTAGTTGGCCTCAGAGATCACTACTGATGTAGAAAGCTAAGCTGATTGGTTGCAGGTTTCATGTACTTCACTATGTTCATGGTGTCAGAATCGTGAGAGTCTCAGAAAACTCAATTATCTCTGAGTGTTGGGGTAGTTAATAGCTAATTGCTTGGAATTTACATATTACTATTCTTGGTATTCTTGGCATTGTGTGAACAGATCTAATGGAAATATTTATGTTCTACACAATTTCCTCCGGAAGGCCGAAATTCCGGAACACGTGGTATAGTGCCTCTGCGGTTTCTAGCGCTGTGGGCAGACCTCGGAGGGAAACCAGTCTGCAGGCCTTGGAGAAGCGGTCCATGGCCACTAGGAAACAAGCAATTTTATGAAGTCGACCCCCAGATGGGACCAAGGCCATTGTGGGGTCGGCAGGAGGACCAGTTTTCCCGCTGGTAAGTGGTGTGGAGTCTTTGACATAGCACAGACAGAGCAGCACTGGACGTATCTCGCTACGTCCCCACTGATCCCTTGCTGGATGCCCCACCTGTTCCAACCAATCGAGCGCCAGTTTGATGGCCAGCAGTTCCCGATTACCGATGTCGTAGTTCTGTTCTGTAGGGAAGAGCTTCTAAGAAAAGAAGGCGCAGGATTGGAGCCGTGGAGGGTTACCTGTCTGTTGGGATAGGGTGGCCCCTGAACTAGTGGAGGAGGCATTCACTTCCACTATGAACGGGAGCTGGGGATCGGGGTGTCGCAGGAGAGGGGCGATACTGAACCTCCGTTTTAATTCAAGAAAGGCTGTCTTCCACTCATCACCTTTGCTGATGTGCACTAGGTTGTAGGCACTGCAGAGGTTCAGTTTGGTGAAAACCTGTGCTCCCGTAGATCCTCAAGGGCGGCTGGGCCCAAAAGGAGCAGGTACGGGAGTGGGGTGATTTGTGAGTTTATGTTGCAAAAATTAATACAGGGTTAATCAATCTTCTTTTCCATTTAGAAGAAGCTGGAGGCCACGGGGAAAGAGGATGGCGTAATGAAGCCCTGCTGTAAGGCCTCCTGGATGTAATCCTCCATTGATGCACGCTCTGGGACCGACAACAGGTACACCGGACCTTTAGGCAGCTTGGCACCTGCCACCAGATCAATGACGCAATCCCAGGGGTGGTGAGGGGTTAGGTGAGTCGCAGTCTGTTTACTGAACACGTCCCCAAACAAACGGTACTTAGAATGCTAGGGGGATCTGGTCTGGGCATGGTTGGGGCAGGTGGTGCAGGCAGGCACTCTAGGACGTAATACGGGTTCCAGGAGAATTTTGGTGAGTGTCTTGCCAGCCAGGGACATCTATAAGTATGATGTGTGGAGTTCTCTGGAACCAGGAACCTGATCTCTTCCCGATGGAATAAGCCCACCTGGAGAATGACCACTAGCAGGCCGTAAACCGAAATCTTACCCCAATAGGTCTGCAGCCTGTTCCACAGCCGGATCCCTTTAAGAAACCCGCCGCCGCTCTCCAGCAGGCCTTTGCTCCGACCACCCACCTCCAGTAGCCCGATGGCTCTTCCGGCTTTATATATCGGAGAAGCGGCCAAATGCAACGGCTTTCTCCTGCAAGTCAACTTATATATGGAGATGCAGCCTCACAAGTTCCGCTTGTTTCTCTTGGTACATAGAGCAGAGTACTTCCAGAGAACCGAAGCCTGGAAACAGGTTGTATGCAGAGCATAAGGTAGTCCTATGAAGATCTATGAAGTAGCCTGTAGATCCGACGGTGAGTGAGGGGAAACGGGGGGGCCTTATAAAGGAGAATGCAGATTAGAAACAGGTGTGGGTAATAAGTAGGAGGGAGAGGCTGAGTGAGAGTGCTGAGTGCAGGAGGGAGGCATGGCTGGTGGTTCTCTGACAACCACAGTGATTAATTAATCAATTAATTATTAAAGTCCTTACATTTTGTTAAATAACTTAAACAAATTATAGCTCCTATTACCACTTACGTTTTAGATGTTCACAGACATACAGGTTTTAAGCATGCACAGCAGATGAATTATATTTCATTTCCCAGAGTGCATTTGGAAAGATAAATCAAAATATCCTTCCTCAAATGTTTCTGTGCTCTTTCCATTTTTCACCAAGAATCAGAGCTTAGGTGCCTGATTTCATACAGCATTGAGACAGACCTGTTAAAAAGGGGTTAGGTCTTTGCGTTCATCAGTCATCCTGCCAGAGAAGCAGAGGATGATGGGTGTGGAATCAATATTTGTCATCCGTTAGAGGAGAATGATATATATATATGACCCATATCAGTTACCCAATGATGGCCAAAATCTTGTTTCCTTTTGTGTGTGTGTGTGTGTGTGTGTGTGTGTGTGTGTGTGTGTGTTAGGATAATGCTTGTATTAACCCTTATATAAAGGGCTGTCAAAATAGCAAATTAATGCAAATTAATTTTAACGGCACTAATATTATTCACATGTGATTTATGCAGCTTGCTTTTCTGTTTGGCCATTTTTATTAAAAAAGTAATTAACTGAATAAATATATGAAGCAAAATTAAAAGCTTACTTTACTCAAATATGTAAAAAATTATTTTTATCACTAAACATTTGTTTAACTGATGTGAGGCCAATATCTGTCAGGATGCACACATACGGACAGAAATAGACAGAAATAACAATAATAAATGTCACACTTTTACATCTTTAATGCGATATACCAACAAATGAAAATCCAAAGAAGAAAAGAGACACCCTGCTTGCATAATTCTGCACAACCCTTCCAAATAAGACATTGGAATGTTATCCAGCTATATTGCATTAAAGATTTAACATTTATGATGTTATTTCTGTCTTTATATTTGAAAAAAACCTGTGCCATTTCATAGTCTATATGCAGTATATTTGCAGTTTTCATCTGATCTGTGTTGGATTTTCTTTTCATTTTTTACTTTCTTTACAAAGGGATTCTTAATTAATAAAAGGTCAGGCTTGACAGCATGTTACCAAACACAAAGAGATAAATCTGAACTGGCTTGAGATGTTACAATGGTCACATTTATGTATTTTAAGGTAACACAAAAAAGCAAGGAAATGAAATGCGTTGTAGAATTCCTAAATCTACACATGGACTTTACAAGGCATATATTCCCACTACAATATCATACACAATGTGATGAGGCTCAGCTCCCCTGCTTCCACTTACAGCACAGAATAGTTTGTATGAAATGAATAGAAACAAAAAACAAAACAATTTGACTTTACTAGCCTGTGGTATCCTGACCAGGGTAACTTTCTGTTAACAATCTGACAACCAAATTTCTCTATTAAGGGAAAGGACTTTCAAATAAATCCTCATATTTGGATAATTTTTATTCCAGATACCATATATACACCTAATTTGGCAAATTCCTCCGTTCACTATTCTGTACACCAGAGGTACTCTAAAGATGCCTGACTTTAAAATGTATGTACCGTTTCATTGAAAAAAAGAAAATTGTTCTGTAGGCCATTTCAGGCTGGCTGAGAAAATTCTGCTTCACTCAGTCTATATATACATAAGCCTTGTGACACAAAAAAGCTAGCACAGTTTTACTAGAGTATATCTAAAGCTAGACATAACCGTATACAATAAAAAATAGACAAATAGCATAATATTAATTTAGTTACAAACTCGCTTATTTCATTAAGACAAAATGATAATATAGATAAGGTTCTTGTGAGTATGGTTTACATTGATATAAGTTTGAAATATCAGTCATGTTAATTACTGTTTCAATGATTGGCAGCTGGTTACATGGTTCTACCTTTTTTTACAAGATCTCCCAGTCATTACGTGGAAAGGAATAGGGCCTACGTTTCTGGCATTTAGCAGACAGATTTATCCAGAGTGACCTACAGTGCAATTATCTTATTTATACAATTGAGCAGTTGAGGGTTAAGAGCATTTATCAAGAGCTTTGCTGAGCAGCGGCAGATTTGTGGTGCTCGGATTTGAGCTCACAGGTTTTTATCCACTGAGCTACTACTTCCTGTAGGATCCAAAATGACATGTTGTCCAATTAATTGTTCGTCTTAATAAAACAGTGTCATTGAATCTGCAATAGAAGCTCATACAGGGTGGCACAAGGAAACATCAAATTCTGGAACTAGGAGTTGGCAAAACTGAGAAATGAGCAATTGTATGGAACCAATGCGGCCTCGTTTAGAACCCCTTGCTATTAGTTATAAAGGAGCAGTGAAGTGGTATGCAATGAGCATTTGCTGTGAAACCATTTATAAGAATGGTGACAGTGCGAGTGCTGTGCAGAGGGAATTTCGGCATCATTACCAGTTAGGACGTCATGTGTCCTGTCTGCTGATTTTTAAGAAATGGGTTCAGCCTTAAAAAAGTCCCCAGGTGATGTTCAAACAGCCCACACACCAGAGAATATTGAGGCTGTAAGAGCTGCTATCGTGAGGAGCTCTCACCGATCATTACTGTGTTGAATTGTATTTTCGAATTTACGCACCCATGTTGTAATCGCATGAGCAGACGGGACACAATCATGATGTCCTAACTGGTAATGACACCGAAATTGTGTAGAACTCTCACTATTTCCATTCTTATAAAACACAGTGTTTTTACAGTGAATGCTTGTTGTGCACAACTCAACCGCTCCATTATAACTAATGGCAAGGTGTCTTACTGATTCCAAACAATTGCTGATGCCCCAGTTTCGCCAACTCCAAGTTCCAAAATTTCCCATTTCCCTGTGCCACTCTGTACAAGGTGTTTTAACGTGTGTGAAAACAGCTTGAGTTTTAGAAAGGAACAGAGTGATCATGCAGCGAGATATGTCACGTGATTTGATAAAAATGTGACATTTGAAAGAGACGTAACAAACACGTCTATTAAATATAGAAGCTGGCGTTAAGACGCGTCAAACTTCACATGCACAAGATTTTTAGAAGACTTGAAGTCGAGTAGATCTCAGTCATCAGAGCCAGTGTGGAGAACACAGTGAAACAAAGTAAGGTTTCTCCTGAAATCAATGTACATGTTGCATGTATGCGATACACAGTCGACTCTAAATTATCCAATCACACTGAAGCAACCAGTGAAGGTGCAGCACTGCTCCTGAAATGAAAATGACTATAAAGTGTCTTAGAGGAATCCTGTCATACCCCATGGTAGCTATGGAAAGAATTAGCTTCTGACTGTTTCTATTTAAATGTTTGACAGTACACACCTGCTGATGATGACGACGTGGTGTATAATAGAAAAGTGTGCGGTGTTAAAGTAATATCCTAGTAGGCTAACTTTAGTGTGTGTACATTAAAATGTTTTCAAGAGAAAACAGGGCTAATCAGTCCACCCACGCGCAAAATCAAAGCTGTCGCAATCCTGACTGTTCTGCTTTCAGTCTTAATTACCTGTGCTGTTTAATCCCATGTCTTTCTATATCCTGCTAAGTCAACACCTTACAAGTGTAAATGGTTTCTTCTTACTTCTAACGCTTTATTGATCTTTCCTTGTGCTTGTGTAGTGTGTTTCGATTATTACGCTTGGTTTGGATCACAGATTTCTGTTCAGTCTTTCCACTTTTGGACTGTCTAATTTTAATTGTGGTTGGTTAGCCATATTTTGTCAAAGTTAAAGAACTTAAGTAAAAAATGAAACGATTGGTGTGGTGTTTAATTGTATGAAAAGGTGATGATGTGTAGCTGTAGAACCTGTCATAATATAGCAAAACAGCAATTTACAGTACCGTAATGCATAAACTTTATGGTATATATGTATGTTGCAGCGGGCACATGGACAAGTGCAGGTTCGTGAATGTAGGGCAGAGTATACACTGCTACATTTACGTATATGTATAAAATCGAATCATCATCGTAAAATCTAAAAAAAACGTAAGCCGAACCATAACTTAGGGACCAACTGTATTTGGTTTCACTGGAAGTGTGACTGCCATTGATGTTGGGTGTGGGATTTCTCTCTCTTATTAATAAGAAAGTTAAAGAAGACTTTCTTTTGTGTTTTCTTTTAGGGTCTTCAAAAACAGTGGTTTTGTTTGTTGTTTTAGCCATCATCCATTCTGTAGTTTAGAATGTACACTTACATTTGCATATATTTGCATTTTACAACATTTATATATCACCTGTAAAGATATTTTTGTATGCCTCATTCCTGCAACCGTCAGGAAACCTGATATACTTTATCTATTAATTTATATACATATATAAAAAAATTTTCTCGGCACATATCTTACTTTTTGCGCCACGACACTTCAAACACTGGACTCGCACAGCACAGTGCACTTTATATTTTATACCACACCATACCGCACACAGACACTTTACACCTCACCATACTGCACACAGACACTTTATGGACAATTTACACCGCACCATACCGCACACGGACACTTTACACCTCACCATACCGCACACGGACACTTTATGGACACTTTACACCGCACCATACCGCACACGGACACTTTACACCTCACCATACCGCACATGGACACTTTATAGACAATTTACACCTCACCATACCGCACACGGACACTTTATGGACACTTTACACCTCACCATACCGCACACGGACACTTTATGGACACTTTACACCGCACCATACCGCACACGGACACTTTACACCTCACCATACCGCACATGGACACTTTATGGACAATTTACACCTCACCATACCGCACACGGACACTTTATGGACACTTTACACCTCACCATACCGCACACGGACACTTTATGGACACTTTACACCTCACCATACCGCACACGGACACTTTATGGATAATCAAAAAACACCCTTAAATTGTTTACTGTTGTTTACGGTTTTACTGCTTACTGCCATAAGCATTTTTTTTTATATACATCTTTTTCTCTCATATACAGTACAGATCAAAAGTTTGGACACACCTTCTCATTCAAAGAGTTTTCTTTATTTTCATGACTATGAAAATTGTAGAGTCACACTGAAGGCATCAAGGGCTATTTGACCAAGAAGGAGAGTGATGGGGTGCTGCGCCAGATGACTTGGCCTCCACAGTCACCGGACCTGAACCCAATCGAGATGGTTTAGGGGTGAGCTGGACCGCAGAGTGAAGGCAAAAGGGCCAACAAGTGCCAAGCATCTCTCGGGGAACTCCTTCAAGACTGTTGGAAGACCATTTCAGGTGACTACCTCTTGAAGCTCATCAAGAGAATGCCAAGAGTGTGCAAAGCAGTAATCAAAGCAAAAGGTGGCTACTTTGAAGAACCTAGAATATGACATTTTTCAGTTGTTTCACACTTTCTTGTTATGTATATAATTCCATATATAATTCCACGTGTGTTAATTCATAGTTTTGATGCCTTTAGTGTGAATCTACAATTTTCAGTCATGAAAATAAAGAAAACTCTTTGAATGAGAAGGTGTGTCCAAACTTTTGGTCTGTACTGTGTATAAATCTTTTTATTTATTCTTATATTTTATATAGTTTTTATACTTTATTTATCTGCCTTCCCCTTCTTTGTTTTATTTTTCACCCAATTCTATTCCCTTATGCCGGACCATCGTAAAAAGCATTTCACTGCACGTATGTGTGTATGTGACAAATAAAATTTTATTTGATTTGATAACTCTATTCATTTAATCGTGCTCTGTGGCTTAACCCTTCACCTTGCCTAACGAGAGGTTATTTTTCAACCAAGAGTTGTCCAATATTATTTTCTATAACATTGAATGACACACCATGCTTTGTATCTGTAGATTTCTTTTTTTATAGCAGCAGTACACAGTTGTTCTTCTTCCAAGATTCTCTTTCCTTCTTTCTCTTGACATGGAAAAAAAACTCTAAGCTTGTTATAATCACTAGAAAGTAACTAGAAAGCATAAACTTGCCTGTCCTGTCCTGTCCTGTCCTGCACAGAAACTGGAACTGAAGACTCCTTCTGGAAATGTACTGAAAACGTTCCCATATCAACTCTTGCACTTTAAACTCTTTGTTGTATAAAGATATTTTTTTTAAATACATTTATTATTAGGCTCCAATTGGAGATCGGCAATCAAGCGAGCACTTGTGCAAGAATCGTTACTATAGAAACAACAGTGTTTTAGAACAAGTTTGTGATTTGAAGTAGAATCAGAATGAGTAATTCAGCAGCGTTGTTCTATAACTATATCTAATAGTTGAAGTAGAGCACAGTGGGAATTGTTTTATATAAATCTGAACTCTAAAGCCAAACATAAAAAATGTACACAAATAATAATAATAATAATAATTCCTCCTGCTCTCAGGGGCTTTCTTTCTGTCCTCATAAATCGAACGCGTGTTGAAGGAGAACAGTGTAGTCTGCATCACATCAATAGCTGAGAAAAGCTTTTCTCTGCAAAGCAGTAATATCACTGCCTAGGGGTGTGTGTGTGTGTGTGTGTGTGTGTGTGTGTGTGTGTGTGTGTGTGTGTGTGTGTGTGTGTGTGCGTGCGTGTGTGTGTGTGTGTGTCTGTTTAACACACTAGTCATAAAAAAAAATTGATGGGTTGTATGTCTGAATGCAAATGACAGAAATGAACAGCAGTCTGAGCTCATGAAACATAACATTTTATTACACCCTGCAATATAAAAAGTGTCTGTGTGTGTGTGTGTGTGTGTGTGTGTGTGTAGCTTATGGATATCCAATTTAAAATACGTTTACATGAAATACTCTATGTATTCTGCATATCATTTTATTTATATAAGACCTTGTGATAAGTGTGATTATGATCGTGTGCATGTGTATGTTGAGCTTATACATGCATAATGTATTCCAGATATATCATTATAATCAGATAAGTCCTTGTGATAAGTGTGTGTGTGTGTGTGTGTGTGTGTGTGTGTGTGTGTGTGTGTGTGTGTGTGTGTGTGTGTGTGTGTGTGTTTACCGGGATGTTACGCATTTGCTGATGTCTCTTTTTAAGCCAGTATCACTTTTATTTTATTTTATTTTATTTTTTTTATTCACTTTAATGTGACAGAATAGGAGGAAAAACATACAATCAAAAAATGAAACAGTTTGAGCACATCAATCCTATGCACCTGTCACCCAAGGTGACTTTTCATTAGTGAGCTCTGTCAATAGAAGGGTGTGTGTGTGTGTGTGTGTGTGTGTGTGTGTGTGTGTGTGTGTGTGTGTGTGTGTGTGTGTGTGTTTCTGTCTGTCTATGGATGACTGTCCATTTTCATTAGATCCATCTAAAAGGTAGTCAGGTGCAATTACAGTGTACAGAGCTCACTTTTCCTCATTTACCACGCTCTGTTTATTTTCTCCCTTATTTGTTCATCTGTTTTGATTTTCAGCTTAAGGTGTTTTATGGACCTTCAAACAGTGAAGAATTTCTATTTGTGCACCTGAGCAAAAGTATAAAGAAGAAGAAGAAGAAAAAGAAAAAGAAGAAGATGATTATAATGATGATTACCAGGAGGAAGAACGATAAGTACAAGAAGAAAGATGAAGACAACAGAGAAGGCAACAAATAAAAAGCAATAGCAGTGATGATGATTAAGTAAAAGAGGATCACAAGGATGAGAAGAAAATTTAAGAAAATTGAGAATTAAGAGAACTAAAAAGATGGGGAAGAAAAAATGGGCAAAAAGGGGATGATGATGATTATGAAAAGAAGGAAGTATTTTTTGAAAGGATTGAAGAAGAAGAATTAAAAGAAGATGATGCTATTACTGAAACTGGTGATTAGAAGAAGATGAAAAAGAATTAAAAGAATAAAAAGCAAAAAAATGAAGAAGAGGCAGAAGAACAAGGCAAAGAATAGGAGGAGGAGGAAATATGATGATTAAGAGGAAGAAGATGAAAAAGAAGCTCGAGGACTGAATTTTTTTATTAGCCTTATGGCTGTGTGCAGTCAGAGTGTATGAGAAACACACTTCACCTAGGCAACAACAATTTTCCCAATACTAAGAAGCTTTAATAAAAAGTTTGTATGAGTAAAAACGGGTTAGAATTTCATTTTAAAGAGCCAGTTTGCTGAAAGGATCTTCGGATTATTGTATTTTTTACATGAGCCAAATCACGCATTTTGTTATTTTAAGTGTTTGGATGAATGAATATGCAATTTTGAAAGTTTTTTTCTTTAAATCTCTAAGAATCTCTCAAATCTGAACGTGAGAACAATAAACACATAAAAAACTAATTTGCATATTTTTCCTCCCACAACTTTGCATGTGCCATAATTAATGCAATTATTCTTTGTGAATCACCTGTAAAAGAGAAAATAAATAAATAAATAAATAAATAAATAAATAAATAAATAAATAAATAAAAAAAAAACACAATTTGTCACAGTGAACACACAAATTTGCACTGATTATTATGGCCCATAATAAATCAGTGTCTTAATGTATGCAGATAAGCTGACTAACTGCTTAAGTTCATAGCTTTTTGATACATTAACAGATGCATTATCTACAAATTTATAGACATCCATAAATGTATAGAATCTAAATGGAGGCATGCTTAAGTGCACTAAAGAGAACAGTTCCCTTTCACTTAAAGAATGTCCTTTCTTCAGCTTATAAGTGCAAAAAAATACATATACAAACAAAAACCACAAGAATCAGAACATGCAAAAGCAAAACCATAACCATAACATGACAGAACAAATTATATAAGACTAAAAAATCCAAATAAAACTAAAAAAATCTATATAAGGTAGAAAAAATCTCAATAAAACAAACAAACAAAAAATCTAAATAAGACCTCTTAAAAAAAAAAGAAAACCTTAAAAAAAAAACAGGCAAAACCTAAAGATGCCAACAAAACCTGATAAAATATTTTTAGTTGATAGAAGTTGAAAACTTAACATTATATTGCAGTACATTTTTGCTTGGATGCTACCAAAGGCTACCACACACTGTTGTCATCAGCAACATGCATGCAGTAAGCGTGTCATAAGCATATAATAAAGGTTCTGCCCATTTTTAAACAATGTGTTTAAAACCCTAGCTGTTGCAGTGCTTTTCTTTTTCTTATTTGTGATGTGTTTTTGCACTTAACAGTAGTCACAGTAGTTTTAGGAAAACCTCTGTATGGATTTTCTAAATATATGTAGTGGGTGCAGCTATAGATTGTAATTAAACAGTAGCCCAGCGCTAATTTTGATCATCTTTTATCCTCTGTTGCTGCTATAAACTGATATACTGCTGTGAGAGTTGTAAGTGTGCAGGCGGATTCCCATTTTCAGTTCATTAAAACAAGCACGGGTTGAAAATTGCAAAAATGCTCAGCAATTAATTTTTAATCTGAAATCATCAACTCTGTATTTGAGCAAACATCTAACTGGAAAAAAAACGGGGGTGTTTGCACAGAGGAATAGCTTCATCTGCAAAATAAATCAATAACTATGATTGAATATAGTTCTCTATTTAATGCTCATAACGTTGACATTATACGGGACCCCAGACTGCGAGGAGTAATTGAAGAGGAGATTGTTTCATATCGTTTCAATCATTTGATGCGGTGAACGAAACATGATATTGTGTTCAATTATGCCTCTTAAATTGAAGACCTTTGAAGTCATCAGTTATAAAATTCCATCTTGTTTGTTAACGGGCTGAGTTGATGAACACGGTCATGTGTTGCATGTGTGCCAAAATGTGGTTATCTATATATCAATAAAACTAAAACTTCACCACGATTAGCATGAGATTTTCAATATACCGTTATATACTTTTCACGAGGTAGAAGGCATTCATGTCTACAATGAATATGAATATGTATTAGTTTTTATTTTATGAGACTCCAAACAAAAACAATCATTCAGGTTAATTTGATTCATTAGATGTCACAAAGCAGCATTACAGAAATCTGGATATACCTTTAGATAACAAATGATCAGGTGAGGGTGGTAAGACAGAAGGAATATGAGGAACCATCCTTTTATAAATGACATTATTTAAGAAGAAGTTTTCTCTCAGATACCTAGCATACATATAGAGTGTATACCGGTCATATTGCTGTGCACTAGCACAATAACATACAGTACTAGTAGTAAAAATGGTGGACAGTATACTACATAATATTTTTTCTTTTTTTTGGGTGGAAATGTTTACTTTACAGGTTATCGTATAATATTTATTTTATACGCCAATACATTTTAAAATAACATGCCATTCCTGGCTACTTTGAATTAATTACATAAACCGAGTTAAATGATAACCTATCGTGTGACCACAAGCGTAGCCTGATCGTTCTGGCTAGAGTTTCCACAGAGAAGGAGCACTGAGAAGAGTAAGAATAGAATACTTTATCCTTCAAAAGGTATGATTTAGAGGAGACTAGAACAGTGTATTGCATTCATTGTTAGGTCATACTTCTCATAAATCAGTTCTATTACTTTGAAAGCAATTAGCACTTATTACTGTTACTCAAGTAGAAATCAGAATCAGGTTTATTGGCTAAGTGTGTTGACACAAACAAGTAATTTGGTTCCAGCCATTAGTGACTCTCTAATGTACAAACATAAATAAAACTATACATTTAGCTTGGACTATACAAGACAAAACTGACAAGACAAAACAGACTCTATGAGACAATACAGACTAAACGAGACAATACAGACAATGTGAGCCAATATAGACAGTATGAGCATGTAAAAATGTGAAAATGTAAAAAAATTTTAGTTTTACTGAAATCATATTGGATCAAGATATTTGTACTTTTACTCAAACAGAAATGTAAACATTTTTTTACTTTAACTAAAGTTATATTTGAGTATATTTGCACTTTTACTCAAGTACAAGAATGGTGTACTTCATTCAACACCATCCAACACACGTCTTGTACTTGAGTAAAAGTAGAAATATCTTCAGATATGACTCTAGTTAAAGTAACACTTTTAACATTTTAGTATTAGGTAATAAGTAATACTTATTGTATGTAGGGTTCATAGCTGTATACTAGCATAGAAATATAGATTCGCACTTATGGACATCCTCTTGAGAAACATGTTATCAGATCCAAACATTTCATGGGGTCCCCAAAAGACAAATGTATGAGATTCCATAAATTAAAGGCACAACCCATTAGGAAATTATCAGTGGCTTTAAACACCATCATAAACAAGAGTCTGAATAAACACTAGAGACATTTGGAAGGATGGAATGAAATGAAGAAAGAGAGAGTCTATAAGATTTAGAGCTATTGATTGAAAAAGTGGAATGAGGAAAAACAGGACTGGAGGAAGTGTAAATGGGAAGAACAGTCTTGGAAACGATTCTAGCAGACAGTGTTGGAGAAAGACAGAATAAGGTGGATAATAAAAAACAAAAGACAGAAAAGAAAGATAGATGGAAAGGGAGGAGAAAGTGAGAGATGGTGACTACGCTTTAAAATCTCCTTGTTTTGTCTCTTTGTTATATTACACAGAGAAGCTCTTTCTATTTTCTTTTTTTTCCTTCAGGGTCCAAAGACGGAAACGAGGCCTCGAGGGCAACAGCCTTTTGTTTACTGTTGATTATATGTTCAAGGAGGGATGAGTGTGTGTTTGTGTGTATGAATGTGTATTTGTATGTGTGTGAGATGAAAATTATGGAAAGATAATTAATCCTTTCAGGGGTAAACAAACATGTTATCTTGAAAGCGACACGAGCAGCTATTATGATAATTTGGTGTCATGGGGGATGTTTAAAGTTGTAATTAAAAGCTACAGGCCCTTGTTCTCCATATGTGGGATTCACCTTTATGCATCAACAAGAGGCTTCCTCAAAAGTTTAATTTGCACTGGATCCTTTGGTGGTGGGGGGTCGGGGGGTTGGGTCAGGGCCAGTAAAACATCCTGTTCAGACACAAACTTCATGGGACAGAAAGATTAAATCCCTGTTATGTGGTATAGTATATGATAAAATGCAAGTAGAAGGTGTGTGAGTGTGTGTGTATGTGTGTGTGTGTGTGTGTGTGTGTGTGTGTGTGTGTGTGTGTGTGTGTGTGTGTGTGTGTGTGTGTGTGTGTGTGTGTGTGAGAGAGAGAGAGCCTGAGTGTTTGATATAAAAATAAATTTTAATTATAAAGTCTGATGAGGCCATTTGGCTCTTGCCCACACAGCACATGTTTTTAACAAAATTTGCAGCTTTTATTTCAACCAAATTTTGGTTGAAGCTTAGGCTTGGGTGTAGGTATAGCATGAATTAGTTATGTTAATAATTATTTCAAATGAGGGTCTTCATATTTGTCATATGACAAACATAATGCCATATGTATGTGTACAAGTGTTACGTAACTACAAAACAGCGAATACTATATATAACTTTTATAATAGTTTGTAGACAACACAATTATACCCATATGTGGTTCTTCCCCGAATTGCTGCTCTAGCACATGGTATAGAATAGTATGCTGAAGCATTACAATTTCCCTTATCTAAAAAGAAAACATAACTTTCCCATACCTGCAGGTGGCAGTAGTCTGAACTTGGCATCCAAACAGTATGGAAACCAGAAGAGCTGTAACTGTGAATATATAAAGCAAGCAGCGTTTACACCTGCCACAATCATTACTAACTGATTTTTGTATCTTTTTTAATCATGTCTGCTAAGTTGCAAATGGCACTGGCATTGTCAGCCCATGATCTTCTTCTTGTGGATGATTCTTCTTTACTCTGTCATTGTTTGCTTTTGTCAGTTCTGCTTTTTTCTCATGTGCTCATTCGCTAAGCTGAATGGACAATCAGACTTCTCTTTCTCGCCGAGGAGTTCCGCCGTCGATTCGACATGCAGAATCAGCTGAAAAACAGCTGAGGCCATCAATACAATGTCCCTGTGTACTAACTGATCACCATGAGGACATGGTTTGTCACTAAAAAACTTTGGGATAAGATGGAACGCTGATCGCACTTCAGACCTCTTCATCCAACATCAGAGTCTGATCTTACCAATGCTCATGTGTGAATTCATATAAATCTCCAATGCCACACTCCCAATCTAGTACCAAACCCTCCCAGAATTCCATTTATCGCAACATTTATAACCTGGAATGGGATCCACAATGTAAAGTATATGGGATAAGGCATTTTTACTAGTTCGTAAGATATTTCTTATAATCTGGTTTTACTAGACAGAACCTAAGGGGAGAACTTGACACACTTCCAACACCTGAAAAAAGTAAGTCATAATTATATGCTCAATCTCTGTCAAGTTTTAGTTTAGTTTAAGATGTACGCAGACCTTTAATCAACTCTCTCTCTCTCTCTCTCTCTCTCTCTCTCTCTCTCTCTCTCTCTCTCTCTCTCTATATATATATATATATATATATATATATATATATATATATATATATATATATATATATATATATATATATTCTTTTTTTATATATTCTTTTTTTTCAGTCTCCTGATGCCTGTTTTCTGCCTTTTTTACACATCTTCTGTCTTTAAGCCTGTTCAAAAGCATTTAGACAAATCCTAGTGATGGATGGCTCATGGTTGTTAAACACTTTGCCCAAGTTACTGGAATTAGTAAAGATTTAGAGAAGAAGACAAGCAGCTGGATTAATGCTTGGAAAACACATTTGCCATGTAATATACCAGCTTGTATGTTTTGTACCAACACAAACCCTGTTGTTTTTACCTGACCTTCATAATAGATAAACTACTGGTGTTTAACTCTCAAATATCAACATAACATTTATTTTGTTCCGTTATTCAGTGCACGGCTGTTTTTAATTTTTCATTTTTTTACAGACAGAATAATAAACGGATGGCCTTAACACTAAAGAAATGTTATAACGTCACATAGTCAATTTTACCAACACAACGCAAAGCACCCTTGGTACACTGGATCAAAAGCGTTTGCTTCTGCCTTTGCTGATTTGTCACTGAGATGAGCCCAGCTGTTCGCATCATATTTAACATTCCTAATCCACAACGGTGATAAACAAAAGAATCATGTGCTGTCAAACCTAAAAAAAAAACCCAAGCTTTATTTCCAGTCATTGACTTATATTGAGCTGCAGACCTTGTTTATTGTGCAGATGTGAATGATGAGGTTTTATATATTACCCAAAATATTGTAAACAATCTGAATTATTGATGCATGGCAAATGTAGATAAAGGAACTGGCTGCAGATTAAGTCCAGACCTTGAAGTATCCAGTGCATTTATGGATCACTGTCCTCCCATATGCAGTCCACAATGAATAATAAATGAAGGTTACATGAAAATATATGCAAATGTAAAATTATTCACATACCTCTGCAGCATTCACGTACGTTGTTTAGAGATTTTAGGTATTTTTAAGCATGCCTTTCTAGTGTTGCGCTAAAAATAGAACAACGCTTATTGCTTTTTCTCTATCAAGGACTAACATTTATCAACAAAACAACAATGCTAACCTAATACACATTATCGAACCTCAGCAAACCTCAATAACATTGAACATAAAGCATCATCATCACCAATATTCACTATTAAATGGCAACAATCTATAGCAATCACAAACATTCACCAACCAAACACGAACATTCTTCAATAAAATCCATTTTCCACCAGCATTCACAAACAGAAAAAAACTGTTTTCCATCAAATATCTGTCTAAGTTCTAATTACAGAAACATTCATGTACTTTGAACAATAGCTCGTAAATAGCTGCTGACAATCAGGATTGATGATTCAACATTGCTGTCATATATTACATTTCAATCATGCTTCTTATATTATTCATTTATTAGTGTGTGCTTTATTTATATACAATCTTCTTAGAAAAAAAGGCCCACCTCTCTTAAACACATACATACCTTTATTCCTGGTCATTTGCTAGTTGTGTTATAATGTGGGTAAAAGTCAAAGTGTGCGGTAATAGAAATTAACCCCAGCCACTCTCAGGGCCGGTCCCAAGCCAGAATAAATGGGGAGGGTTGCGTTAGGAAGGGCATCCGGCGTAAAAAAAGGGCCAAATCAAACATGTGGAGGATCCGCTGTGGTGACCCCTAACGGGATAAGCAAAAAGAAAGTTTGTTTGTGCTGTAATAGAAATTCTCAATTATAATATCAAATGTTTACTCCTCAGCAAGCTTTAACTCACATGAACAGATGTTCCTGTGCATGTGTTTATATGCAAGTGTGTGTTGGCATGCATGGGGTCTTTCTTCGCAAGAACAGTGACATGCCAGAAGTGTGCACTCAGTGAGTAAACATTGCTGTCAGCCTGTAATTGCTCTGTCACACCACAAAACTAATGGCATCCCACCCCCTCCTTGATTCAACCCAAAACAGCAATCTAAGGGTTTTACAGTGCACACACACACACACACACACACACACACACACACACACACACACACACACACACACACACACACACACACAAACATACCATACACTCTCTCTCTTTCTGTCCTACTGCCATCTTTTACCCCAAAGGACTTTTTTCCATTGTTTACACAGAAAAGCCCTGAGAATGCCAGAATCAATAAGCCATTAATCATTGTCATCATTAGTCATTATATTAAATGATAACATTCACAATTCTGTACCTAAGAAGTTGATATCATTATTATTATTATTATTATTATTATTATTATTATTATTATTATTATTATTATTATTATTATTGCTGTTTTTGTTGTTATTATTGATATAAATAATTCAAGATTTTATACATCCTACTGAAGGATCTTGAGGATATCAGATTATTATGCACATTATCATGTGTGTTGAGTATCAAGCTATAACTTTGATCCAATAATTGGCACAAAGGAGTATGCTTTTGCTGTGCTGCACGGTTTGTATCGCATGAGCTTTTAAAGACAGAACAAAGATTAACAGAACAAAGACGTGCATTAACATGTATAGGAAATACAGCATCTGGAGTATTTTTAGATAATGGAATTAAACTGCTGCCTGCTGGGAAATACACAAGCTCGTCCATCACACCCCATGCTGGAATGGCCATTAGGAATGCAAACACACACATAGAGAGGGAAAAATGGTGGCATTAGACACCACACTCTGCATGAGCGAACTTTAAAAGCAGTTAGGAAAATGCAAACAATGGCATAGTATAATATTGTGCGTTTAGTGTTTTGTACATGACTGAGCTGTGAATGTTTAGAAACATTTCTAACCTTCAATTTACTGTTTTGTTTTTTTGTTTTTTTAGAGAAATTATAAAACAGAAATACATACAGTGGGGGAAATTATTTGATCCCCTGCTGATTTTGTAAATTTACCCCCTTATAAAGAAATGAACAGTCTAGAATCTATAAGGTAAGTTTATTTTATTTTAAATCCAGTGAAAACAATAAAATAAAATTATATATAAATTAATTTGTATTTAAAATAAGTACTTGACCCCCTACCAACCAGCAAGAATTCTGACCACCACACACCTAATTAGTTGTGCCCCAATCAAACCTTTTCACCACCATGGGCAAGACCAAAGAGCTGCTAAAGGACGTCAGGGACAGGACAGACCTGCACAAGGCTGGAATGGGCTACAAGACCATCAACAAAAAGCTTGGTAAGAAAGAAACCACTGTTGGCGCGATTAATCAAAAATGTAAAAAATAGAAGATAAGTCAATCGCCCTTGCTCTGGAGCTCCAATGCAAAATCTCACCACAAGGGGTAAAGATGATTCTGAGAAAGGTGAGGGATCGGCCCAGAATTAATTGGGAGGAGCTTGTTAATGATCTCAAAGGAGCTGGGACCACAGTCACTAAGAAAACCATTGTTCACACACCAAGGTCTCTCTGCTCAATAATGGACATGAACAGGCCTGTCTGAACTTTGCCAACGGAGTATACATCCCACCGCAGGCCAACATGAGTGATGCACTGCAAAACCTGGCAAACCAAATATCCACCTTGAAGCAAAAGCCTCTGGATTCGCTTTATATTATCCTTGATAACTTTAACAGAGCAAAACTAACACTTGAATGTCCAAAGTACAGGCAGCATATTAATTGTCCCACAAGAGAAGAAAACACACTGGATCACTGCAACACCATTCTTAAGGATGCATATCGCTCTGCACCCCAAGCAGCCTTGGTGAACTCTGATTACTGCTTGGTTGATCTTATTCCAACATACATGCAGAAACTTAAGTCTGCTACGCCTGTAGTCAAAACTGTGAAGAGATGGTACAGTAAGGCAAAGCAGGAACTACAAGACTGCTTTGACTGCACAGATTGGAGTGTCTTTGAGGCTGGATAGCCTGGATAAACTGACTGACACTGTGACATTTTACATCAGCTTTTGAAAAGACGTGTGTGCCAACCAAAACCTTCTGCAAATTCAGTAACAACAAGCCATCGTTCACAGCCAAACTAAAAAAAAAATGCGACATGCCAAAAAAGATGCCTACAGTGGGGAGGACAATGCACTGTATAAGCAGGCCAGGAATCTACTGACAAAAGTGCTCAGAATAGCCAAACAAAGCTACTCTGAAAAGCTCAGATCCTGCATCAGTGTGGAAAGGCCTGCAAGATAGCACAAACTACAGGAGACCCTCCCCACTGAAGCAAACAAAGACCTGGCTGATGACCTCAACACCTTATACTGCAAGTTTGAGACCAATACCTTCACACCTCTCATCCAACCCAGCCCACTGTCTGCCCTTATCAAACCTCTGGGAACTACTCGCAGCACTCAAGTTGCGCTCACGATCTGTGAAGAGTATGTGATTTGGCTCTTCCTAAGACAGAAGACAAGAAAAGCTCCTGGCCCAGATGGTGTCTCTCCCTCCTGTCTTAAAGCATGTGCTGACAACTGGCTCCTATCTTCAACCATATCTTTAATAGATCACTGGAGCTATGTGAGGTCCCCTCCTGCTTTAAACTCTCCACAATCATCCCAGTCCCCAAGAAACCTTCCATCACTGGACTGAATGACTACAGACCTGTTGCTCTGACATCTGTTGTAATGAAGACCTTTGAGCAGCTGGTATTGGCCCAACTAAAGTCTGTAACAGAACAGCTGCTGGATCCCCTACAGTTTGCCTACAGAGCCAACAGATCGGTAGATGATGCAGTCAACATGGGGCTGCACTACATTCTGCAACACCTTGCCTGCCCAGGGACATATTCCAGGATTCTGTTTGTCGACTTCAGTTTGGCTTTTAATAGAATAATTCCCGGAAATTCTCCACTCCAAGCTCCTAAAACTCACCATTTGTCAGTGGATCACCAGCTTCCTGACAGGCAAAAAACAACAGATGAGACTGGGACGTATTACCTCCAGTATTCGGACAGTAGTCAGCACTGGCGCTCCTCAGGGATGTGTCCTCTCCCCACTGCTATTCTTCCTCTACACTAATGACTGCATGTGAAGTGACCCAACTGTTAAACTTCTGAAATTTGCAGATGATACTATGGTCATCAAACTCATCCAAGATAGCGATGAGTCTGCATATCAGCAGGAGATGAAGTGGCTGGTGCTATGGTGCAGTCAGAACAGCATAGAGCTAAACACAATCAAAACTGTGGAGATGATAGTGAACTTCAGGAAACACCCCTCAACACTACTCCCCCTCACAATATCCAGCCCTGTGTCATCTGTGGAGATTTCTGGGCACTGCCATTTAACTACCATCTGGGCACTACCATTTACCAATACCTATATGGGGGTCCACCAGAAACTACATTCTCAAAAAGGCCCAGCAAAGGATATATTTTCTATGCCCATAAGGAAGTTCTACACTGCAGTCATTGAATCTGTTCTGTGCTCATCAATCACCATCTGGTTTGAAGCAGCAACAAAACAGTTAAAACTGCAGAAAAAATAATTGGTGCTCCCCTGCACACTCTTCAGGACTTGTACCATACAAGAACCAGAAACAGGGCAGGAAAATGCACTACTGACCCTTTGCACTCTGGACACAACCTCTTTCAGCTCCTCCCTTCTGGTAGGCACTACAGAACACTGTTTACCAAAACTGCCAAACACAGGAACAGTTTAATTCCCCAGGCAATCAGCCTCATTAATAACTCAACTTAAGTATATGCCCTGCTTCATACCTATAAGTCCTGCATTATCAGAACTGTCAGTCATCACATCATCCGTATATGTCACACACACTATTGCTGCTGTATATTTTCCAAAAGTAATTCTTGATCATGCCTGATGCACAATAATGTTATTTGCACTACCATGCACTCTCACACTTTATGTACATTACCGATATGTCATGTACTCTGTATCCCTGTTTAACACTTGTACTGTCTATCTTGTCTCACATTGTCTATATTGTCTTGTATAGCCTGTTTTTTTCTTGTCTTGTCTGTTTTGTCTTGTATAGTCCAAGCTAAATGTGTTATTTATGTCTGTACTTTTAAGAGTCACTAACAGCTGAAACCAAATTAATTGTGTGTGTCAACACACTTGGCCAATAAACTTGATTCTGATTCTGAACACCTGAATGATTCAGAGAATGCTTTGGAGAATGTGATTTGGTCAAATGAGAACAAAATTGAGCTCTTTGGTATCAACTCGACTTGCCGTGTTTTTGCAGGCAGAGAAATACTGAGTATGACCCCAAAAACACCATCACACCGTCGAACTTGGAGGAGGAAACATTCCGCTATGTGATTGATTCTCTGCTAATGGTACAGGAAGACTTCACCAAATGAACGGGGCCAGGAACTGCAGAAACTTAGGTGAGAACCTACTGGCCTCAGCTAGAACACTGAAGATAGGTCATGGATGAAACTTCCAGTATGACAATGACCCAAAGCATATGGCCAAGGCAACAATCTGATGGTCTTGTAGCCCATTCAAGCCTTGTGGAGGTCTACAATCTTGTTCCTGACGTCCTTTGACAGCTCTCTGGTCTTGCTAATGGTGGTTTAAATGGAAGAGGTTGATTTTGTGACTGGTGTCTTTTATAAACTGACAATTTAATATTAGAATTTATTTTCTGAAGGGACAGGACTAATTTGGGTCTGAGGGAATCAGAATTCTTGCTAATTTGGTACAGGATCAAATGCTTATTTCACTCAATCAAATACAAATTTATTTATTACCTTTCTTTTTCTGGATATATTTTATATTCGGTCTCTTTCCTTTAAAAAAAACCTACCATTAAAATTCTAGACTATTTCATTGTAAGGGGGTAAATTTACAAAATCAGCAGGAGATCAAATAATTATTCCCCCCCACTGTACCATATTGCTTTGCAGTTTTTGTGCATACTGATTGTTTCATGAGCACAGAAGCGCCAACATTGGTTCTCCACATAATTGCCCTAAATGACAGCAATTCATAAGTTTATCATTTTTTTATAATAAATTTTAGTGATTTGTAACATCAGATTATTTTGGAAAGCAATATGTTATGAAGTTATTATTACTTTGCCTAGGGCTACTTTTGCTAAAATAGTCCAATTGCAATAGAAACATTTGGAGCTCAGGCCGTACTAGTACTAGTAAGATGTACTAGTTTTGCCATCTGCTTCAAAAGTTCACCCCCTTTTTACATTCCATCTCCAGGTATTTAGTAGAACTAAAGTTCATAGATTGTGATGGCTATCAAATACATATATATAAATACGTGTGTATCAGATGCAAGCATTTGTAATGCATTGCATTGTTTTTAACATACATTTTTATACTTTTATTAAGAAAGTGACCAAAAATGTATGAACAATGTTTTTATATGTCACATAGAATATGTGCAACACTGCTGCTATGTGAATATAATGTATCAAAACACTACGGAGACTGAGATGTGTCCTGGGAGTCACATAGAATATAGGTTAACATGGCAGAGGTAGAGCTGCATCTTCCTGGAGACAGAACAAAAAAAAAATTAAGTTTTTTTTTTTTTTTTTTTTTTGCACTTCAAACGATTGTTTGTGAAAGGGCCATGCATTAGAAGTAAGAAGCTTACTGTAAGTACAATTTATGCTGTCTGTTCGAACTACAATTTGCTGTCTGTCTGAACTAATGAAATAAAAAAAATAAAAAAAATAAATAAAAAAATTATATATATATATATATATATATATATATATATATATATATATATATATATATATATATATATATATATATATATATATGTGTGTATATAAAAAAACAATTGAATAAAATTTCCTGGTTATTAGCCAATAAAAAAATTATTACAGACCTTTAGCTAAAAACAACCAAATTCAAAAAGCCCATACCAATTTTATTTTTTTTTTACAGACTTTTCAATACTAAATTTTCTTGTATGCAGTCCAATATATCTGAGATCATATGTCTTAATCTTATTTGACCACAGGATTCCAGTTCCAGTGAGATTTGGTCTTGTTCGGGCACCAGGGCTACATTTAACAGCTTTTAGAGTTTCTGCATGCTCCTTCGCTTCACAATATGAGTTCATCTTGTGGTATAATTGTAACAATTGTTAAAATTGTACAGCTTCTTGCCTCAGAGGCTCTCAGAAAGCTAGGTGTGGAGGATTGCAGCAGTGAAATGCCTCAACTCATTTCCTCATGAAGCTTATAAAAACATTATCTTTTTTAAATATTTAAATATTGAACTACGGCTAAGTATTAGTTTTAACATGGTTTCTGATAGAAAAGTAGATAAAAACACTTGTATTAACTTTTCATCAAGCAATTACAACACATTTTTACAATTACAAGAGTGATAAGGTACAGTCTGTTTTTCTCTATGATTTATTACTTTTATTGTAACCATTTTGATTTTTCGGGTTCATCATACACCACACCTGCATCCTGCATTGTAATTACTTAACAATTTCTAAGATGCATTAAAGGCTATAACACAGTTTAACAATGATATTATACTAATGAACAGTACAGTATACAATATTCCTGAAGCAACATCTGCTTTTCCTCTACATTTGCAACACAGTAGCAACACTTATTTTGGTTGCAGTTAAAAAAAGAAATGTGTACTAACTGGGGAACATCGCATTTGAAATGGGGCTAAATTTTAACATTAAACATTCAAAATGTTATGTGGTGAGTGTGAATTTTATTTACACTATCACATTTTTTTAACAACCGTACCCCTACATGTCTGCCTCAGGGACCCGCCAAGGGCATCGCTTCGCCGCAGGGATCCGCCGAGGGCGTCGCTCCGCCTCAGACCTCCTAGGCAGTCAGCGTTAAGTCTTGCAGTGTCTGATGCTGGCACCCAACTTTCCTAAAGCCCCGGCTCAAGCATGTTCATGCCTGTGCTGGTTTAGTCTACCCATTTCTCCCGCCCCTCTGCCCATAAGCCGACAGTCACCTTTACGCTTTGCCTACTATCTCAATAAAGATTGTTATTTTGAACTCTGCATGTGTCCTGCATTTTAGGTCCTTCCAGTTGCACTCCCGGCACTACAAAAAACTCAAACTATGATAAAAGTTTTATATAAGTATTTCAAGTATATTGCAGTAAAACAGTCTCTGAGGTATATGTTTTTTGAAGTCTGTTGAAATGTGCCTTTCTGATGACTGTAACAAAATCATTTCGACTGCTCCAGTGTCTAATTTAGGCTTGTTTTCCTCCCATGTAACATAATCACTTGGAGACAGGACCGGTATCACATTTATCTCTGCAACATCAATGAAGCTGCACTGGTTTTATTGCCAATTTACTTTAATTATTCATGGCTAAGACTATGTTGACCATGTAAAAAAGGAAGAAAATCAACAATATAACTTAAATGAATGGATGATCATAGCTTCTGAGGATCAGGGCTACGTTTACATGGAACATTCGAGAAGGTTTTAAAAAACAAAACAAAAAAATCATATAAGAATTTCATATACACAGTATGCAGGGGATTTGTGTAATTGTTTCTTTAGTATGGGAGTGAGAACTAATGATACAATCACCCATATCTTGATAACACTGTTGTTTGACAACAAAGGAAAATGAATGGTGTGGGGAAAAAGGTTTGCTAATCACTTCCACATAACTATATTATAATCAAGGGAAAGACAATAAAAATGAGACAAAACAATCAGGAATATCAACATTTACTTCAGATATGTTGGTATATTATTATTAAAAGATACCAAAGAGCTACAATTTCATTATAAATATAATTAGCATTTTCAGCTAACTAAAAGAGAAAACAGGAGTTGGGGGAGGAGCTAGTGAGAGAAGAGTTGCATTATCAAAAATGCAATATATCATATCTTATAAACACCACTCATTTAAAAAATAACTCTTGTGATGATCTGTTTAAAAGACTGAATATTGTGGTTTATCATGCACTCAATCATCGTTTGTACCTGGTATGAGCATGTTTCTTTGAATTTGGGTGAAAAATGCAGGCAATCTTGTTCCTATTTTCTCAGGCTTTGTAAAAGCACATTAAAACCCCATCGATCCTCCAAACTCTGCAGTGTAATCTGAACGTAAAGAGGAAAAAACACACATACAGCCAGCGTATAGATTCACAGCAGAGCGGGGGAACGAGCAGCGATCGATAGCAGTGATCAGGAATAAAATAACCTTTTGATGACCAGAGGAAATGCGATCCATTTGTCCCGGTGGTATTGATTCTCTCTCTACCTCATTTTTCTTGAGTGCTTACGCAAAAAAAAAAAAGGAAGAAAGATAATAGTAGGAACACCTACAGCGGTGTAAAGACGAGCGGTGTGAAGAAGATAAACCCGGCTTGGATGGATGTTAATCTGTAAATAAAGGTGAACAGATGCAGATTGGATAAGGATGGGAAACAGAGAATTGTGTATCTTGTGTTAAACAGTTGGGTGAAGAATCATGTAGACGAGTTTCCACTATGCAATTTGTTGCACTGAAGATGTGAAGTAGCAACAAATGCAGTAATCTTTTTAAAAATATATAATAAATAACCATGGACATAAATATAATTATAGAGTTAGTTATTATCCTTATAGCTAAAGAAAATTAATGTCACACAAAAAACATGTACAACAAGAACAAAATCTATTGTTTGGTGTCTGTCCATTTTTATGGATGGATGGATGGATGGATGGATGGATGGAAGGATGGTGGATGGATTTAAGTAAGTAAGAAAGTATGGATGGAAGAAGAAAAATATAAAAGAAAAAGAAAGAAAGAAAGAAAGAAAGAAAGAAAGAAAGAAAGAAAGAAAGAAAGAAAGAAAGAAAGGAAACAAAAAAAGGGGAATTGTTACAGACAGAAAGAAAGATGTTTTGCTGTTTGTGTGATTTTCTGCCATTTGTTTTTGACTGTGTTTAGTCTTTTAATGTCAGAAAACAATACTTTGTTTTATCAGAGAGAGAGAGAGAGAGAGAGAGAGAGAGAGAGAGAGAGAGAGAGAGAGAGAGAGGAAATAAAGGAACGAGAACAATTGAACGAGGGAAACATAGGATGAGAGAGAGCATGAGGTTTGAAGGGATGCAAATTGATTTCACGCTGTGAAAATAAGAGAAAGTTGATGTATTTGCTTTGTGCTGAGGTGAATTGAGCTCATTTCTTTCTGCAGGTGATGTGTGTATAAGCACTAAAGGAGATGTGCCTCACATACAAGGTTTCAAGCTATTAAGAGTTTGTCATATGTACAGTCTGTTACACCATACAATGGAAGTCTTCCTTAGCGAATCCTCCAGCAGCCTATAACATAAATAATAATGGACATCATGGGGAAAAATACATATTTATAAATATTTAAATATTAAATAAAAACGTATACAAATGTATAAAATCTTCTTGTAAATGCAAGAAGAAAATTGAAGAGGAGCAAATAAAGACATGTTTACATATAAAGTGTTCAATGCAATGTAGACATAGAAGACATGGCAATCCCACTTTCGCTTCCGGCGCTGTGCCGTCTCGCCACCGGCGCGGTGGCCATCTTCCCGGTGTATAAATAGTCCTCAAATTTTTTTCCTGTGGAATATTTTTTACTTTAATTTTGGATCTCTCGGTTTTTTGGACTAGCGTTTTACTATAATTTATTTATTTTTTGGACATTCGTGTCCTTCCACTCACGTTCTCTGACAGAACAATCTGGCCAAATATGGACCCTGCGGATGCACAAGAATTAAGGCAGAGTGTAGACTCCCTGAAACAGATCTGTGCCACCCACGACCAGCAGCTACAAGATATTGGTTCGGTACTTCAAGACTTACTGCAGCACGCTGGTCAAAACCCCAGTACCTCCACTGTAGCCACACCCGTCATCTCACCTGCACTACCGACCACCTGATGCCACCGGCACATTTCGCCGGGGAACCAGGACACTGACGCTCCTTCTTAACTCAATGATCTTTCAACTTAAACCCTCTTTCTTTCCCACCGAAGTGGCCAAGGTGGCCTATGTGATTTCTCTCTCCAGTGGGCCACCGCAGTGTGGGAAAACCAAACCCCCCACTGCTCGTCCATTTCCACCTTCTCTGGCAAACTCCGGAGGACTCCCAAATGAAAAGAAGAGGCGTCGCTCCAGAGGCTTGTGTCTCACACATGGCGATTTCCCGGCCAGTAAAAGACCGGGCTCGTCGCCGATGGGGAGGCCCTCACCAAGCCAAATCCTTTTTACCCCTTCCAAACCACTCCTGGACATCCGCATCCTCTCTTGGGGGCAGCAGCACCAGCTTGCAGCTTTCGTGGATTCAGGGGCAGACTCAGAACTTCTGGATCAGGATGTAGTTCAGCAGTTAATGATTGAGACTGAACCATTGCCAGCCATCCTTCAAGTTCAAGCTCTTGATGACCATCCACTTTATCAAGCGACCTGTCGCACAAAACCCCTCCGAGTCACCATTGCCAATCAACATCAGGAGTGGCTATCCTTTTTGGTTATTTCGTCCCCTTACAACCCTGTCATGCTCAGCTTTCCCTGGCTGCAGAAACACAACCCCCGCTTGGACTGGTCAATTGGAAAATTCTTAGAGTGAGGAGCCTTCTGCCATTCCCACTGTATAGCTCAGCCATCTGCCTCTGTTTCCCTCTAGACCTTGGGCCTTGACTCCATTCCCTCAGTTTGCCATGACCTAGGACAAGTATTCAGCAAGGCCAGAGCTTCCTTCTTACCTGCTGAACAGCCATATGACTGCGCCATCAACCTCCTACCTGGGTCCCCCCACTCTCTTTTTCTTTTTTGTAGAGATGAAGGATGGGACATTATGCTCCTGCATCGATTTTTATTGTCTCAATAGTATTAACATCAAGAACCGCTATCCGCTCCCCTTTAATGGGCACGGCTTTCAAACAGCTCCAAGGAGCTTTCATTTTTACAAAACTGGAGCTTAGGAATGCCTACCATCTTTTTCGTATCCCGGAAGGGGATGAATGGAAGACGCTGTTTAACACCCTGTCGGGTCACTATGAATATTTGGTCATGCCGTTTGGCCTCACCAGCAGTTTTCCAGGCTCTCATTAACGACGTGCTATGTAGAACCAGCACATTTTTATATACCTGGACAACATCTTGGTGTTCTCCAGATCTCTGGATGAGCTTGTCGGCCATGTCATTTGATACTCCAGTGTCAACTTCAGATTGGCCTGTACATCAAAGCAGAAAAGTGTGAGTTCCATGTCCCTAGCACCTCCTTCCTGGAGTTCACTCTTGCGGCGCGGAGCATACCAGCCAGGATCCAAGCCTTCAAGGCTCCTCTAAGAAGCAGCTGCAGAGGTTCCTGGGGTTCGCCAACATTTTTTGGCAGTTCATTCAAGGTTACAGTTCGGTTGCTGCCCCTCTCCACCCACTGACCTCCTCACGCCGATCTTTTTCGTGGCCTAACAAAGTGGTGCAAGCTTTTATCAGACTTAAGGACCTCTTCACCTCTGCCACCTCTGATTTTCCCCAATCCCTTTCGCCAGTTCATCGTGGAATTCGATGCCTCCAACCTAGGGGTAGGCGCTGTACTGTCCCAGAGGAGCGCTACTGATAGTAAGTTGCACCCTTGCGCCTTCTTCTCCCGCCGTCTTAACCAAGCGGAACGCAATTACCCCATTGGAGAGCGGGAGCTCCTGGCCGTCAAGCTTGCCCTGGAGGAATGATGCCACTGGTCAGAGGGGGCTGGAGTATCTGTGCACCACCAAACGCCTCAACCCTCGCCAGGCTTTCTGCGGACTTTTTTCAGCAGGTTAAATTTTTCCCTCTCCTACCGCCCGGGATCTAGGAATGGTGAGCCTGATGTTCTTTCCAGGTTACACTCCTCTGTGAAGGAAGGAGACCCCGCCTCCACACCCATACTTCCTCCTTACATTACTGTGCATGCCCTGGACCTGGACCTCGAGGATAGGGTTAAACTTGCCACTGTGGACAAGCCAGTTCCTGAGGGTTGCCCTTAAAAGCTGTTGTTTCCAAAAAGCTGCGGTCCCAAGTGCTCCAGTGGTGTCACGTCTCACCTCTCTTTTGCCATCCTGGAGTTCCCCGTACTCTGTCCCTCCTCCAGCAGCGGTCCCGGTAACCCACTGTCCAGAGAGATGTCTGTGAATTTGTAGCCGCCTGTTCTACCTGTATGCAACACAAGAACCCTAAGGGCCACTCAGTGGGGTTACTATGTCCACTCCCTGTGCCTAAATGCCCCTGGCTCACATTGCCCTAGATTTCGTTACCAGACTACCTCACTCTGCCGGCATTCTTACCGTGGTGGACCGGTAGCAATTTGGATAACATTTCATTTTCCTAGCCAAACTGCCTTCAGCTAAGGAGACCGCTGCACTCCTTCTCCTGCACGTTTTCCGTCTGCATGGTCTCCCTCGTAACATCCTCTCTGACCAGGACCCCAATTCACGGCCAACTTTTGGAATGAGTTTTTTCGCCTTCTCGGGGTCTCAATCAGCCTTTCCTCTATGTTCCATCCGCAATCCAATGGCCAGACTTAGAGGCTTAATCAGGAGCTAGAGACTGGACTCCATATCCTTTGTGCCCAAGATGCCTCCTCATGGTCCTCTGAGCTGTTGTGGGTAGAGTACGCCCATAACTCGCTGCCTACTGCCGTCACTGGACTATCGATCTTTCAGACGGTTTATTTTGTCCTGCACCCCATTAAAGGCATGGCTTTCCACTCAGGACCTTCCACTCAAGGCTGTGTGTCATAAGCTCGCCCCACGATTTCTGGGACTCTGTGTGTGTGTGTGTGTGTGTGTGCATGTAGAATATCCAGAGGTAGCCTCACATTTCACCGCACATTTCACTTCATCCGCTGGAGAATCAAGAGGTCTTTAGACATTACCAGTGAAGGATGAAGTATGTGATGAGTTTTGATTCGACACATCTTAAGCTAGATAGCTTAAAAATCTTGCTGCCAATTTTAATTAGAAAATGCTAATTAAAGAGATTATCCTTATAGCGAAAGAAAATGTAAATAATGGATTTGAAAGAAAGAAAAAAAGAAAGAAAGAAAGAAAGAAAGAAAGAAAGAAAGAAAGAAAGAAAGAAAGAAAGAAAGAAATAGAAATTTGGGGTGGATGGTAGGTGGGTGGAAGCAAAGAAAGTCTTAATTCGTCATGTCCTCGGCACGTCAGCAACTGTCTAATAACTGTCTAATGACTTTTACATAGACACAAGTGATGATGGGGATTATGATTATGATGTTTGATGGATAAAACCTATAAGACATAAGACATGTAGGTTCTAAAAGAATAAAAGACGTGCTGTTATAGGAAAATACGTCTTCAGGATTCTAGCAGGGACGACTACACCACTGAGTAATCCCCTCCTCTGTGTGGTGCATGCTGTCATCTCTACTACCCTCAGTCAATAACACATTGTTGTAGTCTGATACTAGTGAAGAATGATGGAGTCTCTCTCTCTCTCTCTCTCTCTCTCTCTCTCTCTCTCTCTCTCTCTCTCTCTCTCTCTATTTCTTTCTTTCTTTCTTTCTCTCTTTGTAGTGTTCTTCATGCGTGAGCGCTGAAGGAAGTCTAATTAAGCTAATGCAGCAGATGTGTCATAAGGTGGCCCTAGTGGAAGGGTGGGATGATTTAGTGTGTGTGTGAGCGAGAGATTTATTGTGCTTTTATGGGACTCGAATAACTGAAGGTGCCAACGGGCCATCTGTTTAAGGACAACACACACATACACACAGGCACACACACACATTTGCTCAAAAAAACAGAACAAGAGCATGCAGAATTTGTGTGTTCATGTATGCTTTGGGCAAATGTGTACCTGTGTGTACTGTACGGCATTTTCTTGTCTGCAGATGGCGGTAAAGGTTGCCACAGAGGTCTCTCCTTCACCGTCCATTAGCATTAGCCTCAGCAGCAAGGCAGACACACCCTTATCTGCAGGGGAAGAATAGAGTGATGATGGAAAGGAGGGAGATCAAAGCTGCAGCAAAAAAAGAATGAAGTGTATTTAACCTATATCACATGCTTATGAACATTGTACATGGTTTGTACTTTTGCATTGTGTGTTTTTGTATGTGTGTGTCTGTGTGGGAACATGGTGCAGAACTCTTACATGCACGAGTGCATTAAGTATATAAACCAGGTTCAGTGGGTTCAGCTTCATCTAGTGGATGTGATTTGTTAGTGTATAACACACACTCGTGCCAATCCTGCCTGGTGTCCTTCGACAAGGAAGACAAATAATAGCAGTGAGTCAGAAAAAATGCTTTTAAAAGAAAAGACAGTGAGAGAGAGAGAGAGAGAGAGAGAGAGAGAGAGAGAGAGAGAGAGAGAGAGAGAGAGAGAGTAAACAGGAAAGAAAGAACTTCACCTTCCCTTATAAATCTATAAATCAGGAAGCTCTGAATTCAAGGAAATTACTAATAACAGTTTATTAATAATAATAATAATAATAATAATAATAATAATAATAATAATAATAATAATAATAAAAATAAAAATAATAATAGTTTTATGTATTTGTTTTGTCATTTTGCTGTTTGTCCTTAAAGATCTTTTCAGCTTGTGACAGAAACTGGCAAAGAATGACTGTAATTTACATATAGTATAAGTCCATTCAATTCAATTCATTTTTATTTGTATAGCGCTTTTAACAATGAACATTGTCTCAAAGCAGCTTTTCACAGATAATGTGGTGATTAAAAGTAAATATGTTCTTTGTAAGTACGTTTGTCCCTGATGAGCAACTGTGGCAAGGAAAAACTCCCCGAGATAGCATAAGGAAGAAACCTTGAGAGGAACAAGACTCAAGAGGGAACCCATCCTCATCTGGGTTGCACCGAATGTCAATTTGAAGCAGATATACAATGTTGCGGGGTACAGTGATGATGATCAGAAGCGAACTGTATCCTAAGTCAGTGTAGCAGACTGTTGACATTAACTACAATTCAATCCATCCTTAAAGCGCCCGTTCTTACTTCGGAATTTCATGGAACCACCCAAGGTGTTGATGAGAAACCGTCCCAAGCTGCACAGAGTGGCCTCCAGTCGAAGAGAACACTATCCAGAGGCAGACCTGGACGAAGTGGGAAGATCCACGGAGGGGAGAGGGGCAGGAACAGTGGTCACTGGAGCCTCAGGAGCATGTTTAACTCGACCAAGAGAGAGAGAGAGAGAGAGAGAGATAGAGTGAGAGAGAGAGAGAGAGAGAGAGAGAGAGAAGAGTGTGACAGAAAGAGAAGGATATGGATTATTAAGTGTCCTTATTGTTGTATGAAAGTTAATATCACTGTGCAGTTTGGACTCCGGCAAGCTCGCTATGGCAGCATAACTAAAAGGGAGAACCAGAAGGTAACACAGACATGAGGGATCTCTGGGATAAGAGACGACCCACCACACCACCGTCAACTAACCTGAGTGAACGTGTGAATGTGAGGGGACGACAGCATACAAATATACCAGTTCACCAAACACTCTATATCCATGTTCCCTCCAGAGTCCCGAACACTGGTTGGAAGGCTGTTCCATAACTGTGGGGCTTTATAAGAAAAAGATCTGCCCCCTGCTGTAGTCTTCATTATTTGAGGAACCAACAAATAGCCTGCACCTTTTGATCTAAGTAGGCGTGGAAGATCATACTGGTACAAAAGTTCACTCAGATACTGCGGTGCGAGACCGTTAAGTGCTTTATACGTCAGTAGTAGTATTTTATAATCAATGCGAGATTTAATTGGGAGCCAGTGTAGACTGATTAAAACAGGGGTGATGTGGTCATATTTCCTAGATCTAGTGAGGACTCTTGCTGCTGCATTCTGAACTAACTGAAGCTTATTTATGCACTTACTCGCACACCCAGACAGTAAAGCATTACAGTAGTCTAATCTAGAAGTAACAAAAGCATGAACTAGTTTTTCTGCATCCTGTAACAACATCATATTTCTAATTTTAGCAATATTTCTAAGGTGAAAGAAGGCGATCCTGGTGATATTATTCACGTGAGACTCACAGGAAAGACTAGGGTCAATAATCACACCAAGGTCTTTGACAGCCGTACATGCTGAAACAGAAACACCATCCAGAGATGCTGATCGGAAAGTTTACTTCTAGCTGCATGTGGTCCTAGTAAAAGTACTTCCGTCTTATCTGAGTTGAGCAGAAGAAAGTTATTGAGCATCCACTGTCTAATGTCCTTTACACACTTCTCAACATTGTTAAGCTGATCTCTCTCATCTGGCTTTGCTGAAATATACAGCTGTGTGTCATCAGCATAGCAATAGAAGCGAATCCCATGTTTATGAATAATTTCACCAAGAGGCAGCATATATAAAGAGGAAAGCAGTGGGCCTAAGACAGATCCTTGAGGAACACCAAACTTTACCTCATAGAGTGTGGAGAACTCACCATTTACATCAACAAACTGATAGCGATCAGTCAAATAAGACCTGAGCCAAGAGAGAGCTGTTCCCTTTATTCCAACAACGTTCTCAAGTCTAGCAAGTAGTATAGTGTGATCAATGGTGTCAAAAGCTGCACTAAGGTCGAGCAAAACAAGTAAGGAGACAAAACCCTGATCAGAGGCCAATAACAGGTCATTTACCACCTTAACTAGCGCCGTCTCTGTGCTATGATGAGGCCGAAATCCTGACTGATACATTTCAAAAATGTTATTCATAAGTAGGTGTGAGCATAATTGCTGTGCTACAACCTTTTCTAAAATTTTCGATATAAAGGAGAGATTTGATTCTGTAGTCTGTAGTTGGACAACTGACATGGGTCAAGGTCAGGTTTCTTAATAAGGGGGTGGATAACTGCCAGTTTAAAGGATTTTGGTATATAACCAGTGCTAATGGAAGAGTTTATTATTTTTAAAACAGGTTCAATTACCTCTGGAGTTATCTGTTTAAAGAAACTTGTAGGCAAGGGATCGAGAATGCAGGTTGATGATTTTGATGAGGAAATTAATGAAATTAAGTCATTCTCATGAATAGGAGTGAAGCTTTGTAGTTGATTGTCTGCTATAATTATGCTGCTGTCTACAGGGTTACTTGTAAAATAATTTGGATTTATATTTACCGTCTGGATTTCTTGCCTGATGTTCTCAATTTTATTATTGAAAAAGTTCATGAAAGTAATGCCTGTAAAATGTTGTAATGGTTGTTGCTGGGGTGAAACTTTCCTGGTAACTCATTTCCTTGTTACCTCCACTTGGGCTCCTGTTTCTTCATTTCCTCCTTGTAACATTTACGCCTCCATTGTCAGGAGGTTAAAAGAAGGAAGAAAAAGGAAGGAAGGATGGATGGATGGATGGAAAGTAGGTTGGATGTGTGGTTGGTTGAAAAATAATAAGAAAGAAAGTTTTCCCTTTTATCAGTGTTTAATTGTGCATTTTTGACGTCATCTTTGTCCCACGTAAGATACAGTCGCTGTTTCCTTTTGAAAAAATTGAATAAAGAAAAAAAAAAACATCTTGAACAACACAGTATCTGAGGAACTTTGCGCCCTTGGTATATTCCACTGGCCAACTAAAGCACCGACCTTGCCTGCTGCACCTCACCCAGAGAGTAGACATCGAAAGCGCTCTAAAAGGGAAGCAGAAGCAAGGCAAACGCAGAGGCATCCAGGCTAGGCTAGCAGCTAGCCACATAGACCCACAATACCATCTCTTATTCTAGCAAATGCAAGATCACTGAACAATAAAAATGGACCACATACTACTTATATGATCTGTGCCGCGTGTGGTGTGAGAATGCTGTGTTTTCATCTTAATGGAAATATGGTTAAATGACAACATACAGGACTATGCTATCCAGCTAGCTGGGCTAACATGCTAGAGGTGGGGGTGTTTCGATGCTTTATATCAGGGATTCTTGGAGCCAAAAATGCTGCTGTTGTTCGTAAACACTGTTCTGGTAGAGTTTATTATTATTATTAATTGACGACCCTTCTACGTACCGTGGGAATTTACAGTGATTTTACTCGATGAGGCATCACCTTGGACTCTGTGACCGCATCACCATCATGCTATGACCGAACTTGAGTCACCAGACCAACCAAGCAGGAGGTGCGTGTGTGGCCATAGGGGGCCAGTCTGCAATTAAATACTGCTTTGACACAACAGACTGGAATATCGTCAAATAAGCAGCAACTTGCAACAACCACACAGACATGGAAAAATATACTATGGCTGTTACTGAAAAAACACTATTTGGGCTAACCAGAAACCATGGCTGACAGAAGAAGTACATAAGCTTCTGAGGGCTAGGGACACAGCCTTTAGAGCCGGTGACACTTTGGGCCTAGCAACAGCAAGAGACTACTTGTTCCATGGAATCATGGAAGCAAAACGACAATACAGCTATAAAATATCTGGACATTTCAGCAACACCAGAGACACACAGTGTCTCTGGCAAAGCATCCAAACTCTAACAAACTATAACAAAGACCAGTGACAGTGACATATGTTTACTTAATAGCCTCAATTAATTCTTTGGCCGATTTGAGACCCAAAACAACACACAGGCACAGAAAATCCTACCTTCCCTACACAAGCAGGCTGTATGTCTGATCCCAGTCAACGTAATAAAAACCCTCCAAAGACTCTTATGTGTAAATGTTTATGTGTTAGTTCTTGGATTTTAATTAAGCTGGGAATCAACTGGACTCTCCTATCAGTAACGGAGTGCTGGACTTCCTATCAGAGAGGCCACAAAAGGTACGGGCCGGCAGTAAAACATTCAAGACCAGCACACTAAACACAGGGGCACCACAAGGGTGTCTGCTCAGCCCGCTGCTTTTCACCTTGTTAACAGATGATTGTATACCCAGTTACAGCACCAACATGTCATTAAATTTGCAGATGACGTGACTGCAGTAAACCTTATTACCAACAACAATAAAACAAACTACAGGAGCAAAGTAAGCCGACTGGTCCAGTGGTGGTCCTTAACGTGGGAAAGACCAAAGAAATTGTCATCGACTTCAGAATAGGACCTCCACAGCACCCTCCACTAACCATCAATGGTGCCGCAGTGAAGAGGTTGAGCAGCACCAAGTTCCTGGGAGTGCATATCTCTGAGGACCACTCCTGGATGACAAACACCACATCGCTGGTCAAAAAAGCTAAGTCACGCCTCTACTTGCTCCGCAAAAGGAAAGCATAAGTCCCACCTCACATCATGTGCTCCTTCTAGCCCAAGACCACTTTGCTATCAGTGAAGAACTTGGTGGATTCTAGCTTCAAGTCTAGTTTATCATCAATTAGTACAGCTATTTCTACAGCAAAAACTGCAGCACATAGTTCCAGTCTTGGAATGGTTGGTTCAGACTGGAGAGCGAGTTTTGAATCTGATGTATGTTTGACCCTTTTCTACAACCTTGGACTGTTTCCAAAAACATAGACCTTCATCATGAAGTCTACAACTTCTTTTCTCAGTTCATCGTCTTTATACTACAGAAATCTCAGAAAATATCTGTAATCCTCTCTCAGCATGAAAGAGTAAAACGTCTGCTATATGTCTACCTGGATAGCAACTCTTTCCTTCCTGAACCTTATCAGAACTCCAAGAAGTGAGTTGTTGAGGTCGGGGCCTATAAGAAGCACTTGGTTAAGAGAAATGCCTGAGTATTGAACACTCGAATCAACCACTCTGATTTGGTCTGTTTTTTTTTGTGTATGAAACACACTAAAGGTTGGTAGGTCCTTCTTTATTTTCAAAAGGCGGAGCTACGTCGGCATGACCGCTCTTAATTATTTTTGCCATGAAAGCCACATATTGCTGTGTTAGGACCAAACTCTGGGGTGTACTGTGCTAGCTTGCTGAGGTGTGAGTGATGTAGGGTTTCATTAGTTGTTGGAATTTTTTTAACGATTGTTCATCATGCTGTCACACTCAAGGAGTGGTGGTGGGATTGTAACCTTCCCTTTGGTTGACTTAACCACAAAGTTTTCAGCTCTTAGACCAGATGTCTCTGCTGTGCCAGAGCACGTTTTTAAATAATAAGGATATGATTCTACCTTGATATTAAACAGTTCAAAGAACCTGGACCTTGCTAATGACCTGTTACTTTGGTTGTCAAGGACGACATACTTCATACACCTTCACAAGACAAATCTCAAAATATGACCAAATTACTTGTCCCACACCACAGACTTCATTGCAGTTTGACTCGATGACATCTTTGTCGTCGCTGTTTTAGTTTTCCCTACCCGTCATTGTGTGGTGGTGTTGAGGAACTTGTGAGTGAGGGGCCATGGTGCATGGCAGAGTCATGAGCACACTGAAAAATGTAAAAATTAAATATAAAAATTTAGGCTCTCAAAGTTGTTGAGAGTTACTAGTTTTTTTTTTGTTTGTTTGTTTGTTTTTTACGGAAACTGAGGGCAACATGCTAAAAAGTTGCTCAAAGGCAGCAGATTTGCGTAGGGGAGTGTTGAGCCTTGATGACGTCCTCAACAGAGGTGTAAAATGTAAGTGTAATGGACATTGTCAATTCAAATATGGTGGAGTACAAAGTACATATATTAAATCATAAATGTATTTAAGAAAAGAGTAAAAATTACTTATATCTTTGATACTCACTAAATTACTTGAGTAACTAAGTATTGTACATTTACTCAAATACTTTACGGCGCTGTCTTCCACTTCTTAGTTATATGCTGATGCTTGTCTCTAAGTCTGGTCAATACTGTTATCCAATTTTTTAGAATCATAGTATTCCCCATACGAATATATCATCACACCTGTTGTCACCACCCATCCAGATATTACAGCTCAAAAACACACACACACACACACACACACACACACACACACACACACACACACACACACGCGCACACACACACACACACACACATGCACACACACACACACACACAAACACACACACACATGCAGACTGACACATTGCCAAACTTTTCCATCAATGGGAATTTGAGTTATTCAAAATTCTGACACATAAAGAAATATGTTGGTGTGTGTGTGTGTGTGTGTGTGTGTGTGTGTGTGTGTGTGTGTGTTTGTGTGTGTGTGTGTGTGTGTGTGTGCATGTGCGCTCGTGTTCGAAGAGACAAGCCGTAACGATTTCAAATGCGAATGCAAATGATTGCATCGCTCCAAACAGGTTTCTGTGTTGAACACTGACACCCAGAAAGTTCTGAATTCTTAACTAAGTGTGTGTGTGTGTGTGTGTGTGTGTGTGTGTGTGTGTGTGTGTGTGTGTGTGTGCATGCGTGCGTGCGCGTGTGTGTGTGTGTTTGTGTGTGTTTGGGGGAGGTGTTAGGGAAAATCGTAGCCTGTTTTCACTAGCTGCTGTTGATGTATTTTTTTTTTTTTTGTGGTGTAGCTTGGCAGCTTCTTACGGCTGATTCGACAACTGTGAAAAACATGGTAATGAGGCGACATGCAGATGTTTTTGGAAAATATCGAATTCGTTCCAACACATGCACCGCACATACTAATATGACAGCTACTTTCAGGAGATTCAAATTAACATAAATTAACATACAACTGATTAAGAAAGCTGTTTTTTTTTTCCTCCTGCCCGTTGTTTCTGCAGTGTCGAAGCACACGTTCGTCGATTTTTATCCTCAGGAGTCAAAACTTCAATAGCACCTATGTTGCATAAATGATAACTTGCTGCACAATGGGGGAAAGAATTTAAAGGGAAGTGTAGCATTTCATAGAAGTTCATTGGTGGGTATTTTGGTGGGTACGTTGGTGGGTGAATTTGGGTATTTTTACAATCTTTTGTATTTAATTGCTTCTGTTTCATTTCATTAACAGGTTTCCACTGTTGGCAAAAGGTGCATTATACTGCAATGCTTTCACAATGGGTGAACTTATATGTTGCCCCTGTCCCTTGGACCCAAGGGCCTGTCTAATTTCATTTGAGTGAATAATGTATTAAAATGGAGCCTAAATGGCCAAGGGATTTCACTCAACCATCAATGTCAAAAAAATAACAATTTGGTATTTGGGATAAAAAGTAATGCAACATGTGCTTACTGTTTGATTCCACTTATTAAGCATGTTCACAAGCCTGATCAGTTTTGAGTACTGGTGAGACAGCTTGACACTTGGTAAATACTCGGAGATCATTAGTGTAGTGTAGGGTAGTGTTTGGTTTCTAAAGAGTATTAACTGTGATATTATTATCTGCATTACAAGGACAGATTTGAAAGACAAAATGCTTGATGGGACATTTAAATAAAATGTCCCAAATGTCGTACGAGTCAGGTGTGTAAAATGATGTGTACTGAAACACACAATTACACAAAGACACAGAATAGATCAGGCACAAAAGAAGTGCTTTTGGTATTATATTTATAGATCGGCGCTTGCCAGTCATTTCTTCCAGTAAGTACATTGTAACAGCAGATAACGAGTATCCCAAACGCACAAAAGAATTTCTCCATTGTCCTCGTTAACAAGGCCATTAGATGTATGGCCGTAGCCACAGTTTATGGATGAGCACTAATCAAAGAGCCTTTTGCTGCTATGTCATTAGAGCTCATAAAACTTAATGTGCTTGAAGGTAAGAGGGTAAAAAGCTCTCGTTAAAGTGTAAATGAGTGCAGGGACCGGCAAAGAGATTCTTTTTGCAGGGGCTTAGACAGCACCTCTAGACTGAAGTGGCGGCAAAAAAAAAAAAAAAACCCATTGTTCATTAATTTTAAAATATTAATTAATTTGACTAATGAAATCTGTAAATCTGTTCATTAATTTTAAAGACAGTGTTATTAACATAACAGTATTTTGATTAAAAAAATTAAATAAAATAAAATTCTGAGGTCATCAACCAGCTAGCCTAGCTATCCAGGTAGCAAAGAAATATATATAATACCACTAGCTGATTATTGTAACTAGTGTTTAGCAATCACAAAACAAGTTACATTTTTATTATAACTATAGTTAGGCATTCAGAATTGGCTCATTCCATGGAAGCCAAAAAAAGGGGCATTATGTTTAATATGGATTATGTATTTTATGCCTACATTAGCACAGTGATCCAGTCTCACCTGGACATGCCACATACTTAGTAGTCAACAGTGTTGGACAGTAACAAAGTAAATTAAATTTTTTATTGTACTTAAGTAGGTTTTTCTGTGAGTGTACTTTACTGAAGTATTTCCATTTGGGGATTCTTTTACTTCACGGCATTTCAAAGTCAAATATGGTTGATGGTATCTACTTAGCACAAACCTACAGTTCAGAATCAGTTCAACAGCAAACAGAACATTTGCAACATAAATGATGGAATATACTCCTGACTATAACTTGCGACAACACCTGTGGCCTTATTTGTGCCACTTTTTTAAGTAGTTGAAAACAAGATTTTAGGCTCATGAAATCTCAAAGATATCTATCAGTGTTTGACTCATTAATAAAATTCTTATTTTTTAACCACCAGCATCTACAGTAAGCCATTAATATTACAATGTAGGAAAACTTTATGCTGATCAAAAACAAGCTGTTCAGCTACATTCTGGATCTCAATAGCAGACATCTCACTTTGAGCATGAGAAGACTTGTCAGGAGGATGTCACAGTAGTTCAATCTCAAGATGACATAGTCCTGAAGAAGTACCTGAGTGGCCTTTGTGAAAAGAAATCACAGAATCCTCCTGCTGTTGTAAAGGTGAAGTCTACATGACTGAATCAGGCCAGCAACCTGAGCAGAGAAGGATGATTGTCAAATGGCATGATACAAGATTTCTCAAGGGAGATCACAAGATATTTAGGTTGGGTTATCTGCTAAAATAGTCATCTTGTTCATGTATTGCAGTTGCCAAAGGGTCTGCTTTGGTTCTGACCCTCTCATTTTCATCTTTCATCCTTTCTCCTACTTTGTCTATCTAAGTTTCTTTATCTTTTTTTTTGTGCACCTGCTTAATGAAAATGCTCTAAAAAGGGTGGCATTAAGCATAACCCATTTGCTAAATCAAGACATTCCAAAATATGTATGTTCTACATGTACTGTATATAAAAAGAATGTAAGCAAGGAGGTGGTAGCTCAGTGTTTAAGGCTCTGGTTTTACTGATCGAAAAGTCTAGCGCTTCACTTGTGCTATAACATGGCTGAACCTCACTGGGATATGCAAAGAAAGAATTCCGTTGTGCTGTAACACAGCCAATGATTATGTATTTGTCCCCCCCTGGGATAACCATTTAGACTATTCTATAGAAAGATTCCGTTTACCATATCTAACTGATTCTGCATCCCCGTTATTTGATTGTTCATTCTCATCCGAGCTCATTTGCAATTATGTAAATCTATTTCCCTTTATCTCATAATACACTTCATTCCAAACCCCCTCATCATTATCTGCTCCCATTGAAGCTTTCCCTGTCCCGTTAATCCCAGCTTTGATGTGCCTACATCTTACTGCCTTCTCCACCCAGCAGCTACGGTTCTACAACAGCTCTATGGCTCATTTCATCATGGAACATATCTTATTTTTGCCCTCTGACCAATTGTGGTTTAGTTTTTGACTACAGAGTTTGAATCCCAATGTAGCTAAGCTGCAGTGGCTGGGTCTTAATCCTCAATTGTTTATTTGTATCTTGTCTGAATTGAAGTCCCTGTTTAATAAAGGCACCAGTTACAAATGGTAAAGATAAATTGTTATGGTTAAATGTAAGTGATTGATGTAAGTCTTAAGGTTGTCCTGTAAAAGTTCACAATCTTAGTGCCAACTTAAATGTTGTTTCTATACTCCAGGAAAGACTCCAGTGGCTTAACATGATCGCAACTCTGTCTATCTATCATATGATTCCCCGATCTACAGCCCGCTAGCCGAATGCGGCCCGACCCCCTCATTTGGACCGCCCTATGAACAATGCCAGAGACATATTTTGAAATTTTTATTTTAAATACAGTGGAACCTCGGGTTACGAATTTAATTCGTTCCGGTACTTTATTCGTAACCTGAAAAGTTCGTATCCCGATACAAATTTCCCCATAATAATGAACAGAAACTTCGGTAATTCGTTCTGGACAACCAAAAATATTACTTAAATAAAAATAAAGCCAATATTCACTAATATTATTTACTTTTAACATGTTATATTAAAATCATACCACATAAAAACATACAAAAGAGGAAAAGATCTTTACCGGGTACTTTCCCTTTGAGAAGACTCGCTGCAGGAGACGACGTTCGTAGAAGGGGGAGGAGGGAGAGTTATTGTTTGGAAGGAGAATCTTATTATATTATATTATTTATATATTATTATATATTATATTATGGAATATTAAAGACAGTGTTATTAACACAAACGCTGAGACAATTGTTGCATTAGAGGGAAAATGAGAGCTGTTTCTTTAAGGCTACTATCAGTTGGTATTGAAGTCCAGAGTGAAATTCATTATGGGTATTGTACTTCGGAAAAGACTGTAACCCTGCTAATCTATCTTCATAAAAACAAGTCAAGTGGTTATGCATCGGCTAATGTTGTCCATCTCATCATTCCACGAGCATCAACTAACGAGTTGTTACGCTGCCGCCGGGAAAAGTTCAAGCGGATAAGTAACAAGATGCTCTCGCTAGGGACACAGGACGCTAACTGATGTGACGAGCTGCGTGGATAGAGCAAAAACAACCAACTTGCCTGCGATTTTTTGGTGAGCGACGTTCGTATCCCGATATATTGTTCGTAACCAGGGGCAAAAATTTTGATGAACTGCGATTCGTAACCTGAATTATACGTATGCCGGGGCGTTCGTAACCCGAGGTTCCACTGTATATGTTTTACTTTTATCATGTCTGTATTTTATTATAAACTAAAAATGTTTATAGTTATTAATAGCGGTTGAGGCACAGATAATTGGTTGTCGGAAAAATTGGTGAAAATCCATACAGATTTTTTTTCCAGCTTCCGGTCATTAGGAGAGGGGCTTTTGACACCATGTGCTGTTTGCTTTTACACGTGGGACTGCGTGCTGCACAGAGTGTGCTACGTTATATTTATGATTTATAATTTATTGATTATATAATTATATTTATGCATTAATATACTTATATGTATTTCCTTCAGTACACTTTTATGATTCAGTTTTTATTTTTTATTTTTGTAATGAAGTTCAAGAATAATTTACATAGTGGTTTTTTTTTTCCAGTAACCATTTTAAAAACTATCGGGTAATTAATCAGCTATCAGAAAGTAAAATCCAACCTAAAAAAAAAACGTATTTTATTAGACCTCTAGGTATTAACATTGAACGATTAGCCTAAATAATTGTTAGATTTCACCCACCAATCATATGCATTTGCATAAGTAAATAAATGTTTTGATTTTAATAGCAATAAATATGAAAATAATGACATTATGGCAGTACTAATGATCTTTTAATAGGCTTTATATATCTATAGTAATGCTAATTTATCTGTATGAGGCTTAACAAAATAAACTAATCTGCTACTGTAAATTCTAATAAAATCACCACAATAAAATTTGTAGTCACTCCAGCCCGTGTAATTTTCTATTACAGACCGTTTTTTTCTATTACAGCCCCCATTAAAAAAAGCAAAAATTATGTGCCACTCACAGAAAAATGTTCAGGGACCCCTGAGATTAATTTCTTGGCAAACCCATGAATAAAAACTTTAAACCTGTTCTCATTCTTAAAAAGTTAAATCATTTTGAAACTATCTGGAGTAGACAAGACGACATTGAAAAACATTCCCAAAATTACAATGAGTGCAATGACTTCTGAAGAGACTAATCTTATACAAGGGCTGTGTACCATGCTTGCTAAAGTGTACTTGATAAAAATGTACCATGTGGTAGGGCAGAGCTCCAAGTCAGAAGGACAGGAGACTTGTGCACAGACAGCAGATTGTTCTCTATTGCATTGAAGACCTTGGAATAGGGCAGGTTTAACTTAATCACCTGGCAGTGAAAGGAAGACTGCAGTTTGCCACAGTGACCCGCATCACCCCCAACACACACACAAATTTAACCGAGCTGAAATTTATGATGTCCTCTGGGACTTTTTGATCCGGTAGAAATTGCGTATTAGCTTTGAGAGAGAAAAGATGATTATAGGTGTCTTTCAATGGCAACATTCATTTTGTTTCAATGACTAAAGATGTAGTCACTGTATCCTCACTAGCCCATGATTCTTAACTTCTGCTGGAGTGAATGTGATCATTTTGATCAACGTCTAAATGATATTTGACCTGTGTTGGATTTTTGTTCTAGATACATTTTGGTACTTAACTGCGCTAAATCTTGTGTATTAAGTGAGAAATAAAACATGGCATGCTGTTATAGGTTAAAAATCATCATAGAGTGGGTCCAATCCCAAGCTGATTATTTTAGAATTATGGCACATTAAAAAGTGTTGTTTTTTTTGTATTTATATTACATTTAATGCTGTGGAACATCTTTAAACAAGAATGTGGTTCCTAGTGGCAAAATATTGTTTTTGTATTTTCTCTATCTTTCGAATAAAAGCAAAATATATTTTTTGTATTTTCTCTATCTTTCGAATAAAAGCTGCACATCATGGTTTTTTTTGTTTGTTTGTTTTTAAGATTCAAATGTTCAGGTTCATTTACCAATGGAGTTAAGTTCCTGCCAAGATGTAGTTTGGAAACTTGCCTTTGATGAGTCAGTATTTTCATTCCACTCTTAATAATGATTCTACCTACCTTTCAGCTTGAAACCCAAAGATATAGTTCATGCTTCTTCTTTTTTTTGCCTTAGCACAGACACAATAAATGAATAAAGGCAGCTGTAATGTTTCTGTCTCATATTTATATATATATATATATATATATATATATATATATATATATATATATATATATATATATATACAGTGCCCTCCACAATTATTGGCACCCCTGTTTAAGATGTGGTCGTGGACTTCTAAAAATTCTCCTTTTTTTTAAAACAAAATGCAAAAAAAGAGAAAAATCCAACCTTTTATTTAAGTACATAACTTTGGTGGTAAAAAAATCACATTTAGAAAAAAAAAAAAAACTTGAAATCATGTGTGCCACAATTATTGGCACCCCTAACAATTCCTCTGAAAAATTTCATTTTTTTTTTTTATATATATTTTTCTGTAGTTGCTAAGGTTGGTCAGGGTATCTAGGGACTTTTAATTAGTAATTCATGATTTCCTGTTTCCCTGGGGTATAAATATGACGTGACACAGAGGCCTAATTCTCTTACCCATTTGTCAACATGGCAAAGACAAGAGAACACACCATTCAAGTAAGGCAGATGTGTGTCGACCTTCATAAGTCAGGCAATGGCTACAAGAAAATAGCCACTCGCCTTAACTTGCCGGTATCTACAGTCAGAGGAATCATTAAGAAGTTTAAAACAACTGGAACAGTGACAAACAAGGCTGGAAGAGGTCCCATGTTTATCTTGCCACAACGCACAGTGAGGAGGATGGTAAGAGAAGTAAAAAAATTTCCCAAGCTCACCGTCACAGAATTGCATCAAAGAGTGGCATCTTGGGGTCACAGAGTCTCCAAAACAACCATCAGACGCTCTCTACATGCCAACAAGCTGTTTGGGAGGCATGCAATGAAAAAGCCTTTTCTTACTAACACTCACAAACGTAAACGTCTGGAGTTTGCTAAGCGGTACTGGGACTTCAACTGGGATCGTGTGCTTTGGTCAGATGAGACTAAGATTGAGCTTTTTGACAACAAACACTCTAAGTGGGTCTGGCGAATGAGTATGCCGAAAAGCACCTCATGCCCACCGTGAAGTATGGTGGAGGATCTGTGATGCTGTGGGCCTGTTTCTCTTCCAAAGGCCCTGGGAACCTTGTTAGGGTGCATGGCATTATGAATGCTTTGAAGTACCAGGATATTTTAAATAAAAACCTGATGGCCTCTGCCAGAAAGCTGAAGATGGGTCGTCATTGGGTCTTTCAGCAGGATAATGATCCAAAACATGTGGCAAAATCTACACAAAAGTGGTTCAGCAGTCACAAACTCAAGGTCCTCCCATGGCCATCTCAGTCCCCAGACCTCAACCCAATCAAAAACCTGTGGGGCGAGCTAAAGAGAAGAGTGCATAAGAGAGGACCCAGGACACTGGATGATCTAGAAAGATGAATGGTCAAAAATCCCTCTCTCTGTGTTCTCCAATCTTGTGAAATGTTATAGGAGGAGATTAAGTGCTGTCTTGTTGGCAAAAGGAGGTTGTACAAAGTATTAACATCAGGGGTGCCAATAATTGTGGCACACATGATTTCAAGTTTTTGTTTTTTTTCTAAATGTGTGATTTTTTTACCACCAAAGTAATGTACTTAAATGAAAGGTTGGATTTTTCTCTTTTTTGCATTTGGGTTCTATGTTGTTTTAAAAAAAAGGAGAATTTTTAGAAGTCCATGACCACATCTTAAACAGGGGTGCCAATAATTGTGTAGGGCTCTGTATATATATATATATATATATATATATATATATATATATATATATATATATATATATATATATATATATATATGCACACACACACACACACACACACACACACACACACACACACACACACACACACACACACACACACCGCACACATGGTTTGTCTGAGGTCTGCTTGTTGTTTGGGTAAGATGGTAATCTGATTGCCTAACCAATGATTTGCATTAGATATATTAATGGAAACTGTAATAGGCAGCAGTGAATGCAGCACATCTTGTTAGTATTGATTCTCCTAATGTTAAAAGCACTTTACATCAAAAGGGAGATAGCCTTGTATTCTCTCTCTCTCTCTCTCTCTCTCTCTCTCTCTCTCTCTCTCTCTCTCTCTCTCTCAGTCTCTCTATCTCTCTCTCTCTCTCTCTCTCTCCCTCTCTCTCTCTCTCTTTATTTCTTTCTCTTTCTATCTCTCTTTCTTTCTCTCTGTTTCTTTATTTTCCCCATAGGTAAGCATCTAGTGTTCTGAAAAAAAAAAATCAAGAGTTTTTCCAAACCCAATAACAGCAAAAATGAAGTCGCTCTAAAAATCTGATCACAGGACGAAACTATTCGATGGATTATTAGTCACTGTTCACGGATCAGTGCTTATCAGGAGCTTACATGGCTCAGTGCACGGACGATCTTAATTAGCTATATTCACAGAGGGTGCTGTGCCAATATAACTGATTTTTAATTAGATCTTCAAAATAATTAAGTGCACATTTAGTTAAAAAATTTATTTACTTGAAAATGAAAACGTTATTAAATGAATTATTTTTTAACATACATTTTTCTATTAAAAATTAGCATGCACTAGGTGTTAATTCCAACTTCACGCCATAACAAGAAAACAGTTTATATAAAACAATTAACGTTTGTGTAAAACAATTTAGCTTTTAGAATCTGCGAAAATTGCATTTCTGTATATTGTTACAAATACCATCAAATATAAAATGTTTGTCATATCATTATGCTGTTATTCAACATTTAATATATATATATATAATTATTATTATTATTATTGTTTTTGTTTTTTTTAATAAAGAAGCACTTTCAACTATGTAACATGGAATGACATGAACCTCTTGTGTAAATGGGTGAATTAGCATTAATTGAAAATGAGAAAAAAAAATTGGCTCAATTCCACTTCATGGTTGTTCAAGTGGAGAAGTTTGATAAATGAGCCGAGTCATTTCCGATGGCACTCTGTGTGTCTGTTCACACATCATGTCCAACAGATGGCAGGTGTTTAATTGATTCAGACAAACACCCATGATGTTGTTTCTTCCAAGGGCATTCATATTTATGCAGTATTTGAGCCTTAGTATAGTATATTATAGTATAGCATAGTATAGTAACAAATGTTTTGTTGCAGTACATCATTTAAACGCTTAAATTGAATTCCCTACATATAAATATAGCAATAAATACCTCACCATAACAACAACTACATTTGATACCTAACAACACAACTATATACAGTTGTTGGTACTACAAAAACAATAATAGATCAGAACAAGAATGTTACTATAAACCTGGTGTTAGAGCTGATGTGATCTCAATTCCACAACAATCACAGTCAAATCCCCAATAGCACAGTGGTATAAAAGATATTAAAAGCAAGAGCATTTCTACAGATAAGTCAACATCTTAAAAAAGGAAAAAAAGTGTGTCTTGTTCATGCAAATGAGATTATTAGGAAAAAGAGATATAACACTACTGATGCTGCAGTCCTCCATCTTTCCTTCTCCCCCTCTCTCCCCCTCTCTTTCTCTTTGACATTTCCAGCCGTGACATTTTATGACATTTTACCATTTCGTATAACTGATTTTCAAGCTGGGGAATTTAAAGTAGAACTAAAAGGAACATTGATGGCAATTTCCCCAGACCCTTAAACCCCCCCCCAAAAAAAAAATAAAAAAGTTCCTATTGGTTGTCACAGATTATTTTTTTTCTTCTCTTAATTTGTTTGGATTAAATGGACAGTACGTGGCATCATTACCCAGCACTAGTAGGCATATTTGTAACACGGCGGGAGAGGGTTTAGACACACATTTGAAACATTTTATGCTTTATTTTGCCTTGTGACATCATAATACTTCCTTTCCAGCAATTGACAAATACAGTATAAACCACCAAAAAATTATTTTTAAATGTGATGACAAAGAAAATATGTACAAATTTATGAAGAGGTCCAGCTTATCCTGTGCCAACAATCCTAATTACTAAAATACATTCTTCTGCAAAAGTAATTAACAGACATCATTTTGGGAAATTGTATCCTTTCCAGTGTCCTGTAATATTGCATGTGGTTGAATGTCTGCCATAATTACCCATGATCTTGTCTGTATCTTCATTTAAGTCTCATTAAGTCTCCATTAAGTCCTCATTTATCAAATTAATTTTGTCATGTGTTTATATGAGTATTTAAACATACATAATATGGTGTTTAAACTGCTTGTTCAACTTTTATTTAATTTACATTGTCCATAATTTGGCTACACATTTTGGCTTTTCTAAGCGCTGGTGCTAATGTATTTTTATTTTTATTTTTTTACACTTGAGACATGACCAACTCTTTCTTTTTTTGCCATCTATTTGTCAAGTAACTTGTACCTTATATAGAGTTTTGTGGGCATAATTTAAGGCTAATTAGCTTTGACATGTAACCTGCTAATTTTGCAGCCTTCTTTGTGAATTTTATTTTTAAATCTAGTAATAGATCAATGCTACGGAGGTGGCATCAAAAAGGTTTTGAGACTTATGGCGCTATCTGGTGCTATTCTGCTATTCACGTGCCTTACCACATCTGTGATTTCATCATGGACAGCAAGTTAGAACAAAGAGTCATTTTGAAATTCTGCATGAAACCTGCCAAATCTGCCGCAGAGATGTTTGACATGACATCAACGAGCTCAACCCACGGACATGTCGAAACCATTCGGCAACTTGTGCATGATGATCGTCGGCGAACGATCCACATGATCTCATTCTGCACCCACCCTACTTGCCAGATTTAACTCCTGTGGACTGCACCTTCTCCCTGAAGCTAAAAATCCAGCTTAAAGTTCAGTGTTTTGACACCATTGTGGAGATCCAGCACAAATCGCAGAAGCTGCCTGATATGCTTCAAAAAAAGAAGACTTCCAGGACACATTCCAGGAGTGGTAGGAACACTGGGAGCGCTGTATTACTGTGCAAGGGAACTATTTTGAAGGTGATAGTGTGTACATGTATATAAATAAAGACATTTTTTGTAAACATTTTTCTATACCGCATCATATATTCAGTATAATTTTTCCCGATACATTTTAATAGCTATTTTTGTTTTCAGTATGTTTCTTTGTGACTAAGCATCTTTTAACCCCAGCTTTTATTTATCTCTGAATATTGTGGCATATTTATTTTTTATATATTCCTACATATTTATAATATTTGTCCAGCTCCAGCATTTGTGCAGATGAGTCATTTTCTGTACAGCGATCTTAATGCCATCATCCCCATCATGCCCGAAAAAACAGAAATTCCAGATAATACAGCACAGAGTAGAAAGCTGGTCTCTTGTCTTTTTTATGTCTTTTGATGCAGCTTCATTTCAAGAGCTTTAATGCTCTATTGGAAGCTGGCTCAAGCAAGACAAAGGCCCTAAAAAGCTGTTTTTTTTAGATCCACAAGAATGATCTGATTCGTCCCTCCCACGCAAGGTACAAGAGTGTTTAGTTTTTTCTTGTAGGTGATCTTTACCACTTAATCGTTCATTGTCATAATGAGAGGTGCAGCCAAATATAGCTTCAGTTTTAGCCTGAATAACAGGAGAGCAGGTCCATGTGGAAAATTGCATCAATATCCTGGACTCATTGATCTTGTCTCTGGAGTTGGTATTTGGCTCCGATTCAGAAAACAGAAGAGCCTTTGATCATAGCCCTGCATTCTTGGATTTGATTTTGCTTTAAATACATTTTTTGAAAATGAAATATATTTGAATAAAAGGACAAAATATAAATGTTGTGTCCACAAAATGTTCCCATTGCTCTTCTAGCATGCATCGTTAAACAGTGTGATGCAAAGTTGTCATATGGTATAATAAAAATGTAACTGAAAACTGCAAACATTTATAAGTCAGCTAATTTTATAAACAGTTTATTTGAAACTAGTACATGTGCCTGCCATCCAATTCAAGTCATATGTTGATAATAAAGAGTCTACAATTTTAGAGAAAAATCTTTAGCATTGATTTACTGATTATTTTGAAGGTCAGTACACAAGCCTCGACAAGTAAAATGGTCTTTTTATTTACTACTAACAGAAAAAATAAATCATAAAACCGAAGAATTAACTTAGTAGGAAAAGAAAATAAGTAATAATACTACTAGTACTACTACTAATGATAATAATCCCTTTAGGTAAAGGGACTCAAGCAATTTATAATTTTGTTCATGTTGTGTAAGTTCTGACTGTAGGACAGACTGTAGAAGGAAATGTGTAGATGAAGTGTAGCATTCCTTGAAATCGGATCTCACTGTATCATCTTCTTCTTCTTTTGGCTGATCCTATTAGGGGTCGCTACAGCGGATCAACTGTCTCCATACTACCCTGTCCTCTACATCTGCTTCTTTCAGGCCAACTACCTGCATGTCTTGTCATCACTACATCCATGAAACTCCCTCTTCCCCTTTTCCTCCTCCCTGGCAGCTCCATCCTCATCATCCTTCTGCCTATATACGCAATACAATTCAATTCATTTTTATTTGTTTAGTGCTTTTTACAATGAACATTGTCTCAAAGCAGCTTTACACAGATAACACAGTGATAAAGAATTAATTATATTGTTGTTTATAAGTATAAGTTTGTCGCTGATGAGCAAGCAGATGGCAACTGTGGCAAGGAAAGGCATAAGAAAGAAACCTTGGGAGAAACCAGACTCAAGACGGAAGCCATCCTCAACTGGGTGGCATCGAATGTATATTTATTACAGATAAACAATGTTGAGGTCTGCAGTCATGGTGATGAGCTGCAAATTGTAGACCTGAGTCAGTGTAGCAGACTGTTGACATTAACTACAGTCCAAATCCAAATCCTTGTTCTTACTATGTAATTTCATGGAACCCCAGGGCATTGATGTGAAACCATCCCCTGCTGAACATATTGGCCTGAAATCGAAGAAAACACCATCCAGAGGCAGGCCGGGACAAAGTGGGCAGATCCAAGGAGAGGAGAGGGACAGGAACAGTGGTCACTGGAAACTCAGGAGCATGTTTGATTTAACTAAGAGAGAGAGAGATAGAGAGAGAGAAAGAAGAGGGTTGACAGGGAGAGAAGGATATGGATCATTATGGATCCCTATTGTTGTATAAAAGTTAAGGACATTGTGCCGTTGGGGACTCTGGCAAGACTCGCTATAGCAGCATAACTATAAGGGAGAAGAAACTTTAAAAGGAACCATACTCAAGAGGGAATCCATCTTCATCTGGGTGGCACAGAAAGTCCATTTATTACAGCTAAACAATGTTGAGGTGTGCAGTGATGGGGATCGAATGCAATCTGTTGTCCTGAGTCAGTGTAGCAGACTGTTAGCATTAACTACAGTCCAAATCCATCCTCAAAGCACCTATGTTACTCCGTAATTTCATGGATACCAGGCCGTTGATGAGAAACCATCCCCAGCTGCACAGAGTGGCCTCCAATCAAAGAGAACACCATCCAGAGGCAGGCCGGGATGAAGACATGAGAGATCTCTGAGATAAGACACGACCCATCACACCACCATCAATAAACCTAAATGAACGTGTGAGAGTGAGGGGACGACAGCATACAAAAAAAATCTACTGATTAAGACTTGACTAAATAAATGTTTTCCCAAACACTGATTAGAAGGCTGTTCCATAACTGTGGAGCTTTATAAGAGAAAGATCTGTCATCTGCTATAGTCTTCATTATTTTAGGTACCAACGAATAGCCTGCACCTTTTGATCTAAGTAGGCGTGGATGATCATATTGGTACAGCAGTTCACTCAGATACTGTGGCGTGAGACTTTTGAGTGCTTTAGACGTCAGTAGTAGTATTTTATAATCAATGCGAGATTTAATTGGAAGCCAGTGTAGACTGATTAAAACAGGGGTGATGTGGATATATATTTTAGATCTAGTAAGGACTCTTGCTACTGCATTCTGGACTAACTTTTTTATTCATGCAGTTACTCAAACACCCAGACAGTAAAGCATTAAAGTAGTCTAAACCAGATGTAACAAAAGCATGAACTAGTTTTTCTGCATCCTGTAACAACATTATTTTTCTAATTTTAGCAATATTTTTAAGGTGAGAGAAGGCAATCCTGGTAATGTTGAGCCTTAGAGGAAAGACTAGGGTCAATAATCACACCGAGGTTTTTGACTGCTGTACACACTAAGACAGAAACACCATCCACAGATGCTACATAATCGGAAAATGTACTTCTAGCTGCATGGGGTCATATTAAATGTACTTCCGTCTTATCCAAGTTGAGAAGAGGGAAGTTAGCTAGCATTCACTGGCTAATGTCCTTAACACAATCCTCAACATTTGTAAACTGATCTCTCTCATATGGCTTTGCTGAAATATACAACTCTGTATCATCAGCATAGTAATGGAAGTTAATACCGTGTTTATGTATAATTTCACCAAGAGGCAGCATATGTAACGAGAAAAGCAGTAGGCCTTAGACAGATCCTTGCAAAACACCAAACTTCAGAGAGTGTGGAAAACTAACCATTTACATCAACAAACTGATAGCGATAAGTCAGATACGACTTAAGCCAGGAGAGAGATGTTCCCTTTATTCCAACAACATTCTCCTGTCTAGCAAGGAGGATAGTATATTCAGTGGTGTCAATAGCTGCATTAAGGTCAGAGGTGGCGCTACTGTTCTTAAGTAGATTTTTCTGGTATCAGTACTTTACTCCACTATTTATTTTTTAGACAACTTTTTACTTTTACTCATTACATTTTTACACAAATATCTGTACTTTTTACTTCTTACATTTTCAAAACAGACTCGTTACTTTAGTTTTAATCTATTGATTTGGTGAAATATTTTTATTATTTTCACTGCGCCAATTTCAGCCGAACAACCAATTTCCTGTCATTGCGCATCTTTTTCAATCCACTGGTGTATAAAGTCCTGACTCTCACTCACCACAGAAGGCAGTAAGAAGTTTGGGGTTAATGTGGATGAGACCGAGGGAGTCAGTGATGTAAACATGACTGAGAACAGACACATTTCTGATCATCATCACTTTTTTTTTTATATATATATATTTGGCTGTCAAAATTAAAATTATTTTAAAGGCACGACATTTTTTCCTTTCTTTACTTAGATATAAAATTAATAAAAAACTCCAGATAAAAATATTTTTAATCAGTAAACTTTTGTTTTATTTCTGAGTCTCAAATCAAACACCAAATCCGCCATGTTTTACACAATTTACCCTCTGGGTGGTGTTTTGTGGGTTTTTCCCCTGATAATGGCGACACAAACTTAAATTACTGTCTTGAATGATCGTACAGATAAACACAATACATCATTTAAATCTGAAAAATGTCTATAATTTTCTATATATAAGCTTCCTGACTTGAATTGAAGAGGTGCACTTTCTCCGGTATCACCTCATTAACTGTTCGTGTGGAAACATAGCAAAGGCTCTAAATGATGTCCACACGTCTCTGCACTGATATAGCCTTTATATTTAATCACTGTACATATGCTTACATACATATCACATGCTGTACATATGATGCATGTTTAAAACCTCCAAGCTGCCAGTTTTGGGCACCTGAGCAAGCCCTTAACTCACTACTGCTCATTTAGTAAATGAGATCATTAAGAGTCACTCGGGATAAACACTTCCAACAGGAAGTGGCTATATCTCGCTATCTTTGTCTCTCTATTTTCTCTATCTAATTGTCTCTGTGTCTCTTTTAGTAAATGTCTCTGTCTCACTGTATATGTCTCTCTCTTGCTGTCTCTCTATTTGTTTCTCATTCTTTCTAAAGCTGTGTCTGTGTCTCTTTGTCTTTGTCTCTGTCTTTTCTGCTTATTTACATGTCTAACAAAGTTTTGAGTTTTGAAAGTAATGCCATTAGTGATCTATGATGAAAGACTTTCCTGGTTCGATTCTTACCTCTAGTTTCATATTGAACATTATAAGAAGTTTTTAAAAACAGAACAATAAAAGGTCATTCAAATTGGTTGCTGGTAAATCATGGTATATCAGTGGTGCAGGTGTTGGAGATGTGGTTCTTGTACCTGAGTCACTTCTCATAGACTTTGAGTTACTGAGAGAATGTACAGGAAGGAGAAGTTTTGACCCTCTACCATCATGATCTAAGAGAAAACACTGGTCTCCTAACTATAGAAAAGCCAAGAGTCTAATAAGCAAAGCCTTGTTTGTCACCCCTCTGGTAGTGTAGTGGTTAGTAATGCAGCCTCTGCTATCTTACTCACCCGGTTCAATTCCTACCCCTTAGCTTTCCTTTAGATTGTTTAAAAAGTTTAAAAAAAACAAAAAAACAAAACTAAAAAGGTCCTAAAAATCAGGGTCTTGCAGGAGATCCTGTGGCTCAATTGGAAGAGCTTTACCTCCGGGTTGAGAGGTTGCCGGTTCAAACCCTGGCCAGGGCTCAAAGTTAAGAGTGTGGAAGGTTCAGGGGGCTGTAGTAAGGAAGGTGTCAGAAATGGCTGTGTGGAAGGTTGGATGTGGACGGTTTCGGAGGGTGTATCCTGAAGCAGCGGGGCAATATCCGTGCATCTGCCTGCCCCTAGTGTCTGAGAAGCTGAAAACAGGGGGTTATGAAGCAAAAACTTTTAAAAAACTATCGACTTAGTTTTGCATATATAGGGAAAAATTCTGCCAAAAACCTATCACCCTCACTTTTTCTGAGGCTGTGAAGCAGCAAGCCTTCACAGCCTTTGTTTACAGTCAACTACCTCATTGCTCACCAGACACTACTTTCCACACAGCTTACCCAGTGTGGGGACAAGCCAGATTCAAGCCAGCAACCTCTGAGCTCAGAGGCAAGGCTTTTACCACAAAGCCATTAAGTCCAACAACACACCTTCTTTTTTTGGGGGGTTTATCGTTTGTTTCAGGCTTAAAAGCAAGAATTTTAGACCAGACAGAAAGCAGGATTCGAACCCTGAACCCCACCAACAGCGAAATACCAGTCTTAACCCACTAAACCATCGGGGGGGACCTGCTACGATGATTGTTTAGAGCAGGTCTATCTTTTCTTTCAAACCATCAACACAAGAATATAATGCTAAAGACAGACATAGGAAGCAAACCCATGACGTGACTAGCAGGGACAAAGCAGGATTCGAACCCTGATTCACACCGTTATCAAGGCACCAGCATTAACCCACTGAACCATCAGGAAGGACAAGCTGGGAAGCTTGTTTAGAGCAGGTCTATCTTTCTTTTTTACCCATCAGAATAAGAAGATGTAGGAATCAGGAATTTAACCTACCTCATGACTTGCAGACAGAAAGCCAGGTTTGAACCCTGACCACCAACATTAGCAAAGTACCAGCCTTAACCCACTAAGCCATCAGAAAAAAAACAGGATGGGAAGCTTGATTAGAGCAGGTCTATCATTCTTTTCAAACCATTGACACAAGAATTTAACAGTAAAGAAAGATGTAGGAATTGAATCCTGATCGTGACTGGTAGACAGAAAGCAGGATTTGAACCCTGAACCCCACCGCTAGCGAGATACCAACCTTAACCCATTGAACCATTGGTGAGGAGAAGCTAGGACAGAAAGCAGGATTCGAACCCTGAACCCCACCAAAAGCACAACACCTGATTTAACGCACTGAACCATCAGGGAAGACTGGAAAGGTTGTTTAGAGCAGGTCTATCTACCTTTAAACCATCAACACAAGAATATAAAGCTAAAGAAAGATTTAGGAAGCAGGAACATAACCTACGTCACAACTAGCAGGATTCAAACCCTGATCCTCACCATCAGCGAGGCACCAACCTTAACCCACTAAACAATGGAAGAGATCAGCCAGGGAAGCACGTTTAGATGAGGCACAAGCCTTAAACCACTGAGCGACCGCTGCTAAAAAGCATGTGTGCTTTTTGGAGGGTTCATACTTTGTTTCATGCCAGCGCAGTAAGAAAGAAGGCATGTAGGACTGGCTTTGAAACCTTATCACCAGCGTGGACTATATTAAGGACCATCTTCAGGCACAAGCCTTAACCCACTGAGCTACCACAGAAGTGCCTTTTTTTATTGGAGTTATCTTTCATTAAAGACCAGGAAATCAAGAAATTAATCCAACACAGAAAGGACAGAATTTAAATGTTTTCAGAGTAGACAAGGTCCAGAAGTTTTATTTCCCAACACAGCAACCAGCTCAACCAGGAATCAAACACTCAAACTCATCCGTGTGGGGATACTGACATTACCCACTAGGCTATCACATCCATGCATCCATCCATCTATCCATCCATCTATCTATCTATCTATCTATCTATCTATCTATCTATCTATCTATCTATCTATCTATCTATCTATCTATCTATCTATCTATCTATCTATCTATCTATCTATCTATCTATCTATCTATCTATCTATCTATGATGTGAGGTCCAGTTAACAGCTAAAAAAGGTAGAAGTAATAATTACTTTTTACTTAAGTACATGTCGGAGCCAAAACTTCTTTACTTTCACTTAAGTAAAAAAGTTTAATCAGTACTTCAACTTTTACCCGAGTATTTTAAAACTTAAGTATCTGTACTTCTACTTAAGTAAAGGATGTGTGTACTTTTGCCACCTCTGATTAAGGTATCAAAACAATTAAGGAGACAAAACCCTGATCAGAGGCCAATAACAGGTCATTTACTACTTTAATTAGCGCCTGCTATGACGAGACCTAAATCCCGATCGATACATTTTAAACATTAAAAAAAAAACTATATATACCCCATGTTTCTCCTCTGCACAAACCATCTCAATTGCACCTCCCTCACCTTGTCCTCGAAACATCCTACATGCACAGCCCCTCTTCTTTAACTCTGCCACCTCCAGCTTCACCTCCTGTCTTTTAGTCAATGTCACTGCCTCTAAACCGTACAACATTGCAGGTCTAATCACAGTCCTATAAACTTTCCCTTTCACTCTTGCAGATATCCTTTTATCACAAATCACTCCCTCTTAACAAACTCTCCATTACTTTGCACTGTTGACCCCAGGTGCCTAAACTCATCCACCTTCTCCACCTCTTCTCCCTGCAATCCTACCACTCCACTGCCCTCTCATTCACACACATGTACTCTGTCTTACTCCTACTGACTTTCATTCCCCTTCTCTCCAGCACGTACCTTCACCTCTCCAGGCTCTTCTCAACCTGCTCCATACTCTAACCACAAATAACAATATCATCTGCAAACCTCATAGTCCATTGAGACTCCTGTCTAACCTGTCCATCACCAAGGCAAACAGGAAAGGGCTCAGATCCAAACTTTGATGCAGTCCCACCTCCACCTTGAACCAGTCTGTCATTTCTAATGCACACTTTACTGCTGTTAATACCACAATCTCAATGTCAATACCACAACGCCTCTCTTTGCACCCTGTCGTATGCTACACTGTGTGCACAATTATTAGGCAAGTGATTATTTTGACTATATCATCATTCTATCCGTAATTTTTCAAGTCCAAGCTGATTAAACTTGAATGCTTATTGGATTTAATGCATATCAGGTGATGTGTATTTGTGTTATGATGGAGGGTGTGGCCTATGGAGATCAACACCCCTTTATCAAGGTGTGCATAATTATTAGGCAGATTCTTCTCCTCAGGAAAAATGGGCCCAAACAGAGATTTAACTGACTCTGAAAAGTAAAAAATTTTAATAAGTCTTTCACGGGGATGCAGCACTTTTGAAATATCTAAGATATTGGGGTGTGATCACAGAACCATCAAACGTTTTTGTAGCAAATAGTCAACAGGGTCGCAAGAAACGAACAAGAAGAAAAGACTCAAATTAACCGCCGAAGATTTGAGAAGAATCAAACATGAAGCTACCAGGAACCCATTATCCTCCAGTGCTGCCATATTCCACAACTGCAAACTACCTGGAGTGTCAAGAAGTACGAGGTGTTCAGTTCTCAGAGACATGACCAAGGTAAGAAAGGCTGAAACCCGACCACCTCTGAACAAGACACATAAGTTGAAACGTCAAGAATGGGCCAAGAAATATCTGAAGACAGATTTTTTTAAAGGTTTTGTGGACTGATGAGATGAAAGTGAATCTTGACGGACCAGATGGATGGGCCCATGGTTGGATCAGTAACGGACACAGAACTCCACTTCGACTCTGACACTTCGATGCCAGCAAGGTGGAGGTGGGGTACTAGTATGGGCAGGTATTATTAAAGATGAGCTAGTTGGACCTTTTCGGGTTGAAAATGGACTCAAAATCAACTCTCAGACCTACTGCCAATTTTTAGAAGACACTTTCTTCAAGCAGTGGTACAGGGAAAAGTCTGCATCTTTCAGGAAGACTTTGCAAGACAGCGCTCCATCACATGCAATCAGGTACTCCACTGTGTGGCCAGTAAAGGCCTTAAAGATAAAAAAAACTAATGACATGGCCCCCTTCTTCACCTGACTTAAACTCTATTGAGAACTTTTGGGCCCTTCTTAAGCAGTAAATGTACAGTGAAGGTGAACAGTACACCTCTCTGAACAGTGTCTGGGAGGCCGTGGTTGCGGCAGACACAAAAAGTTGATTCTGAAAAGATCAAGAAACTGACTAACTCTGTGAATGGAAGGCTTGTGACTGTTATGGAAAAGAAGGGTGGCTTTATTGGTCACTGAGGTTTTCTTTTTGAAATTTCAGAAATGTTCTTTTGTAAATTTTGAGTTTGTTTATTATTCTCACTTTAACAGGTGAAAATAAACAAGTGAGATGGAAAAATCTTTGTTTTTCATTTAGTTGCATAATAATTCTGCACACTAATAGTTGCCTAATAATGGTGTACATGTAGATATTCTCTTAAGAAAGCCAAAATTTCACTTTTACTACTTAAATGTTTAGGTTTGAGGGTTTGTTAACATTTTGGATTGACCAAGAGCACTGTAGATGTACAATAACAAAATATATCCTCAAAAATACAACTTGCTTAACAATTGTGCACACAGTGTATCTCTAAATTCACAAACACACAATGCAACTCCTTTTGACCTTCTCTATACTTCTCCATCAACATCCTTAAGGCAAATATTGCATCTGTTGTGTGCTTCCTCAGCATGAAACCATACTTTTCTCACAGATGGTCACTTTTTCTCTCAGCCTGGCTTACACTACTCTTTCCCATAACTTTATGGTGTGACTGATCAGCTTTATTCCCCTGTAGTTACTGCAGGTGTGCACATCTCCCTTATTCCTAAAAATCAGAACCAGCACACTCCTTCTCCATTCCTCAGGCATCCGCTAACCTTCCAGAATCTTCTAAATCAATTTTGTTAAAAACTCCACTGCTGTTTTTCCTAAACATCTCCACGCTTCTACTGGTATGTCATCTGGGCCAACCGACTTTCCACTCTTCATCCTCCAAACCACTCCCACCACTCCTCTGCTGCTCTCTTTTCCTCCTTACTAATCCTATTCACTTACTATCTCTACATGAGCCACCCTTCTTGCTCTATTTTCTTTATTCATTAGCTGCTCAAAATACTCCCTCCACCTTCTCAACACACTCTCCTCACTAGTCAACACACTTTCATCTGCATCCTTTATTGCTCTAACTTGCAGTACATCCATCCCACCTTAGCCCCTCTGCCTGGTCAATCGCTACAAATCCTTTTCTCCTACCTTAGTGTCCAACCTCTCATACATCCCACACATCCCGTTTCACCTGCAGCCACATCTCCTTGTACTCCTGCCTACTTTTCTCATCTCTCTACCAATCCCAATTCTGTTTTGCCAACCTCTTTCTCCTTATACTTTCCTGCACTTCCTCATTCCACCACTATTTTTTTTGTCTTCCTTTCTATTTCTAGATGTCACACCAAGTACCTTCCTAGCTGTTTCCCTTATCACTTCTGCAGTAGTTGCCTGTCTGACCTCTTCCCTGAACCTTACACTACAGTCTTCCTCCTTCAGTTTCCAACATCTTAATCTTTCATCACACTCCTCCTCTTCTTCTTTACCTCTAAACCATCCTACAAACCAGCATCCGATGCTGTTTAGCTACACTGTCCCCTGCAAACACCTTACAGTCTCCAATCTCTTTCAGGTTGCATCTCCTGCAAGGAATATAGTCCACATTTGTGCACCTTCCTCCACTCTTATACGTCACCCTTTGCTCCTCCTTCTTCTTAAAATAAGTATTTACCACTGACAATTCTATCGGTTTAGCAAAATCTACCACCATCTGCCCCATATTCCTTTTCTTAAAGCCATACCTACCCATCACCTCCTCATCACCTCTGTTCCCTTAACCAACATGACACTCTCCACCAATTCATCTAACTCACTCCAGAATTTTTCCTTCTTCTTCATCTCACAACCAACTTGAGGAGCATAGGCACTGATGACATTTATTATCACCCCTCCAACTTCCAGCTTCACATTCATCACTCTATCAGAAACTCTCTTCACCTCCACTACACTGTTCTTTACTTTTTCGTCAGTATTACATCTACACCATTTCTCTTTCCATCCACACCAAGATGGAAAAGTTTCAAACCACCTCCAATGTTTCTGGCCTTACTCCCTGAATTCTACTTTATCTCCTAAACACACAATATATCGCTCATTCTCTGCTCCATCATATCAGCTACCTCTCTCCCTTTACCAGTCAGAGTACCAACATTTAAAGTGCGCAGTCTAACCTCCACTCTCCTTAACTTCTCCTTTCCCTGCTGTCTCTGTAGACATCTTCCTCCTCTTCTTCTAGTCCTTTGGCCAACAGTAGCCCAATTTCCACCGGTACCCTGTTGGTTAACAATACCTGTGGCGGTCATCGGTAAGCCGAGCCTCGACCGATTCGGTATGGAATTCGGGTTTGTAATTCGCATATTTTATTTGGCACATATTTTATGCTGGATGCCCTTCCCAATGAAACCCTCCACATTTATCCAGGCTTGGGACCGGCAGGGTTGCAATCTCACTGCATCATAATGGGGTAAATTGTATCGTATCGCATTGCATTAGTAGCTGCTTCATAATTATGTTTCATGTATCATATTGTTGGCAATGCACTGGGACATAATTCTTCCTCAGTTATTGAGATGCACATACATATATAAAGGGATGTGTATCTCCATAACTCCATAACTACAAGATAGATAGATAGATAGATAGATAGATAGATAGATAGATAGATAGATAGATAGATAGATAGATAGACAGACAGACAGAGAGACAGACAGACAGACAGATAGATAGATAGATAGATAGATTTTTTTGTCTGCTTTTTTGTCTGCTTGACAGGACCATACAAATTTGTGTATCTTGTATCTTGTGTAAATCTTGTATTAGAGCAGTTAAAATTTGGTGCTTTGAGTACAATTCCCTCATACTGACCACTGGATGTTCAACAAGGCACCTCATGACAAAAAACTCTCTGAGTATTTCAGAATTAAAATTGTTGCTTTCCACAAGTATGATATAAAAAGATCAGTAACACCCTGAAACTGAGTTACATTGCAGTGGCCAGTGTCATACAGAGGTTTTCCAAGACGGGTTTCCACAAGTCAGCTTGGACTTAAACTCTTTTAGCTTAAGAGAGATCCGCTTAAAACAGAGGAGTGTGTAAAGGACAGTAGACAATGGGTGCTTGATAACTTCCTTCTGCTCAACTCGGATAAAAGGGAAGTACTTTTACTAGGACCACATGTCAAGTCAAGTCAAGTCAAGTCAAGTCAAGTTTATTTGTATAGCGCTTTTTACAACAGACATTGTCTCAAAGCAGCTTTACAGAAATCAACAGTCAAGGTGAATGGTGTGCATTTATTCCTGATGAGCAGCCATGGCGACTGTGGCAAGGAAAAACTCCCTTAGATGTTATGGGGAAGAAACCTTGAGAGAAACCATACTCAAAAGGGGAACTCATCCTCATTTGGGTGACATCAAGAGTTTGATCATAAATCTTTCAACAATACAGAACACTGGAGAATGAGAACTAACATGAGCACTGGAGTATAAGATTATAAGTAAATGTTCTTTCTACAGTCTTTGGTATAAAAGTAGGGCTACTGAGCTCAACATTTGTGATCATTTAAACACTCCAGGAGGTCCAATGTCAAACTCCACACATGCAGTGGGATCCAATTGGCACTGGTACACCTCTAGATGGTTCAGGATGTTTGCGAGTTTGGCATCTACTTCTTTAAAGTCCATAATCTTCATGAGGTGGGACGTGACTGGAGCTGGCCAAACCTCAGGAAGCCTAATTCCATGCCTTCTAATAATATTTCCTAAGGGAAGCATGTATATTGTGAAGAGCAGGGGTCCTAGAACTGAACCTTGTGGCACGCCATAGTTCACTAGCATTAGCCTGGATAGCTCTCCATTTAAATCTACAAAATGGTAACGATCGGACAGGTAGGATTTAAACCAGCTTAATGCCTGTCCCTGAATGCCAATGTAATTCTGTAAGCGATCTAGGAGAAGATCATGATCTATAGTGTCGAACGCAGCACTAAGATCTAGTAAAACTAACAGCGAGATGAAGCCTTGGTCTGAAGCTAAAAACAGGTCATTAGTGATTTTAACTAGGGCAGTTTCTGTGCTATGATGGGGCCTAAAACCTGACTGAAGCTCCTCAAAGATATTGTTCTCTTGTAAGTGGGAACATAACTGGGCAGCGATAATCTTTTCTAACAGCGACAATCTTTTTTACATGCAGCTTGAAGTAAACTTTCCAATAATGTAGCATCTGTGGATGGTGTTTCTGTCTCAGTGTGTACAGCATTCAAAGACCTTGGTGTGATTATTGACCGTAGTCTTTCCTTTGAGTCTTGTGTAAATAACATTAACAGGATAGCCTACTTTTACCTTTAGAAATATTGCAAAAATGTGAAATATTATGTCATTACAGGATGCAGAAAAACTAGCTCATGCTTTTGTTACATCTAGATTAGATTACTGTAATGCTTTACTGTCTGGATGTTCAAGTAAGTGCATAAACAAGCTTTAGTTAGTTCAGAATGCAGCAGCAAGAGTCCTCACTAGATCTAGAAAATTTGACATCACCCCTGTTTTAATGTCTACAATGGCTCCCAATTAAATATTGCATTGATTATAAAATACTATCTTGCATTGATTATACTGATGTATGAAGCACTTAATGGTCTCGTGCTAAAGTATCTGAGTAAACTTCGGTACCAATATGTTCCCCCGTGCCTACTTAGATCAAAAGGTGCAGGCTATTTGTTGGTACCTTAAATAATGAAGACTACAGCAGGGGGCATATCTTTCTTTTAAAAAGCCCCACAGTTATGGAACAATAGGGGTTGAAGTCGAGGATGAAACATATTTATTTGGTCAAGTCTTTTAACAGTAGATTTTTCTTTGGTAAAGGAGCAGATCTGGTCAGATATGATGTCGCCCTCTGACTTCACTACACGTTCACTCAGGTTTGTTGACAGTGGTGTGGTGGGTCGTCTCTTATCGCAGAGATCTCTCATGTTGGTGTTACCTTCTGGTTCTCCCTTATAGTTATGCTGCCATAGCAAGTCTTGCCAGAGTCCCCAACTGCACAATGTCCTTAACTTTTTTACAACAATAAGGATACATAATGATCTATATCCTTCTCTCCCTGTCAACCCTCTTCTCTCTCTCTATCTCTCTCTCTCTCTCTCTCTCTCTCTCTCTTAGTTGAGTCAAACATGCTCCTGAGTTTCCAGTGACCACTGTTCCTGCCCCTCTCCTCTCCTTGGATCTGCCCACTTTCCGGCTTGCCTCTGGATGGTTTTATTTTTCGATTACAGGCCAATATGTTCAGCAGGGGATGGTTTCTCATCAATGCCTTGGGGTTTCATGAAATTACAGAGTAAGAACAGGAACTCTAAGGATTTGGATTTGGACTGTAGTTAATGTTAACAGTCTGGTACACTGACTCAGGACTACAAATTTCAGCTCATCACTATGACTGCAAACCTCAACATTGTTTATTTGTATTAAATTGACATTCAGTGCAACCCAGATTTTGAGTCTGGTTTCTCCCAAGGTTTCTTCCTTATGCCATCTCAGGGAGTTTTTTCTTGCCACAGTTGCCATCTGTTTGCTCATCAGGGACAAACGTATACTTATAAAGAACATCTAATTCATTTTTTATCACCACATTATCTGTGTAAAGCTGCTTTGAGACAAATTTTGTACATTGTTAAAAGCGCTATGCAAATAAGAATGAATTTAATTGAAATGAAGTCGGTCTGCATAGCCGGAAAGCCTGCAAACAATTTGTTGAAGACCAAGAGCATGAATTACTGGAACCATGTCCTGTGGTCTGATGAAGCTAAGATAAACTTATTTGGCTCAGATGGTGTCCAGCATGTGTGGTGACACCCTGGTGAGGAGTACTAAGAAAATTGGTAGCATCATGGTCTAAGGCTGCATGAGTGCTGCTGGTACTGGGGAGCTGCGGTTCATTGAGGGGAAACATGGATTCCAACATGTACTGTGACATTCTGAAGCAGAACATGATGCCCTCCCTTCAGAAACCGAGCCAAACAGCAGTTTTCAAGCATAATAAAGACCCCAAACACACCACCAAAATGACAACTGTCTTGCTAAGGAAGCTGAAGCTGAAGGTGATGGAGTGGCCAAGTATGTCTCCAGACCTGAACCCTATTGAGCACCAGTGGGGCATCCTCAAGCGGAAGGTGAAAAAGGTGCCATGTGTATAACATCCAGCAGCTCTGTGATGTCATTATGGAGAAGTAAATGAGGATCCCAGCAACAACCTGTGCAGCCCTGTTGAATTTCAAGCACAGGAGGATTAAGGCAGTGCTGGATAACAACGGTGCTCACACAAAATATTCACACTTTAGACACGGTTTTGACATGTTCACTTAGGGTGTACTCACTTTTGTTGCCAGTTATTTTGAAAATAAATCTGTGCTGCTATACAAGCTGCACATTGACTGCTCTAAAATATATACAAGTTTAATTTCTATAGTGTTGTCCCTTGAGAAGATATAGTAAAATGGTTGCTAGAATGTAAGAGGTGTACACAACATTTACTTGTAGACTTTTACATATGTCTTTAAAGGTTTTTTTTTTCAGAGGAACAGCCAAAGATTCTGAATGTTGTAATTGACTGGACTTCTTGTTATTTTTAAAGATGTTTTTTTTCTTTGGACAATATCTGACTTTAATTCCCCTGCTATAACAGGCACATCAATGACAAGTTGTTAAAAATGGGAATATCACACAATGTACCAGCTTTATTTCAGAATGGTGTGGTATTTCTTCTCAGAACCACTGCCTTCTCCACTGTCAAAAATCTGACTTGCAATTGATTGCGTTAGGAATCTTAACTAAGTTTACAGCTTCTTTGCTAATGAATTTACCAGACCTGGGAGGCAAATTAATCTCCTCTGCATTGACTCTGGGAAGCTGAGGGATTAAGTGTTCACAAGATCAAAGTGCTCTCTGTTTGAGGTCTCGGTCATGTCACTGCTTGTTGGGATTAATATAGTGTATAGAATTCTAAACAAACATTAACCTTTGGTTAAACTCTTTCAGTAATGTTACATTACTGATTTCTGCGTTAAATGACCTTGAACTTAAAATGCTTTCTCAGTGCAGAGCAGTTTATATTTGTTAGCGCTGACTAAAATAAAGTAAAAATAAAATAAAGCTATATCTATAGAAGTGCGACAAATACATAAAACAAAACATGACCCACAGACAGACAGACAGACAGACAGACAGATATATAAATAGATAGATAGATAGATAGATAGATAGATAGATAGATAGATAGATAGATAGATAGATAGATAGATAGATAGATAGAATCTTTGCTACTCTGAAAAAGTTTGACTTTAGGCTTGTCCTTAGAGATCTGTTGAGAATCCTGCAGAACACCATTCATGCACACACACACACACACACACACACACACACACACACACACACACACACACACACACACACAGTAAAAGCACATTATCTACCCCCTCTTTCAAATCTCAATCAGTTGTCCTCACATTGTAGAAAATTAGCATCCAAATTTCAGAGAGTTTCATTAGCAGAGCTCATTATTGGCAGCCGAAGGACAAATTACACACCCTTATCTCCTTTCAGCTCCAATCAGTTACTGCCATTAACCAGACCAGTCCGTCAAATTGCGAGCAAATGTTGTGCCAACTGTGTACCAATTATCCCTTTGATGGGATCGCTAACGCAATGCCTATTACAGCAATCTGCTGCTTATGTGATCTGAATGTTATTATTCTTATTTTTATTATTATTTATTTATTTTCTGACCTGCCTTACCTAACAAGGACAGGTAACTACAGTAGGAACTGTGATTGAAGATGAGCACATTATTCAGAAAGTGATGAATATATATATGATTACATATATGAACAAGAGGAACTGTACTTATTATTTGATTTTGTTGTAAAAATGAATTGTGGATTTTAATAGATGGTCTAGGCTATAAGAAGATCAGTAACACCCTTAAACTGAGTTACAGTACAGTGGCCAGGGTCATACAGAGATTTTCCAAAACGGGTTCCACTCGGAACAGACCTCACAGGGGTTGATCAAAGAAGTTGAGTCCTCATGCTGTGCGTCAGGTACAGAAACTGGCTTAAAAAAACAGACGCATGAGTGCTGCCAGCATTGCTTTAGAGTTTGCTGAATTAGAAGGTCCGCTTGTCAGTGCTCAGACCATACGCCGCAAACTGCAACAAGTCGGTTTGCATGGCCATCGTCCCAGAAGGAAGCTTCTTTTGAAGCTGGCTGAAAACAGTTTGCTGAAAACAATCTATCTAATTAGACTAAGATAAACGTATTTGGTTCAGATGGTGTCCAGCATGTGTGGCGACACCCTGTTAAGGAGTAGCAAGAAAATTGTCTCTTGCCTACAGTCAAGCATGGTGGTGGTAGCATTATGGTCTGGGGCTGCATGAGTGCTGCTGGTACTGAGGAGCTACGGTTTATTGAGGGAAACACAGATTCCAACATGTACTGTGACATTCTAGAGCAGAAAATAATGCCCTCCCTTGTTATTTGCAGCATAATAATGACCCCAAACACACCACCAAAATGACAACTGCTTTGCTGGAAGTGAAGGTGATGGAGTGGCCAAGAATGTCTCCAGACCTGAACCCTATAGAGTACCTGTGGGGCATTCTCAAGCTGAAGGTGGAGAAGCACCATGTGTCTAACATCCAGCAGCTCATGATGTCATTCAGGATTAGTGGAAGAGGATCCCAGCAACAACCTGTGCAGATCTGGTGAATTCCATGCCCAGGAGGATTAAGGCAGTGCTGGATAACGATGCTCACACAAAATATTCACACTTTAGACACGGTTTTGACATGTTCACTTAAGGTGTACTCACTTTTGTTGCCAGTTACTTTAAAAATAAATCTATCAATAATGGTTGTATGTTGAGTTATTTTTAGACAGTAAATCTGTACTGCTATACAAGCTGCACACTGACTTTTCTAAAGGATATCAAGTTTCATTTCTATTGTATTGTTCCTTTGAGAAAATATACTAAAATAGTTGCTGAAATGTGAGGAGTGTACTCACTTTTGTTAGATACTGCATATAAAAAATAGAACGAACAAAACACTTCTAATTAGTACAAGTCCACAGACACAGATGTTCAGAGCAGTAAACAGATACAGATAGTATTATTGCATGCTAAATCTAATGATTGTAAATAAGTAACCAATGACCCAATTGTTTACCTCCTGGCCTGGTGATGTAAACTACTTCTTTTTCAAGCAACAAATAATTTTTTTTACAGAATGGTAAAAACGTTATCGCACAATTTAAGCTTCTTTATATGAATACCACAACATTAGTTTTTGTCTTCAGATGACTCTCTTATTTGTGCAGAACGGTCATGATATCACTGACATTTATCCCCAAAATCCAGGATTAAATATTCATGCATGAAAGAACAAAACAAGAAGTTAATCACAGGGACAAAAAAAAAGCGTGCCCATTTCCCCATAGCTTTTGTGGCCACACTTATGAAGGTCTACACAACAGCAGAAAGTCATCCATCTATCCATCCTCGGCGTGTCGGAAAAGTCCTCTCCTTAATCGCTCGCCACAGTAATTAATATCAGCTTATTGAGTAAGGTAGAGTCATTATCTCAGTTTGACCGTGAAGATTTATCTCTGTATGTGGCAGGGTGACAGCAGTGTGAGCCAGTTTCTCCAAGCAGGTAGAGATCGATCAAGTGCTGGCTGTTCTGGTCGTCTGAAGAATGCCTGCATTTCAGCTCTCAGATTAGAACTAAGATACACCTGAACACTCATCAGGCTTTGAGACTCGTTTTGGCAGTGAGGACCGTTTAGAATACACACTTTTTTTTTCAAACACTCAAAAATATTTTTAGTGCCTAAATCCAAATACTGGGGGCCTGAAATGCTGCCAGTTTATCTTTTCTTGGTGGAGGTTTTACCTAAGCAGCCCACTAGGAGCTATGTTTTTATATTAACATTTTAAATACACTATATTTACTATATATTTCTGACCATTATTAAGGACGCTTGAAATTAAATAAATAAATACAAATATAAAAGTAACCATAAAGTGATAAAAATGGAAATGTATCATTATTATTATTATTATTATTATTATTATTATTATTATTATTATTATTGTTATTATTATTAATATTAATAAATATAAGACACCTACAAATATAAAAATATCTGATTGAAAGAAGGTCAAGTAGATTTATTGCAATTATTTTTACATATAAAGTGAAGTAGGAATGTAAAACTAAAATTAAAAAATATGGTAGTACAAGTGATAGAAGGTAAAATGTAAATGAATAAAATGTATCTTTGATTAATTATAATAATTTCTTTTTTTTTTTGCAGATTTAATAACTTAAAAACAATCCTTTGTTGAGTCTTATTTGAAATTCAAATGATAAATGGGGGATTTTTAAATGTTATATTTTAAGTCAATGTAAAGGAAAATCTTTATAAAAAGGAACTAATAAATAGCATTAAGGTATACAAGTAAAATTTCTCTCATTGTACTGTTTATATATTTTTGTTCCGAGTGAGTATGATTGTTCTAATATTCATTTATAAAGTATGTTGGCTCAGGGTACTTTAACTCTTTAGCTAAAAATGATAAATTGCGATGTAAAAAACTGCTTTAATAATAAAATAAAAAAAAAAAATGAGCACTTTCTTGAAGGGACTCATTTTTACTGTATGTAGAGAGATGTTTCCATGGTGGAGCTTTTTTAGCATTTCTTGGCCATGATTTAAATCGTGTGGAATGAAATCGTTATATCCTGCTTCCTGCAGTTGTGACGGCATGTTGATTTGCTCCACTGCGGTTCTGCTGATGTTTATTGATCTGTAAATCTGATCATGCTACAACTATTAAAATTCTACAGCTTAGCTGAATACCAATGTGCTGCAGAGAAGGAGGAAGTGAAGGACATCACACATGCACACAACATATATCACGATATTTTTGTATTTTTTGCTATTGCCTTTTTCTTTTCCAGTTCTTCCAGTATTTGTACCTTTCTTTTTTCTCTTTCTCTAATTCCATCTTCATATCATCATACCTGTACCGATCTGCTTATTTTTCTACCTCCATCCTTTCACCATGTCTAATCTGTTTGTTTAGAAACAGAAACTGTTCTAACCTTTGTTGTTTCCTTTCAGTGCAGAAGACTAGTGTGGTCTTTCTTCAGTTCATACAGTTCACTCTCAAAAAGGTTTTCTGTATTGACTTGAACTTGTCACAGGCTCATTGGCATTTGTATTCCGATTTGTCTCGGTCTTGGGCATTGTTCTATTGACAAACCATTCTTCAAATTTGAAGCATTTATATCTCGAAACAATGTTCTGCCAAAAGGATAAGACAATCTAAACCTTTAAATAAAAGCATATGGAAAAAAAGCTGAAAAAAGCTTAGGACAGGCTAAGTAATCTTATGTTTGAATTTAGAATAATCTTAGAACCGTAATATAATTTTTTTTCCACATTTATAAGGTACATTTAAGGTACATGATATTGAAGGTACGTTTATTTAAGGTAACTAAAGAAGAATACAAGAAATGACCTATCCATAAAGGAACGTTGTTAAGGTATCTTTTTTTTGCAATGTTAGTTAATGAGATGGGAAATTTCTTCTATTCTTCTTTAGTTACCTTAAATAAGTCAGATTAGCTAAGGTAGAGACATAGTCACCTGGCACTTAGCAAGAAAACGAAGAAAGGTGCTTTATGCTTGTCACATGTACTTTAGAGCGCAATTATATACTTTCCTCGTACAGTATATCCCAGCAATTTTAGGAAGCTGGGGTCAGAGTGCAGGCTCAGCCATGATACAGTTCAATTTAATTCATTTTTATTTGTATGGCACTTTTAACAATGGATATTGTCTCAAAGCAGCTTTACAGATAAAGTGGTAATAAAAGAATGTATACGTTTGTTCCTTTAATTGTGTTTATTTCTATCTCAAATTATGTTTCCCCCTAATGAGCGAGTGTGGGAAGGAAAAACTATTGGGAAAAACTTAAGGGCTCAAGACTGAAAGCTTGGTGATACTGGTACTCGGCTTGAAACCCAGACCTTCCGATCAGTAACACAGCTACCACCTCTCTTAAACTTAACTTAAAGTTAAACCCTCTTCAAACTAAAAATTTGTTTATTTTTTTATAAATTTAATGTGTGATGGGCCCTGTTGCCATTTTGTTTGGATAATTATTGCAAAAATCTGATATCTGCTATATCAGACACTGTACCTAGCGAAGAAAAAGAACTTACACACAACTGTCCAAATCTGTCTTAGGTATACTACATGGACAAAAGTATTAAGACACACTTCAATTATTTAGTTCAGGTTGTTTAATCAGACCCATTACCACAAGTGTATAAATATTCTGCTGATACCATAGCTGAAAAGTTCCAAACTTCTACTGGCATTTCTATTAGAACAAAAATGAACTTCGTGCAATGGGTTTTTCATGGTCAAGCAGCTGCATACAAGCCTCACAACACTAAGTACAATGCCAGGCATAGGATGTAGTGACGTAAAGCAACACCACCTCTGAACATGTTCTGTGGAGTGACAAATCACACTTCTCAGGTTTTGGCAAATGCCAGTAGAATGTTACTTGCCTGACTGCAAAATGCCAAATGGTAAATTTGTTCGTGGAGAGATGATTGCATGGGGATGTGTTTTAGAGGTTAGGTTAGCCCCTAATCTCTTTAGTGAAAGGAAAGCTAAATGCTTCAGCGTACCAAGACAATGCTATGCTTAAAATTTTGCATATATATATATATATATAGAAGGTCACCCACAGAGCCCTGACCTCAACAGCAACACACACCTTTGGCGTGAACTATAATGGAGATTGCAACCCAGGCCATCTCATCCAGCATCAGTGCCTGAACTCAGAAATGCTCCAGTGGATGAATGGGCAAAGATTTCTACAAAAACACTGCAAAGTTTTTGTGGGAAGCTTTTCCTAGTTATTGATTTGTCAGGGGTCAGACTCAGGCTAGAAAACAGTAATCGTTTCTGTTTTTTGGAGCGCTACTGTCGTTGTCACATTACAAAGGAATGGTGCACATTCACAGACAACACAAAATAAAGGAATCACTCGGTTTAGTGGTGAATTAATCGTTTCCATTTCTTGTCACTGTACTTGACAGCGTTATAATTTTTTTCTTACTTTGCAAAATACATTTTTTACATTTGCATAAATCTTCTTCTTCTTCTTTCGGCTGCTCCCATTAGGGGTTGCCACAGCGGATCATCTGTCTCCATACCACCCTGTCCTCTACATCTGCCTCTTTTACACCAACTACCTGCATGTCTTCCCTCACCACATTCATGAACCTCCTCTTTGGCCTTCCTCTTTTCCTCCTACCTGGTGGCTCCATCCTCAGCATTCTTCTACCAATATAATTCATGTCCCTCCTCTGCACATGTCCAAACCATCTCAATCTCGCCTCCCTCACCTTGTCACCAAAACATCCTACATGCGCTGTCCCTCTAATAAACTCATTTCTGATCTTATCCATCCTCGTCACTCCCAACGAAAACCTCAACATCTTCAGCTCTGCTACCTCCAGTTCCGCCTCCTGTCTTTTACTCAATGCCACTGTCTCTAATCCATACAACATCGCAGGTCTCACCACAGACTTATAAACTTTCCCTTTCATTTTTGCAGATACCCTACTATCACAAATCACTCCTGTCACTCTTCTCCACCCACTCCACCCTGACTGCACTCTTTTCTTCACTTCTCTAACACACTCTCCATTACTTTGCACTGTTGACCCCAGGTACCTGAATTCCTCCACCTTCTCCAGCTCTTCTCCCTGCAATCGCACAACTCCACTGCCCTCCCTCTCATTCACACACATGTACTCTGTCTTACTCCTACTGAGTTTCATTCCCCTTCTCTCCAGCGCATATCTCCACCTCTCCAGGCTCTTCTCAACCTGCTCACTACTCTCACAACAAATCACAATATCATCCGCAAACATCATAGTCCAGGGAGACTCCTGTCTGACCTCGTCCGTCAACCTATGTCACCACTGCAAACAGGAAGGGGCTCAGGGCCGATCCTTGATGCAGTCCAACCTTCACCCTGAACCAGTCTGTCGTTCCTACTGCACACTTCACTGCCGTCACACTGTCCTCATACATGTCCTGCACCACCCTCACATACTTCTCTGACACACCTGACTTCCTCATACAATACCAGAACTCCTCTCTTGGCACCCTGTCATACGCCTTCTCTAAATACACAAATACACAATGCAATTCCTTCTGTCCTTCTCTATACTTCTCCATCAACATTCTTAAAGCAAATAAGGCATCTGTGGTGCTCTTCCTCGGCATGAAACCATACTGTTGCTCACAGATGGTCACCTCTTCTCTCAGCCTGGCTTCCACTACTCTTTCCCATAACTTCATGGTGTGACTGATCAACTTAATTTCCCTGTAGTTACTGCAAGACTGCACATCTCCTTTATGCTTAAAGATCGGTACCAGCACACTTCTTCTCCATTCCTCAGGCATCTTCTCACCTTCCAAAATCCTGTTAAACAATCTGGTCAAAAACTCCACTGCCATCTCTCCTAAACATCTCCACGCTTCTACCGGTATGTCATCTGGTCCAACCGACTTTCCACTCTTCATCCTCCTAATCGCTGCTCTCACTTCCTCCTTACTAATCCTATCCACTTCCTGCTTCACCAACTCCACATCATCCAACCTTCTCTCTCTCTGATTTTCCTCATTCATCAGCTGCTCAAAATACTCCCTCCACCTTCTCAACACACTCTCCTCACTAGTCAACACATTTCCCTTTCCATCCTTTACTGCTCTAACTTGCAGTACATCCTTCGCAGCTTGGTCCCTCTGCCTGGCCAATCGGTACAAATCCTTTTCTCCTTCCTTAGTGTCCAACCTCTCATACAGCTCCTTATATGCCTTTTCCTTGGCTTTCGCCACATCCCTCTTAACCTGCTGCCGCATCTCCTTGTACTCCTGCCTACTTTTCTCATCACTCTGTCTGTCCCACTTCTGTTTTGCCAACCTCTTCCTCCTTATGCTCTCCTGCACTTCCTCATTCCACCACCACGTCTCCTTGTCTTGCTTTCTATTTCCAGATGTTACACCAAGTACTTTTCTAGCTGCCTCCCTCATCACTCCTGCAGTAGTTGCCCAATCATACAACACCTCCTTAACACCACTGAGCCTCTGTCTGACCTCTTCCCTGAACCTCAACCTACACTCTTCCTCCTTCAGTTTCCACCATCTTATTCTTCTTTCAGTCCTCACTCTCCTCCTCTTCTTCTTCACCTCCAAAACCATCCTACAGACCACCATCCGATGCTGTCTAGCTACACTGTCCCCTGCCAACACCTTACAGTCTCCAATCTCCTTTAGGTTGCATCTTCTGCATAGCACATAGTCCACCTGTGTGCACCTTCCTCCATTCTTATACGTCACCCTATGATCCTCCTTCTTCTTAAAATAAGTGTTCACCACTGCCATTTCCATCCTTTTAGCAAAATCCACCACCATCTGCCCTTCCACATTCCTCTCCTTAAAACCATACCTACCCATCACCTCCTCGTCACCTCTGTTCCCTTCACCTACATGCCCATTAAAGTCTGCCCCAATCACCAATCGTTCTTTCCTAGGTACACCATCTACCACTTCATCTAATTCACTCCAGAATCTTTCCTTCTCCTCCATCTCACAGCCAACTTGTGGAGCATAGGCACTGATGACATTTATCATCATCCCTTCAACTTCCACCTTCACGATCATCACCCTATCAGAAACTCTCTTCACCTCCACTACACTCTTACTGTACTCTTCCTTCAGAATCACCCCTACACCATTTCTCTTTCCATCCACACCATGATAAAACAGTTTAAATCCACCTCCAATGTTCCTGGCCTTACTCCCTTTCCACTTGGTCTCCTGAACACACAGCATATCTACCTTTCTCCTCTCCATCATATCAGCTACCTCTCTCCCTTTACCCGTCATAGTACCAACATTTAAAGTACCAACCCGAACCTCCACTCTCCTACACTGCTCCTTTCCCTGCCGTCTCTGTAGACGTCTTCCTCCTCTCCCTCTCCTCCTTCGGCCAACAGTAGCCCAATTTCCACCGGTACCCTGTCGGCTAACGATACCTGTGGCGGTCGTTGTTAACCCGGGCCTCGACCGATCCGGTATGAAATTCTCATTTGTGATCCGCATATTTGATTTGGCACATGTTTTACGCTGGATGCCCTTCCTAACGCAACCCTCCCCATTTACCCGGGCTTGGGACCGGCACTAAGAGTGCACTGGCTTGTGCATCCATAATGGCTGGGTTTTACATTTGCATAAATAGATGTGGCTATTCAAAAGAGAACATTTAAATTTCATTCTGCTGACGTGAAAAAAAAATGGATAGAGATTTGTTCATTTTGCAAAATTAGATTTTAAAGATTCAAGTCACTCAAATGATCTCATCGTTATACCAATTTGGGACTGTGGTACTAAGATTTCAGACAACTGTCCCTTCTTGGTGGGGAGATTTGTTTGGATCTCAGTGTCAAAAAATGAAATGCTTTGAAAACAATTTTGAAAAAGAAATTTTTCAGACGTGACAAAAGAAGGAAAGTTGTTCAAGGGGGGTGGGGGGAACAAAAATAAAACACACAAAAACAAAAAGAAAGTTGAGACTCTTTCATGAGAGATACATTTTTATAAATGGACACAAAGGCAAAGACTTGAGGAGAGAGAGAGAGAGAGAGAGAGAGAGAGAGAGAGAGAGAGAGAGAGAGAGAGAGAGAGAGAGAGAGAGAGAGAGAACATGAAACAGAAAGAAAAAGACAGACAGGAAATAGAGAAATAAACAGAATGACATGGAGGAAAAAGATTGTAGTGAGAGTGAGAATGAAAGAGATGACAGAAAGAGGAGTCCTTAAGCTTCTCAAATCCCAGGATCCTTTGCTGTGTTCACACTATAATCCCTCTGATGTCCCATGGTTTGTGTCCTCCCTGCAATGCCCACACAAAGAACTGTGTGTGTGTGTGTGTGTGTGTGTGTGTGTATGTGTGTGTGTGTGTGTGTGTGTGTGTGTGTGTGTGTGTGTGTGTGTGTGTGTGTGTGTGTGTGTGGCTAGATTTAGTAGACTGGAATACAAACATTAGCCTTAGAAGTGTTTCAGATTTCAAGGAAACTCTTTAGATGAGCTCTGAGATTACAATTATGAAGAAGGTGAACGAAAGGGAAAGAGTGAATAAAGAATGGAGCTAAAGATAAAAAGGGAAAGGGAATGGAAAGGTAAAGAAACAAAACAGTTCCACTATGTAATGTTCTGGAATCAGTGCATTCATCAGTTTGCTGTTTGCAATTTTTTTTAAAACCACTGATCAATCAATTTTGCATAAACCATGATCTCATACTGTGTGTTTCTGTGTCATGTATATGGACACACAGTGCATTCGGGAAGTATTCAGACCCTCTTCACTTTTTTTTATGTTTTGCTGCAGGCTGATTAAAATCATCTATTATAAAAAAAATTTATTAAAAAAAAACTTTTTTTTCTCTCTCTTTTTTTTTTAAATGTCTGTAAAAAATGTGAAATAAAAAATCTGATATATCACATGTATATATTCAGACCCTTTGCAACAATACTTGAAAATTAGCTTAGGTTCCTCTCAATTCCCTTGATCTTTGCTAAGTTGTTTTTACACCAATATTGGAGTGGAAAAGTTTATTGATTGAACTGAGTTACAAAGCTGACAGTGTATATTGAGGTATATATATATATATATATATATATGTATATGTATATACGTATGTATATATATATATATATATATATATATATATATATATATATATACACACACACACACAAGAACTTGCGAGTACCTGACTTGTGATGGAGATGTGTTCCAATGACCCCGTCGAGACATAGTCTAACCTACCCAGGAATCTTAAAGAATCAGTATGGGGTTGTATACTTTAAAACACCAAAAACAAAGAAAAAATATGTGCAAGACAACTTAACTCTGTCACTCAACCTCACCCCTTGTTATTGTATGATATGTTTAGTGACTTGCAGAGGCATTTAATAAATATTATCAATAAATAGTGCTTGAGATTTAGCCTGGGATTTATACATCTACAGTATATCGTCTTCTGCATGTAGACCGTCTTCTTCAAATCAGAATTTTTTTATTATTTTATTGAAAATTTTTAATTAGCAGACCTATTTTCTCCTGGAGGATCAGAACAAGTTTATTTGTGGATCATTCATAAGAGCATTTGCAGAAGCAGTATAGTATTTTGATAATTCTTTTAGACAGTTTAAACCTTCTTATCTTATAAGATTTCCTGAGTCTGTGAATATGAATATGAATATGAATATAAAGACAAACATTAGCATGAAACTTCAATCCTAGGTAAGAATTAGTTAGAATTTAGTCACACTTAATTAGACAAATGCAAGTAATGTTCATTTTTCCAATGACCAATACAGAGTTGCCTACATATAATTACATAATACTCCTATGTAGTCACTCCTATGTGACTCCATAATAATTTACCGTATAATGTAATGTAAACTTCACTATTTAACGTCATATAACAACATTATTTTGACCAGTATTAAAACACTGGACTGGTTTAACACAGTAAAACAAACCAATGTTTCCCCATGACCAGGGCCCAACACAAGGTGCAACATCAGGCAACATAAATTAACAAAAGTAACACAGAACTACAACTAACAACACAAAGTGCACATGTGCAACATTTAAAGCAACAAAAAACTAAAGACAGGATACACCACACACACACACACACACACATACAGTGGTTTTACCTCAGAATGAGAGGTAAGTACACCTCAAGGCTCTTCTCTGTTCTGGCACCGAGGTGGTGGAATGAACTTCCCCTAGATGTCCCTGACTATCTTCAAGCGAAGATTATATTATTATATTAAGTTTGTAATCTAGAGTACCAGTGTAGATTTATTTATTACTAAAGATTTAAAGCACTTTTGTACGTCGCTCTGGATAAGGGCGTCTGCTAATGCCGCAAATGTAAATGTAATGTAAATGTGTGGAAAACTGTTTGCCCCCTTTCTGATTTCTTATTTTCTTTGCATGTTTGTCACACTATAATGATTCAGATCATCAAACAAATTTAAATATTAGTAAAAGAGAGCACAAGTGAATACAACATGCAGTTTTTAAATGAAGGTTTTTATTATTAAGGGAAAACAAAATATCCCCCCGTTGTTTAACACAACTGAGTTAAATTCCTCTTGCCACACCCAGATCTGAATACTGCCACACCTGTTCGCAATCAAGAAATAAACAAATAGGACCTGCCTGACAAAGTGAAGTAGACCAAAAGATCCTCAAAATCTAGAAATAATGTCGAAATCCGAAGAAATTCAGAAACAAATGAAAAAGAAAGTAATTGAGATCTATCAGTCTGGAAAAGGTTATAAAGCCATGTCCAAAGCTTTGGGACTCCAGCGAACCACAATGAGAGCCAATATTCCAAAATTACAGTGGAGAACCTTCTCAGGAGTGGCCAACTGACCAAAATTTCCACAAGAGCACAGCGACGACTTATTCAAGAGGTCATAAAAGACCCCAAAACAACATCCAAAGAACTGCGGGTCTCACTTGCCTCAGTTAAAGTCAGTGTTCATGACTCCTCCATAACAAAGAGACTGGGCAAAAATGGTCTGTATGGCAGAGTTCCAAGATGAAAACCGCTGCTGAGCAAAAAAAACATAAAGGCCCATCTCAGTTTTGTCAGAAAACATCTTGATGATCTCCAAGACTTTTGGGAAAATACTCTGTGGACTGTCGAGACAAAAGTTGAACTTTTTGGAAGGTGTGTCCAATTACGTCTGGCATAAAAGTAACACCGCATTTCAGAAAAAGAACATCATACCAACAGTAAAATATGGTGGTGGTAGTGTGATGGTCTGGGGCTGTTTTGCTGCTTCAGGACCTGGAAGACTTGCTGTGATAAATAGAACCATGAATTCTGCTGTTTCCCAAAAAATCCTGAAGGAGAATGTCCGGCCATCTGTTCGTGACCTCAAACTGAAGCGAACTTGGGTTCTTGCAGCAGAACAATGATCCAAAACACACCAGCAAGTCCACCTCTAAATGGCTCAAGAAAAAGAAAATGAAGACTTTGGAGTGGCCTAGTCAAAGTCCTGACCTGAATCCTATTGAGATGCTGTGGCATGACCTTAAAAGGCGGATCATTCCTGAAAACCTTCCAATGTGGCTGAATTATAACTAATATATATATATATATATACAGTGTTGGGCAATAACGAGTTACTAGTAACGCGTTTTACAGTAACTGATACTGTAAAGCGTTACTTTTAAAAATAAAGTAACTCCGTTACCGTTACCGTATGGTGCGTTACCCGTTACTTTTTTAAATGAATTAATTTCGGCTAAAGTAAAGCCTACAGCCTAACTTGCTTACAGCAGCGTCACATTGTAGGATTGGTGGATGAACCACTGTAAACACAAAGAAGACGCGCTGTGGGCGTGTCTCCGTTTATTCAGGTCTGTACGGCAGTAATGGCGAGTCGAGGCGAGAGCAAGACGAGTTTCTCAAAGTGGAAATATGCTCATTATTTTACTTTAGTTGAGTATAAAGACAAAAACTTTTAAGTCAAATGTAAGTTTGAAGGTCGTATCTACTGCGATAAACAGCAACTCCTATCTGCCTTCAGAAACTCCATGCCTGAGGAGCTAGAAGCTAACCCGGTGTTCTGTTCTACATTGTTGATAGTTTTCATACTTCAGCTGTGAAAGGAACATTTATAAGAGTTTAACACAAGAAGCCACTTTAGTTTTGATTGTGAATATATAATTCAGCTTGTTTTGTTATTTATTTCAGAAATCCTTGTGATATATTCAGTTTGTGCTGCTCTGACTTCAATAAAATAGTGTTTAAAAATGACTGTGTTTAAGTCAGTTTTGTGTTTGTATAGACCATAACGCATAAAAGGGCATTAATGGGAACATTAAAGAAGGTTCTTTAAAAAAGTAACGAAAAAGTTACTTTTAACAGTAACGCATATATATATATATATATATATATATATATATATATATATATATATATATATACAGTGCCCTCCACAATTATTGGCACCCTTGTTTAAGATGTGGTCATGGACTTCTAAAAATTCTCTTTTTTTTTAAAACAACATAGAACCCAAATGCAAAAAAGAGAAAAATCCAACCTTTCATTTAAGTACATTACTTTGGTGGTAAAAAAATCACACATTTAGAAAAAAAAAAAAAACTTGAAATCATGTGTGCCACAATTATTGGCACCCCTAACAATTCCTCTGAAAATTTTTTTTAATTTTTTTTTTTATATATTTTTCTGTAGTTGCTAAGGTTGGTCAGGGTATCTAGGGACTTTTAATTAGTAATTCATGATTTTCTGTTTCCCTGGGGTATAAATATGACGTGACACAGAGGCCTAATTCTCTTACCCATTTGTCAACATGGCAAAGACAAGAGAACACACCATTCAAGTAAGGCAGATGTGTGTCAACCTTCATAAGTCAGGCAATGGCTACAAGAAAATAGCCACTCGCCTTAACTTGTCGGTATCTACAGTCAGAGGAATCATTAAGAAGTTTAAAACAACTGGAACAGTGACAAACAAGGCTGGAAGAGGTCCCAAGTTTATCTTGCCACAACGCACAGTGAGGAGGATGGTAAGAGAAGTAAAAAAATTTCCCAAGCTCACCGTCACAGAATTGCATCAAAGAGTGGCATCTTGGGGTCACAGAGTCTCCAAAACAACCATCAGCCACTCTCTACATGCCAACAAGCTGTTTGGGAGGCATGCATTGAAAAAGCCTTTTCTCACTAACACTCACAAACGTAAACGTCTGGAGTTTGCTAAGCGGTACTGGGACTTCAACTGGGATCGTGTGCTTTGGTCAGATGAGACTAAGATTGAGCTTTTTGGCAACAAACACTCTAAGTGGGTCTGGCGTAAAACAAAAGATGAGTATGCCGAAAAGCACCTCATGCCCACCGTGAAGTATGGTGGAGGATCTGTGATGCTGTGGGCCTGTTTCTCTTCCAAAGGCCCTGGGAACCTTGTTAGGGTGCATGGCATTATGAACGCTTTGAAGTACCAGGATATTTTAAATAAAAACCTGATGGCCTCTGCCAGAAAGCTGAAGATGGGTCGTCATTGGGTCTTTCAGCAGGATAATGATCCAAAACATGTGGCAAAATCTACACAAAAGTGGTTCAGCAGTCACAAACTCAAGGTCCTCCCATGGCCATCTCAGTCCCCAGACCTCAACCCAATCGAAAACCTGTGGGGCGAGCTAAAGAGAAGAGTGCATAAGAGAGGACCCAGGACACTGGATGATCTAGAAAGATTGTGCAAAGAAGAATGGTCAAAAATCCCTCTCTCTGTGTTCTCCAATCTTGTGAAATGTTATAGGAGGAGATTAAGTGCTGTCTTGTTGGCAAAAGGAGGTTGTACAAAGTATTAACATCAGGGGTGCCAATAATTGTGGCACACATGATTTCAAGTTTTGTTTTTTTTTCTAAATGTGTGATTTTTTTACCACCAAAGTTATGTACTTAAATAAAAGGTTGGATTTTTCTCTTTTTTTGCATTTGGGTTCTATGTTGTTTAAAAAAAAAGGAGAATTTTTAGAAGTCCACGACCACATCTTAAACAGGGGTGCCAATAATTGTGGAGGGCACTGTATATATATATATATATATATATATATATATATATATATATATATATATATATATATATATATATAAAATATGTGGTGTAAATGAGAATCAACTTTCATCTCCTATAAATTCTACTTTTTTTTATTGCAATTTAATTTTATTAGATTGATAATTATTATACCTCAAATTTATTTATTTTTTTATTTTTTACTTTTGTTGACCTTTTTTATCTGTGCTTCATCCTTGACATTTTATTTTATGTCACAGACCTTTTAATAAAAGCATTGTATTGCATGTTCTGGTTGTGTATGTGATGAATAAGTTTTGCATATGACACCAAAATGTAGAGCCATGAGCCCAAAAGAGAGAGATTAACCCAAACAGGGATAAATGTCCAGCCATAAAACCAATAATTGACAGTAAAGAAAGAGATATGGTTCAAAATGACAAAAATGTGACCGAGAATTGACAGTAGAGGCAGAGATATAAGAAGCCACATAGTAAATAAGCAAAATTAAAATTTTAATTGTGAAGCCAACTGTCAAGAAATGTAATTAAATGCAGATACATGAACAAATTCTTAATACGAAAGCCAAAATGCAGAGAAGTGTACAAAAATCAGTGTTCTGGAACCTTATAATCTTGCTTAGAAGCACTAGTACACCAACACAGGTAGGATTGATATGTGTATGTGTGAGCTTATGTTCATACGTGTGTTCCATGAAAAATTGATGGATGTATGCTGCTGTCTGCAAAATGGAAAATGCAGTCAAAGCCTTTGAGACAGCATGTGTCTCGTGAGAAAAAAAGAAAAGCCGTCATGCTTGGAAATTGTATCATCTTCGCTATCCTCCCCCTCTTTTTTCCACACATTAGTTTTTCCCGAAAAGCACATGATGCAAAATGACAGAACGGATAAGAATCCTTCGATGACTAGAGGAATTTAAAGCTCTTTTTCTTTAACAGATTCGGTTCATTAAAGATATATGGTTGGTGAGCAACCGATTAGCAAATAGCTGAAAAGACACACATTCGCTATGTGGGCGAGAGGCTAATCAGCTTTTGCGGGATGGCATTGACATCGCACTGTTCCACGTTTTACTATCACAATCGCCTCTTTATTTTTCCATCTCTCTTTGGCTTGACACCATAATGACATGATGGGGGGAACAGAACGAAGCTGCTCGTAATTAGCTTCCATTTTGTAAATGAAGCTATCAGGAGGACAAAATGACAGAATTTCACACTTTCCAAATTAGATTTTTGCAGGTTACGCCACACCAAGTGTCCTTGAACGCTTCAAAGGGGGAAAAAACTCTTCTTTATTTCTTTCTCCTGCCATTTTCTTTAGTTCAGAGCAGGCAATGCTTGACAGAGCCACCGCTTTGCTCAGGTGCAGATTATGCTGACACGCTCATTTGTTCCACTAATGACTTTTAACTGCACTGAAATAGGAGTGACTTTAATCACAGATGAGTGATCACCAGGATGAGAGCATGTGAGAGAAATGTAAAAAGGATGGGGGTAATGTGTGTGTGTGTGTGTGTGTGTGTGTGTGTGTGTGTGTGTGTGTGTGTGTGTGTGTGTGTGTGTGAGAGAGAGAGAGAGAGAGAAAAAGAGAGAGAGCAAGAGAAAGAGAGAGAGAGAGATTATGATAAAATATCCACGATGACATTTGTTCCTCTCATTCTTTCATAGGTTCTATTACTCTTAAAGTAGGTACATGTAATTACATGCAAGTATAGTCAATCATGTATATTTGTATGTTTGATATAAATAATTTAACCTCTCTGTGTGTGATGGCGGTTAGAGATAATTTACATTTACATTTGCGGCATTTAACAGACGCCCTTATCCAGAGCGACGTACAAAAGTGCTTTGAGTCTCTAGCAATGAATAAATCTACACTGGTACGCCAGATTACAAACTTAATATAAATATAACTCTTGAATTCTACAAAGCAAACTTGGAAAGAGCTAATTTAGGTATTTCAGGAAGAGGTGGGTCTTCAATCGTCGCCTGAAGATAACCAGGGACTCCGATGTACCGACATCTAGGAGAAGTTCATTCCACCACCTCGGTGCCAGAACAGAGAAGAGCCTTGAAGGGTACTTACCTCTCACTCTAAGAGAAGGTGGTACCTGTCCAGCAGTGCTGGAGGATCTGACAGCGTGGTGCAGTGCGAGGTGTAATGAGGTGTAATGAGGTCTCTGAGGTAAGATGGCCTAGCTCTGAGGTAAGATGGTGCTGGTCCAGATAATGGGATTACTGTGATCAAAGGTCTGAAAGTATGTTAGATAGCTGAGAAAGGTTTAAAAAAAGAACAAAGATGGGTTATGGTGCTTAAAAGGGGTAACATTAGTAGGACGGTGGGTTATGTTTCAGTTATGAAGGGTAAAAGAGTCATCTGGAAGTTGGACTTGAGCTAGAAAGAGTGAGAGTGAGACAGTTTAAAGGGTTCAATCTTACAATTGTCTTGTAACATAAGTTAGAAGGTTAAAGTTGGGATGTAAGAAGTAAAGCAATTTGGTAAAGGTTAAAGGGGGAACTTAAGAGCAGAGTAACCAAGTAGTGGGAGTAGAGGATTGAGGGGTTGGGGTAAGTGGTTTAAATTGGAAACAAAGGGAAAAAGAACATGGCAAAAATAGAGAGATAGTTTGTTGAAAGAAAATTGCTATGTATAACAAGGGCTAAAAGGGGAGTTACTTGGTGTAGGAGTAAACTAGAAATAAGGTGGAAAGGTAAGAAAGAAAGAAGAGAAAGTAGGGGGTACTTATCTATAGTCTGGTTTAGAGGAGGTACAATAGAAATAGGTTGGTGTAAAAAAGGATGGGAGGACATTACAAAAATTTAAAGCTTGAGATTGCAAGATTGGGACAAAGATGATAAGATGGTTAGAAAATACAGATGGTTAGATGTGCTTGGAAGGGGTAAGATTAGGGGTATGTTTGAGGTAAGATGGGTAAAAGAGTATAGGTGGACTTGTGATAGAAGGAGTGAGAGTAGAGTAACTAAGCGATAAAGGTGAGGATATTACAATCGATATACGAAGATGAAAGGGTAAGATAGATAGTCAAAAAACATTTTGAAGGTAGTTACAGAGGGGGGAACTTAAGAGCATAGTAGCTAGTGGGAGTAGAGGATAGAGGGGTTGGGGTAGGTGGTTTAAATTAGAAAGAAATTGAGAGAGAATGTGGCAATTAGAAGGTTTGTTAAAAGAAAAATAGATATGTATAAAAAGGGGTAAAAGGGAATTAGTTGACGTAGCAGAGTAATCTGTCTAGAAACAGGGCAGAAAGGTAAGAAAGTATTGTATGAAGAATTTAGTAAGGTAAATGATGGATCATGATCAGATGCTGGGAGTTAGAGAAATGGGAAAATGCAGTAGTTCACAGAAATAAAGGGATATTATATCTGCTAAAAGTGTAAAAATTGGTCTAGTTTAGAGGTAGAAATGAGGTTGGTGTTGTAAAAAAGAAACAGGAGGGCATTCCAGAACGTAAAATCTTTGGTGGGATTACAAGATTGGAACAAAGGTGACAATTTTGGAAGGGGTGTGGGAGGGTCGGGAGGTGTGAATGGGATTTTGGCAGAGGCAAAGTTTAGTAGAAGAGGGGTATTGAAAGAAGAGGGGAGGAGGTCTAATTGTGTAAAATTACATTAGAGCAGTAAGGAAAGTGTTACATCCTTTGCTTGCTTGCTTTGTATGAGGCATGACTAGAGCTTTAGATGGCCTTCATTTTGTGCTGCCTAGGCAAGAAAGTAAAGTAAGAAGTTGGGGGTTGGTGGAGCTATAAGAGGTTAGAGGAGGTTAAAAGAGGTTTCCTCTTTTGCTTTCCTTTTGATTCTCTCTCTCTCTCTCTCTCTCTCTCTCTCTCTCTCTCTCTCTCTCTCTCTCTCTCTCTTTCTCTCTTTGCCAGTGTGAAGCAAGAGCTGTAGGCACTCAGACTACAGCTTGTCACTTTGCGGCATGTCAGAAGTCATCAAAGAGTATCTGTACTGAGCCTCTCTATTTCACTACAGTGAAAAAAGAGAAAGGCAAGAGAGAGAAGAGAGAGAGAGACAGAGAGAAAAATACAACCTAATGAACTGCATTCATTCTTGAGTGATGTATTCTGTTTGATGCTGTTTGATGCTACACCAGAAATATTAGCCTACATCCACTCTCAGCCTTAGGCATGTGCATGTCATACGATCCATCATGTTTGATTTTCTAAGGTATCGGAACATGAGAGCGAGGGGGGAAGAGCAAGGCAGAGAGGCGCAGAGGGAAATCTCATCATATGGAGTCTTGTAATGGTATATTTAAACTAGCTTGCTAAGTCAATAAAAGGCTGTGAGTCTACACTGTTCCTGTTCGTATTGCAGCGGATTACAGGCAGCCTACATGCTCACTTCGTCTTTTGCTACATCGTAAACAAGGAGTGACATTTGGCCAGGGATAATGCGTGTTCGATACCATTCAATAGTCGCAGTTTATTTACCCGTTCGAAGAAAAAGACCGAAAATTTCCTACCAGGCTTTCGGGAACGATCCATTAGTATGGCAGCCATGATGGATGGAGAGCTTGCTCTGTATTAACCGCTACGTTAAAAGTCATTAATCCTTAAGGAAGTGCTTTTCACACCCGACCCCTCCCCAAGGAGCAGGGAAAGACAGAAAGAATCTTAAAGTTATTGTATGTGAATACGTGCCACAAAAGCGTTTTACGGTTTTGGTTTAAAGAGCAATCGTATCCCAACATCACACACAGTGTTTCCTAGATGTGTTTACTGTGCTGTGGTTTAGCTCACACAAACACTGTCGCTCATAACCCTGCTGTATTGTTCGCCAGTGTGCAAACGCTCTCTTTCTGTCCACCTTTCGCACTTTTGAATGTGAAGCGCGCTTAACGTGTCTGATATACCTAGTTCTGTCATTTTCCTTGTGTGTTTCCCTTTCCCCTTTTACTTTTTTTTTCTTTTACTTTTTCTGATCTTATCACAGTCTTCATACAACCCACTTTTTTTTTTTTTTTTTTATAGACGACCAAGAGATCAATCTGGAACGAGAGCTCCTCTTGTCTCCTGTCCTCTGAACTTCGTCCTCTCACCTCCTTGCCTCTGAAGGTTTACCTTGTGTTTTAGTCCATGTGTTGTGCCGTAATCGACTCCAGCAGTGCCGAGAGAGTGTGTGGGCAATACACTTGTGTCTGATCTCTACAGCAACCACTTCTGTTGCTTTACTTAACAACTGCATCTGGACCATGTGCCCTTTACAGTCCAGCCGCATTTAAAAAAAAAAAAAAAAAAACATCTCATATGAAGAGTCGAATTGTTCCACCAAATCCTAAAGAAATCAATAGAAAGCAGTCGAAAAGCCACATCAAACCAGTCCAAACGTCACACTAAAAGCTAGGTTTTGGTGCATATGTGAAGTATAACTGGTACATGCCTGTATATGTACTGAGGGTCTCTTTCTCATAAACTGAAATTGCATTCTTGTAATCCAGACCCCTTGAGGGCTCCTTTCTAAGAGGTTATTAGGAGTTAGCTCCATACTATAGTGGAGCTTTTGGAAATATTAATAGGTCAAAGGGGTCCACATAATATGTCATACTGGTCAGTCACTGGAAAGCTAGCAGAACGTTTGGACAGTTCTTCTTCAGAGAATGATTTTTTTTTTCAAGCTGATGCCCCCTCTTCGAAAAACAAATCTGAATCCAAATAAAATTCATAAAATTAACCGCAGCCATTACTAAAGCAGAGTATCCTGTTTTTTTATTGCAATTCATCCTGTCCTGTCCAATACTATCTCAAACTATCCATCTAATCTTAATAGTATCGTTCTGAGACTAATCATGATGCTTTTGCTCGAATCGAACAGCACAGACCATTTTTTTACATTTTTTCTATTCATTAATGAGATCTGCTTGATCACAGAATAGCTACAAGCCAGAGAGAAAGCAAGTACTTCCACCAAAGCCGCCATACCTTTTAAGGTCTAAGAACTAGCTTTGAGGAAAAGCCAAGTGTAGTGTCACCTCAACTGTTGCATCACCTGTGTCGAAACAAAAAAAAAAAACGTTGCACTAGAACACACCAGACAGACTACAGCCAACGGCCAACTAGAGTGTACATTCTTTGCTTGCGTGAAAAAGAACATAGCAATCCTATTCCAGCAGGTGGCAGTAGTCTGTATTCGCCATTCAAACAGAGAAACTCTGAGAGCTAGAATTGTAAATATATATAGCAAGCAGCGTTTACATCTGCCACAATCATTACTAACGAATTTGTGTCGATATTTTTTTCATCATGTCTTCTAAGTTTTACATGGCAATGGCATCGTCAGTCATTAGTCAAATGAGGTGACAAGACAAGTGGCAAGAATGAGTGTCTGTGCGTCACTCCGTCGTGGTTTGTTTTTCGGCAGGTCTGTTTTCTTTCATTAATCTGATTGGCCAATTGTGGTTCTCTTTCCTATCGACAAGCTCCGCCTCCAATTTGACGTGCAGAATAGTCAGAAAACAGCTGATGGTGTGTGACTAGAGCCAACAGCGCAGAACACACAGACATTTAAAAATACCTGACATTTCTCAAGATCCGACCATCATCTTGATCTGTCCCAGGCTTTAGACTGCTGCTCAAAACTACGTCATCGCAGCCAAATCTTTGCGAAAAGTTTTATTTACCTTCTTCCTCATACGTTTACATAGGCAAGAATATGCTATCACTTACAAAGTTTCTACAAAACAGGACCAATTTTACTCACAATTTCTTATGTATGCTTTCCTGGCAGCCCCTTACACACAGTTCGCTCTTCTTTCTGTTAGCAAACAGCGCCCCTAGTGTAATGCGTTAATGTTTTCCCAGAATGGAAGCGACAATTCAGCTGTGTGGGATACAAAATAAAGCAAATATGCTATAACGTGGTGTTTCAGCATGCTCTGGGCTATGGATCAGAAGGTTGTTAGTTCAATCCCAGCGCTGCTAAACTAACAAATATAAATTTCTTTGAACAAAAGTGTGCCGAAGGAATATATGTAAATAGAAAAGCCCAGCTACCCCCCCAACACACACACAAGGGAATGACATGACCTTCACTGATAAAGTGTGTAAGTGCTTTTATAACCCTGACCCTAAAGGTCAGGGGTTAGTGTGTGTTCAAGGGTACAGGGAGGAGGTAGAACCGGGTCATGACATATAGCCAAGAACATGTGAGCAGGGTGTGAATAATTCATAAGGCAGGGGGAATATTGCTTGTGTAGTGGGAATGTCTAAAACAAAATGTGAATGGACAAAGCATTGTCATCCAACAAATCCCTTTTATCCTCCTTTTTTTCTGTTTTCATTATTTATGCTATTTTTTTTTTTTTGCTTTCAAGTCAGATCTATTTTAATATGAAATATTTTCCATCTTCCGTAAAATTTATTCTGAAAAGAAAACGATCTGTAATGATTACCTATGTGAATAGCTTCGTTTATATTCTTACATTCTCTTTAGGTAACTGTTAAAACATAATTATTCGTTATTTATGGTTATGTATATAAACTCTGGGTATTCTACACTTATAGTGTGACCATTTTACTGTATTGCAGTATGGCTTTTCTACTGGTAAAACTGTACAAATTCTATATACCATGATAAAAGTCTAATAGCTCCATGTTTATTATTACATTTAGTTTGATGGAAAACAACAATCTAGCATGTTTTTGCAAGGTTTTGCCTGGCTTAGCATACCAAATATCGGTTATGGAGTTTATATACTTCCAGTTACAGTACAGACCAAAAGTTTGGACACACCTTCTCATTTAAAGAGTTTTCTTTATTTTCATGACTATGAAAATTGTAGCGTCACACTGAAGGCATCAAAAGTATGAATTAACACGTGGAATTATATACATAACAAAAAAGTGTGAAACAACTGAAAATATGTCATATTGTAGGTTCTTTAAAGTAGCCACCTTTTGCTTTGATTACTGCTTTGCACACTCTTGGCATTCTCTTGATGCCTACTTTGAAGAACCTACAATATGACATATTTTCAGTTCACTTTTTTGTTATGTATATAATTCCATATATAATTCCACATGTGTTAATTCATAGTTTTGATGCCTTCAGTGTGACTCTACAATTTTCATAGTCATGAAAATAAAGAAAACTCTTTGAATGAGCAGGTGTGTCCAAACTTTTGGTCTGTACTGTATATATAATATATATAAACTTTTGGTCTGTACTGTATATATAATATATATACAGTACAGACCAAAGGTTTGGACACACAAGGTGTGTCCAAACCTTTGGTCTGTACTGTATGTTCAAAAGGACACAAAGTGCATTAAGTCGTGATATGAGTTTTGGAGACAAATCTAAGAATTGCAATTAAAATTCAAACTCGGATGAGAAAACTCATAATGAGAGACAAGCATGACGTGCTTTGATGATACCTGTAGACAACAAGGTTTATGTAGACAACCATGTCAAGGACTGAACACCAAACAGGCAAACACAGTCAGCCAATAAATTATTGAGAGCAGCAGAGACTCTCTATAACTGAAACTGATACAAGTCACATCTCGATGCATATCCAACAATACATACATTAAAGATACATGTGAAGCAGCTACAGATGCGATACGATACGATTCACCTTGTTACTATGCAGTGTGTCTGATTTCGATTCGATTCAACACAGTGCAATTTAAAGCAACATGATGCAATGGGAAAATACATGCATCCGCATGTTTGATTTGGCACTTGTTTTTACTCTGGATGCCCTTCCTAACACAACCCTCCCCATTTATCCGGGCTTGGGAGCAGCAGTAAGTCTTGTGCAACCCTAATAGCTGGGGTTGGTTCTCTGACCGGGGATCGAACCCGGGCTGCAGCGGTGAGCGCGCCGCATCCTAACCACTAGACCACCAGGGAACCTTATCTACCGGTGAAATATTGGTCACAAATGATTGGTCACTTTCGAAATAAAAAATCGTGACATACTAATAATTATATTTAAATGAATAGTTTTTAATCGATGCAAATATGTCAAAAGCGACACATTATGCTACAAATGCCATCTTGTATCCGATGCACACTTTTTTTAATTGATGCATCACATTGTTAACTTTTACGCTGATGCACCGATGAAAAAACCAAAACCAAATACTTTTCTTGTCATATAAACGACGCCAAAAACAGGCGTATTGACAATGATGGCTGTTTTTTTGACAAATACGTTATGATTCTGCCTTTCAATTATTGCACAACAATTTCTGTAACACATATTAACCCTGTGTCTATGGGTTTTCTGTCGGCTCTTCAATTTACTTTCCCTTAAACAAGTTGGATTGGTGACTACTGTAAGTGCCCCCTAGGTCTGAATAAATGTGGGATGGTGTGAAATATGCTGGGTGTATTCCCGCCTCATGCCTAGTGCTCCCGAGATAAGTCTCGGGATCCACCGCAACCCTGACCAGGACAACGACTTATTTAAAAACAATCTGCGATTAATCATATTCAGAGCTTTTTATATTCAATAACAATAAATATTAAAGCAGGGATACAGCGATTAAAAGCTGCTGCTCACAAACACATATTTGAATATGTACTGTATATAAACACACGCACACATTCTCTTGCTGTGTTATTAGCCGGGGCTCGAGCGGCCACGGAAGAGAGCTGAAAGTTTTTCAGGGGTCTATATTGCAGAGGGAGCAGCAGGAAGCCTGAGTGGGTGTGAAATGATTTCTCAGCGCTGCTGGGCATCCGTGGCCTTTTGCTGTTCAGCACAATCTAATATTAGAACATATTACTGTGCGATTTTTTTTCTGACATTTAAATGTTATTACGGTGACTGAGGTCCTTTCTGAAAATGTCCATGCTTTCGCTCACACACACACAGACCACACACCACACATTTTGAACACACATGGCAAGGACATTGGTATAACTGCAGCGCTTCTCACACAATACAATGCAGTTCAGTTGCATTGTTCAGGAAACAATGTGAATGAAAATGAAAGAATAAGCATTTCTTTAATGTGCAGTTCCTATAGGAGACATCATAAGAAACAGGATCACTCTCTCTTTAAGACACACAGAGTTCTAATATTTGTGATACTTCTTTTATTTCTTTAAATAGCCATTCTTTGTCCCAGTGCAGGCACTCGGCAGTTAACTTTCCTGCTCCCTGCGCTAGTCAGGGCTCCTTTCAGCCCTTGAAGCCCATTAAAACAGGAATGCAACATCGTGGATATGCTGAAATTCCCCGGATCCCAAGTCAACCCTCTGTTGCACCAAGGATCAGAACTTTATAGCTCGTCTGCCTAAAATAACTCCCTCATGTGATTACCCAAAATATTAATGCTAGATGGGGGTGTGTATCTCTCTTTTTCTCTTGCTGTTGCTCACACTCTTGCTCGCTTTCTGCTTCAACAATGGTGTTAAAACCAACAGCCTAACAATCCAGTATGATTGGATTTACATACTTCTAGAGCAAAATCACTCATCACAATAGCAAGTTTAGACAGATGATGATTTCTGGGTATGTGTCCAAGACAGAGCTGCAATTTCAGCACCGGCAACAGCATAACATGTGAACTGAGATGTACTGTATGTATAGTATATAACATTTTGTTCCTGTTGAACTTAAATTATTGTTTGTTGGAAACTGTCCACTCACTCGCTGCAGTTTAGTTTTGGAACATATATGGAAAAAGAAGACGAGAATGTGAGCGAGCAGGAAGGACAGAAATGGATTATGGGTTTGTCTGGATCTAAGCCAGCTGATGTCACAGTGTGTTCTGGTGACTCGAACTATTTCTGCTTCAAAAACGTGATGTGTTTCCACTCGGTGCACAAAGCTGGTGTAACCTATTGCTATACCTGTGCGGGGTGTGTGTGTGTGTGTGTGTGTGTGTGTGTGTGTGTGTGTGTGTGTGTGTGTGTGTGTGTGTGTGCGTGTGTGTGTGTGTGAGAAAGATAGAGTCCTACTTGTTTTTTCTGTGTGCTTTTGGTTAGATTTGTTGCTCTGTGAGAAAAAAAATCTGCTGCAATCAACTAGTCAGCGGAAGAGAGGAGTGTGTGCACACACACACACACACACACACACACACACACATTCTCAAACAAAATCACTTTCACTTCTAATGAGAAATGCTTGAAACATAAAGCATGAAGTTTGACAGTCATGTTCATTCATTCTCTCTCAGTATCTCTGTGTCTCTCTGGGTTTTAAACATTTGACCAATTTCAAGTCATTTTCTTATGTGATTATTACGAATAAATAAGTAGCACAATTGGAGAGAAATGAGACACAACAACAGTCACAGTGTCTGGCTGATAAGCACCAACCATTATTTAGCAATAAAGCACAAGCTTAAATAAAAAGAACAGTGGAACATCTTGAACCAGAAAAACAGTTGGGTTTTTTGTTGTTTGTTTCATTTGAAAATAAATGTGTTCACTTATTCAACAGTGCATGTGATTTCTTCAGTTACCTGCTTACGACTTTGTTTTCAACCCAGAATTTATTACTAGGAAGTAATAACAGTAGATTTCAATTTAATTCAATTCATTCTTATTTGTATAGCGCTTTAAAAAAATTGTCTCAAAGCAACTTTACACAAGTAAAGCATTAATAAAGTTGTATGAAAGAATGTAGAAGTTTAGTGCCTCTAAATATGCTCCTTATAATTTTACATTTATCCCTCTTAAATGAGCCAGTGGCGACTGTGGCAAGGAAACCCAGACAGATATCTAAAATATCGCAATATATGCAAACTTGTAATATATTTTATATTAAATATTGATTACGTGTTCATGTTTGGATTTCACAGATATAGAAATATATGTCAGATACTTGTGCATATATGTCACATAGATTTTCCACAAAATAATAAATATATATAATTTTTTTTTTCTTCTTCCTCTTTAGGCTGCTCCCATTAAGGGTCACCACAGCAGATCACCCGTTTCTATACTACCCTGTTCTCTACATCTTCCTCTTTCAAACAACTACCAGCATATCTATCCTCACCAGATCCATAAACCTCCTCCTTGGCCTCTTCTTTTTCTCCTTCCTTGCAGCTCCATCCTCATTCTCCCACCGATATCCCCCATGTCCTTTCTCTGCACATGTCCAAACCATTTCAATCGCGTCTTCCTCACCTTGTCTTCAAAACGTCCTACATGCGCTGTCGCTCTAATGAACTAATTTCTAATTCTGTCCATCCTCCTCACTCACACAATAAAAATCTTAACATCTTCAGCTCTGCCACCTCCAGCTTCACCTCCTGTCTTTTACTCAATGCAACTGTGAATTCTCTAAACCATACAACATCGCAGGTCTCACCATAGTCCTATAAACTTTCCCTTTCACTCTCGCAGATACCCTTCTATCACAAATCACTCCTGTCACTCTTCTCCACCCACTCCACCCTGCCTGCACTCTTTTCTTCACTTTTCTAACACACACCTACTTTGCACTGTTGACCCTAGGTACCTAAACTCATCCACCTTCTCCACTTTTCTCCCTGCAACTGCACCACTCCACTGCCCTCCCTCTCATTCAAACACATATACTCTGTCTTACTCCTACTGGCTTCCATTTTCCTTCTCTCCAGCACATACCTCCACCTCTCCAGGCTCAGGTGTGTCAGAGAAATGTGTGAGGGTGGTGCACGACATGTATGAGGACAGTGTGACAGCAGTGAAGTGTGCAGTAGAAATGAAAGACTGGTTCAAGGTGGATGTGGGACTGCATCAAGGATCAGTTCTGAGCCCTTTCCTGTTTGTGAGGGACAGGTTGACGGACGAGGTCAGACAGGAGTCTCCATGGACTATGATGTCTGCGGATATTGTGATTTGTGGTGAGAGTAGGAAGCAGGCTGAGATGAGCCTGGAGAGGTGGAGGTATGTGCTGGAGAGAAGGGGAATGAAAGTCAGTAAAAGTAAGACAGAGTACATGTGTGTGAATGAGAGGGAGGACAGTGAAGTGGTGCGGTTGCAGGGAGAAGAGGTGGCGAAGTTGGATGAGTTTAGGTACCTGGGGTCAACAGTGCAAAGTAATGGAGAGTGTGTTAAGTAAAGAAAAGATTGCAGGCAGGGAGGAGTGGGGGGAGAAGAGTGGCAGGAGTGATTTGTGATAGATCTGCTGTGGTGACCCTAATGGTAGCAGCTGAACGTAGAAGAAGAAGAATATATATATATATATATATATATATATATATATATATATATATATATATATATATATATATATATATATATACTGTGTATCTTTTAATTAAAGGTTCATTGCAATTACACAACAAAATTAACATAAAAATAAACAGTTTTTTAAAGTAAATTCAAATGTTTTTCATCCGAGAAAATCCAGAGGGATCATTGAGAGCATCCTGAGCGGCTGTATCACTGCCTGTTTTGAGAATTGCACGATTGCAAGACAGCTGATAGTAAGTACAGCTGAGAAGATCATCGAGGTCTCGCTTCCTTCTATTTACACCACTCACGGCATCTGTAAAGCCACATGTGCACTTTGTGTTGTTAGTTTAGAGTTCTGTGTTGCTTTTGTTCATTTATGTTATTCAATGTAGCACCTTTGTCCTGGGGAAATGTTGTTAAATGGTACACTGTGTATGGTTGAAATGACAAAAAAAAATGACTTGACTTGAAATGTCAAACAAGCAAAACATTCATTTAGTTCTTTACATAGTAACCAATTCCATAACTCAACATTATGTATCTTATATTATGTTGTACTTTGATGTATCATCAATTGTGTTACACAGTATATTAAAGTATATGTATCCTACATATGTATAGAAACATTAGATAGTAAGTAAAAAAACATGTTCTTCACATGTTTGTACATACATACATACATACATACATACATACATACATACATACATACATACATACATACATACATACATACACATTGTATACATATATGTCTCAAGCAACCAATAGAACTACAAATATCTTTGTATATATGTTCATTATTTTATATATGTTCATATATGGCCATATATCAGATATCAGATGTCTATATGGGAACGTTGAGATATCTCAAAAGGAAATGCATCTTCATCAGAGTGGAATGTCCATTCATTACAGTTCCTTAGGTGCTTAGATGTAGAACTGTTCATGGAAACTGTGGTCCTTAGACATTGAAGTAGACTGTTGATATTAAATCTTGAGATGCTCAGTAACGAAGTACACAAACAATGTTCTTAAGTTAAAGTAGAGACATTCTGTAAAATATTACTCCAGTAAAAGTAAAAGTTCTCCCTTTACACTTTTACTTGAGTAAAAAGAAAAAAATAATTTGCTTTCAAATGTATTTAAATACTTAAATATTTAAGTGCTATGACTTATTACACCTATAATGTCCTAATAAATAAAACTGTTGCTTAAGCAGCTCAGTTTATGAAAAGGCTCTAATATTATTTTTAGCACACCAATCCATTAATAAAATGATATTAATGAGTCGAACAATGATTGATATCTATTAAAATAATCATGAACCCACAACCTTCTTTCCAACTACTTCAAAAAAAATCACGCAAATAAGGTCACGGGTGTTGTGGCAAGCTGGAGTCAGGAGTGCTCTCAAAATGTTCTGCTTGCTATTGAACCAATGCTGTATGTTGATGATAAGTAGATACCACCAAGCGGCAATCAAAACAAGTTTAAAATGGAACACGTGCTCAGCCCTGATTTTTGCACGTTTTTATCCGCTCATAAATAAAAAGGAACGACTGATTCCATAAACTGCAGTTGAGTAAAAAGTAAGATATTTGACTTTAAAATGTAGTGATTTTAAAGTAAAAGTCTCCCCAAATGGAAATACTTCAGTAAAGTACAAATACGCACAAAAGCTACTTATGTACAGTAACAAATTACATGTACTTCGTTACTGTCCACCAATGCTGTTGAGGTGGAACAATCCCCAGCTGCACATAGAGGTCTCCAGTTGAAGAGAACTTCAATCAAAATGGGGATATCAGGACGAATTGGAATCTGAACAGAAGAATGACAGGAACGGTGGTCACTGTTACCTTAGGAGCATGTTTAACTTGACAGAGAGAGAGAGAGAGAGAGAGAGAGAGAGAGAGAGAGAGAGAGAGAGTGAAGAGAGGTGACAGGGAGGGAGAAATAAGGATTGTTAAGCATTCTTACTGTTTCAGAAATGTTTAAGTCCTCTTATAAAACGTGTTCAGAGAGATTTCAAAGACAAATAAAGCTTGGAAATGAGTAGTTAGCATGTGTGGCTAGTACAGTTAGCTAGATGCAATCATATAACAAAGTTTAGCAATCCAACTTAAATAAAATTCAAATGAAAGTTAATTTCTAGTTGAAATGTTCAATTTTGCAGTGTGCTCTGTATATTTTCAGTTTAAAATTTTTATTCATGTTTAACAATCAGGGTGTTAAGTGAAGTTAATGAAACTCTAGATAATGAAGACACTAGATACACCGCTGCTAATTTAAATTCCCAGAAACCTGAGCGTGAACATTCACAGACACATGCTTTACATTTTTTAGCTTTTATGAACCACAATTTATGCTTTCCTTTTACCATTTTAGGATTGAAGATCAAATCAGATCATTATATAGAAAAGTTATATAAAATGAGGCCCAAAAGTTCTTTATGTGAAGTTGCGAGAGTGCAAAAATGAGTCCAGCACTTTCGACTCACTCACTGCTAGACATTTCAGCATACAGAGATATGACATAACACTTTGCTGATCTTTGACAGGAATATGTTCCAGTAGCTGGGATTAAAAAAAGGATGAGAAAAAATAGAACTGTGGATATAACGTGGGTGGGATACACAGAACTGTGTGAATTAACATATACACAATAACCTACACATATAGAGAACTGTACAAAAGTACAAGTTGATTGTAGCACAGAAATAAGTTAACTGCGCTTAAATAACCAAATACTACACCTGGCTTTTTTATGTACCTGAGACAGTATCGCTTTTCTTGATTCACTCTCATCATACTGAAGCCTAACAATGTGCATATTAAAACATGAAGAGAAAATAGATCCTATGGACATACAGTGTCTTACTGAAGACAAAAAAACACTGCCTAACAGCTAACACGTAATGGAAGACTGAAGTAATCTCATCTGCAATCTTCTCCACTATTACGATTTCCAAAATCTTCATTTACTTGATTCAGATGACATTGTTAAGCCGAAAAAATCTCATTTGCAAATAAATGATTTTGCAAAATAGCAGTTCCTGCTTCGTACTGCAGCTCTATCTTCAAACAGTGATTCTGGTTGTCCAAGATGGCTGCCCCAGTATAACAGTATCCTCTAAGCACCAGCCTCATCCAGTCTGATTGGATAAAAAGCCACCCCATTCATATCTGCGTTAGATATTCTGATTTCGGTTAAATGCAACCTGTGGTCCTGCGCCATCGTAAAAGACTGTTGATGTTAATTACAGTCTTAATTCATCCTCTTTTGTTGCTCAGTAATTTCATGGATCTTTAGGATTACTTACTTATAATTACATTTAATTTAATTCAATTCATTTTTATTTGTATTGCGCTTTTAACAATGAACATTGTCTCAAAGCAGCTTTACACAGATAATGCGGTGATAAAAATGAATACGATGTTCTTTATAAGTGTAAGTTTGTCCCTGATGAGGAGGCCGGTGGTGACTGTGGCAAGGAAAAACTTTCCGAGATGCATAAGGAAGAAACCTTGAGAGGAACCAGACTCAAGAAAGAACCCACCCTCATCTGGGTTGCACCGAATGTCCATTTATTACAGATAAACGATGCTGTGGGATACAGTGATGTGATCAGAAGCAAACTGTAAAACTGAGTCAATGTAGCAGACTGTTGACATTAACTACAGTCAAAATCCATCCTCAAAGCGCCCGTTCTTACTCCGGAACCCATGGTGTTGATGAGAAACTGTCCCCAGCCGCACAGAGTTGCCTTCAATCGAAGAGGACACTATCCAGAGGCAGGCCTGGACGAAGTGGGAAGATCCTTTATATATATATATATATATATATATATATATATATATATATATATATATATATATATATATACAACATTACAACATTATCTTCTCCTGAACTGCAGTCACAGTGGAGTGAAAAAAATGTTCAAGGGGGCTTAAGGAAAAACTGTTTGTCCTTCTGGATGTTTTCCGTCCTAATCAGGTACCTCACTACATTACAGTTTACTGACCAATCGAAGCACAGCGGAACCCCAGTAAGTCATCAGCTGAGGATAAAACACAGTTTTGAGGTGAGAAATACTCTAACACAAGGCTGGAAGTATTAGCTCTGTATATGAGAAGGTTGTGAGTTCAAATCCCATGACCCCCAAAAGCAAGCTTCACTCCAAGTTTCAACTATTTTCTGTTTAAAAAGCTCTATAATTGGACTTGATCTGCCAAATTAGAAGTATAATAAAAGTATAATGTAATATAAAAAAAAAAAAAACATGCCTGTTAATCCTGTGTTTTTTTCAATGAAAATTTATCATACATCTGTTTTTACTCTAGTCTGTATGACACTTTCGAAAGTTCGCATCTCTTTTGCTTTTAATTCACTTTTCGACCTTCTTTAAGCTCTCTGTTATTTTATCAACAGGCAATTTAGCCGAATAAATATTTTAGGTGTCAGTTAAACAATTGAGTAATTGAATGTTTAATTATTAAGTCGTGGGTGTTTGCTCAGAGAAATGAGCTTTAAAAATTGTTCAAATCTGTGGGAAAATTAAATGAATCTCTCCATCATAGCGCAAACATATTAAGTGTGAGGCTTTTTGTTGAATTATAATGACTTTATATCATTGTCACCCCCCCCCCCCCCAAAAAAAAAAACAGGTCGAAGTATTCAGCTGAAGAAGGTTCTAGAAACTTCTTGTTTCGAATAAAAAGTAAATCTGGAATGGAGGTTTTATAGAGAAGCTAAAGATGCCGATCAATAGAGAGGAACAAAATGGAAAGAATTTGTTTTCCGACCAATCAATTGCCTTTGTGATGTTTTAAGATTAAGCGAGAGTTGATGGGGGAAAAGTGGGAAAGGTGTCGATTTTAAAGTGGAAAATCAATGTCCATTTCCTACATGGTTGAATAAGAAAGACGTGAACGTACATCATGCTTGTGTCAATCCTTTTCTGGGTTTTTTATTTTTAATAACTGATTGACTGTAAATGATCTTGTCATGGATCAAAGGACAGCATCAGGTCTTTCTTTGCTAGCTGCTAAAGCACAGATCAGAAACCTCTTACTTGTGGTAATCAGATTTGTGGAAATATATATTTATATATTTTTTCTTTTATACCTTTTGTATATCTTTTGGATATTTGGCCAGATCAGCAAAAACAGAAAATAAATGTTTAAAGGGGTACACAAAAAAGGAATTTTGTAATATAATTTTTTATACATTTATTTAATTGTGTTTATTGCAATCTCTGTGTGCTGCACTTATTCATGGCTTGCTCAGCTGTTTCCATTGTTTCTTTTCTATGCAATAAATAAAAGAATGTTTGTAGCCTTACAAATCTGATTAGGTTTTTAGTGTTTTGATTCTATTATTCGTTCAATTTTTAATTTTCTTTTTCTTTTATTTTTTTGGGGGGGGAGTTTATTTTAATGATGCAAAATCTAAAAGTAAGCTATTTATCTTTAAGTAAGTAAAACTACTGTATGTTTTTACAATCATTTTGCTTTAGGATACATCCTTCCGAATTTTAAAGGCAGTGTAATTAAAAATGTAATTTAGAAAATTGTGAATCAGTGCCATCCAGATAAGGAAAGGGATCTTCCGAATTGGGTTCCTCTTAAGGTTTTTTTAATTATCTCAGGGAGTTTTTATTATTATTATTTCTAGCCACAGTTGTCACTGGCTCACTCATTAGGGACAAACTTGCAATTATAGGGAACAAACCTATAGGCACTAAACCTGTATACTTTTTAGCTTTATAATCGCTTTATATCTGTAAAAATAAAAATAAAAATTAATTGAATTTAAATTAAATTTATCGTTATGAGTTTCTAATTGTCAAACTAATTCTGGGTTAAAAATAAAGGTGTAAGTAGGTAACTGAAGAAACCACGTGCACTATAGAATAAGTTAACAAATTTGTTTTAGATAGAAACAGTTAAGTATTGGTTTTACGGTTCAAGATGTTCCATTGTTTTTATATTTAATCTAGTTCTTTATTGCAAAAGACATGATGTTTGGTGCTCGTCAGCCAGACGCTTTGACAGTTGTTGTATCTCATTTCTCTCCAATTGTGGTACTTATTTAATCGTAATAATCACATAGGAAAATCACTTAAAATTGGAAAATTGTATAAACCCAGACAGACCCGCAAAGACAAAAAAAAAAGATAAATAGAAAGAGAGAGCGAGAGAGAGAGAGAGAGAGAGAGAGAGAGAGAGAGAGAGAGAGAGAGAGAGAGAGAGAGCGAGGATGCATTCAAGACTTCATGCATTATGTTTAGAACTTTTATAAGGAACACATTATATAATTATAAGAAACCAACTTATACATTCTTTTATAACCGCTTTATCTGTGTAAAGCTGCTTTAAAACAATGTCCATTGTTAAAAGTGCTATACAAATAAAAATGAATTGAACTGAACTGAATTGAATACTAACACTTCCTACTATTTTGCAAAATGGCTTATTGAAAAAAAAAATCATTTTCATTAATGTTGTTTACATTTTTATTTTTTAAACAATGTTAAAAGTTATTTAAAAGGCATGTATTTTAGCTGAGATCGACTACAAGCAAAATAATGTGTATTGTATGCTTTGCTACAAAATGTTACACTTTCAGCTAGTCTTAACTATAATTAAAATCATAACCCTTGAAAGTTAAGCAGGCATTTCTCAAGTCAAAGCCACCGGAGTTAAACTTGTAACTCAGTGGTTAAGGTCTTGTGCTGGCTGAATAATTTTGAGTTTAAATCCCATCCCCTTTCTTAACCTTCAACTGCTCGTCTCTCTACTCAGATTGTATTCTGCCTCACTTGTAAGTCGCTTTGGATAAAAGCAGCAGCGTGTTCATTTCATCTCTGAACACACTCTCAGCAACAGCTTTAACCAAGAACGGCCGTTTTTCCACTTCAAAGCACCATGGCCTCGTTTCTCTTTCCCCGCCTTTTTTTCCCTAAGATGAGAGCTAATTTTAAAAAGCTCCATGACTGAATTGGAGAGCGTGACATATGGCTGAATGCGGCAGCGACATCTCAGAGTCAATTTTGTCGCGGAAGCGTCGCCATTAAAGATCACAACAGCGTTCAAATGGAATTCATATCGACTGCGATACGGTGCCGGCATCCTCACTCTCCCACTTCGTCAGATTCAGAGACACTCAAACCTTTTGATGTGACATAAGAGAGCTTGTTGAGAGCGTAACACTTCAAAGGTTCGACACGTGTGCTAGTATCAAGAGTGTTTGACACGTTTCATACATCAATTCTAAAGCTGGAACTGTTTGGAAAGTTTCATGTTCCTGTATGGAGGAGCATTCTGGGTATGAAATGCTCTTTGTTGTTTAGATTTGGTGTAATGGTCATAAGAAATGGCATATGTTTTTTTAGTAGTCTACATTAAGTCCATTTGGCATTCATGTTAATCAAAAGCAGCTTGGGGTTCTTCCGCATGTGGCATCTTTTTTTCAACCACCAGCATACATTTTACATATAATTCTACAGGATGTGGCTGCAGATCAAATGCACTGCCACGTCAAAAGTCATTTGCACAGTTACACTGGATACACTGGGCTTTGAAATGCTTGTGACAAAGTTTCAATTCATTGATACAATATATAACTCAATATAAAATAATAACATATTATACATTAATGTACTGAAATTATGTAATGGGATAAGGTAAATGAAAACAATAGAACAATGTATTTCTCTTTGCTAAACTGTTTCTCTGGTACATTCTCTCAGCGCCACTGCTGCTACGGGAATATGACGTATCACAACACCGAGACCGAAGCGTGTCCTGAGAGTCACATAAAATACAGATTAACATGGCAGAGGTAGAGCTGCATCTTCCTGGAGATGGCATTGTGTTGAATCGAATCAAAATCGGATCACACTGCATTGTAATGGGGGTAAATCGTAGCTGCTTCATATGTATCTTTAATGTATCATATCCTTGGCTATGCATTCAGATGCGAATCGCATCAGCCTCAGTTATGGAGATGTACATCCCCACTGTATAGTAATACATAGTAGCAGTAATAAAGTGACACAGTGAAAAATGTCGGACTACAAAATATTAAGGAGTCTGGTTCCTTGCAGATAAATACTGTTCTTTAGTCCCGTTGTCCATGATTACATGCAGCCATGTATCTGCCAGATGAAAGTGTCATAAAACAGGTAGGTGATTATAGCAATTAATGACACTGCACGCCATCCTCAAACAAAATGTTGGGTAATGTCCTGTAAGGCCAGAAGTTTATAACTGCTGATAAGCTTGCTGAAGAGCTTTGGTTGGGAGGAAGAGCAGTTTACGTAGCAAACAGTTATGTGAATGGGCAGAAGGCACTCTTTGGTGCAGTGTGAAATGATGTGAGAAGAAATGCAAAACTTCTCAAGCCTCCATGGATGGATGGATGGATGGATGGATACAGTGAGGAAAATAAGTATTTGAACACCCTGCTATTTTGCAAGTTCTACCACTTAGAAATCTTGGAGGGGTCTGAAATTGTCATCGTAGGTGTATGTCCACTGTGAGAGACATTATCTAAAAAAAAAAAAAATCCAGAAATCACAATGTATGATCTTTTAACTATTTATTTGTATGATACAGCTGCAAATAAGTATTTGAACACCTGAGAAAGTCAATGTTAATATTTGGTACAGTAGCCTCTGATTTCAATTACAGAGGTCAAACGTTTCCTGTAGTTTTTCACCAGGTTTGCACACACTGCAGGAGGGATTTTGGCCCACTCCTCCACACAAATCTTCTCTAAATCAGTCAAGTTTCTGGCCTGTCGCTGAGAAACACGGAGTTTAAGCTCCCTCCAAAGATTCTCTATTGGGTTTAGGTCTGAAGACTGGCTAGGCCACGCCAGAACCTTGATATGCTTCTTACAGAGCCACTCCTTGGTTATCCTGGCTGTGTGCTTCGGGTCATTGTCATGTTGGAAGACCCAGCCTCGACCCATCTTCAATGCTCTAACTAAGGGAAGAAGGTTTTTCCCCAAAATCTCGCAATACATGGCCCCGGTCATCCTCTCCTTAATACAGTGCAGTCGCCCTGTCCCATGTGCAGAAAAACACCCCCAAAGCATGATGCTACCACCCCCATGCTTTACAGTAGGGATGATGTTCTTGGGATGGTACTCATCATTCTTCTTCCTCCAAACACGTTTAGTGGAATTATGACCCAAAAGTTCTATTTTGGTCTCATCTGACCACATGACTTCCTCCCATGACTCCTCTGGATCATCCAAATGGTCATTGGCAAACTTAAGACGTGCCTGGACATGTGCTGGTTTAAGCAGGGGAACCTTCCGTGCCATGCATGATTTCAAACCATGACGTCTTAGTGTATTACCAACAGTAACCTTGGAAAAGGTTATTGACCAGCTCCTCCCGTGTAGTTCTGGGCTGATTTCTTACCTTCCTTAGGATCATTGAGACCCCACGAGGTGAGATCTTGCATGGAGCCCCAGTCCGAGGAAGTTTGACAGTCATGTTTAGCTTCTTCCATTTCTTAATAATTGCTCCAACAGTGGACCTTTTTTCACCAAGCTGCTTGGCAATTTCCCCGTAGCGATTTCCAGCCTTGTGGAGGTGTACAATTTTGTCTCTAGTGTCTTTGGACAGTTTTTTGGTCTTGGCCATGTTAGAAGTTGGATTCTTACTGATTGTATGGGGTGGACAGGTGTCTTTATGCAGCTAATGACCTCAAACAGGTGCATCTAATTTAGGATAATAAATGTAGTGGAGGTGGACATTTTAAAGGCAGACTAACAGGTCTTTGAGGGTCAGAATTCTAGCTGATAGACAGGTGTTCAAATACTTATTTGCAGCTCTATCATACAAATAAATAGTTTAAGAATCATATATTGTGATTTCTGGATTTTTTTCTTTAGATTATGTCTCTCACAGTGGACATGCACCTACGATGACAATTTCAGACCCCTCCATGATTTCTAAGTGGGAGAACTTGCAAAATAGCAGGGTGTTCAAATACTTATTTTCCTCACTGTAGATAGATAGATAGATAGATAGATAGATAGATAGATAGATAGATAGATAGATAGATAGATAGATAGATAGATAGATAGATAGATAGATAGATAGATAGATAGATAGATAGAGCAAATTATATGTAAACACGTTATTATTTAATATTACCTGAAACATTTACTTATAGAAGTATCTGAGGAAGAATAAATACTTTTTTCTTTTTCTGTACCATAATCCTTAGCTTTCCTTTTAATTACAAAATAGTTCACTTGCATGAGTGTTCTCCTTCATTGGTATCGAAACTGAATCACAGAGAAGTTTCCTTCCGTTTAGCGTGTCCTTCTCAAACGCCCCTTTTTTGCATTATAAATATGGAAGACTGTTTCCTCTTCCTTTTCCCCAAGCGAAATGGAAATCAATGCTAATCTAGCCGGGTGAATCGGGCAGCATTAATCTTGTGGATCTGTCTGTTTGACTTGGGTGGAATCGATCAATACGACGGACTGGAGGGAAAATGCTCATTAATCTCTAATTTTCCTTAAAGACACTGCCAAACTAAAGAGAAATAAACTGTTATTGTTGTATTCCAAACATGTCTTATATCTGCTATATGTATATTAATGGCATATGGATGTAAAACAGTATGTGAATTGGTGCGTGTTGCTTAGTGACAGATGTCATTAAGTAAAAGCAGGGGAATTCAATTAAAGCAAATCAGCTGATAGCATGGTTTTGTTTTATATATATATTTAATATGAGTCTCTGCAATATTCCTTTACCCTGTTCAACACCCTGCCTGCCATAGATACACACAAAGCATTAAGGCAACACTAACTGCAGTATGTAGTGTGCCTTTTTTTTTAGACTCAGTACTAATATTAGGACATATTCAGAGTTAAGTTAAAGGTATAGTGGGATTTGGAATTGGCATTTAATACCTGAATTGTGCACATTTCTAACAGACAAAAAGGCAGATTTAAGCCATATGCAAGGGTTATGTAAGAATTACACACCTTTGTTTAATTATTAACTTTTTTTTGTTTAGGTTTTTTTTTGTATTTGTTTTTTGTATTTTTTTATTTAAATATATAAGCTGAGCCTACTGGGCCTGAACATCATTCTTTGCAACTAGTTTGTGGACTTCCTGACTGGGAGAACTCAGTCAGTCCAGATCGGGAAGAGCATCTGCAGCACCACCACACTGAGCACTGGGGCCCCTCAGGGCTGTGTGCTCAGCCCACTGCTGTTCACTCTGCTGACTCACGACTGTGTAGCAATGCACAGCTCAAATCACATCATCAAGTTTGCCAATGACAATTAGCAAGAACGATGAGTCAGCATACAGAGAGGAGGTGAAACAGTCAACAACCTGTGTCTAAACATTGACAAAACCAAAGAGATGGCTGTTGACTTTAGAAGAGCACAGAGCAGCCGTTATCCAGTGATCATAGATGGATTTTCCGTGGAAATTCCTTGATGTTTATTTGGTCACTCAACACCAGCTCCATCACCAAAAAAGTCCAGCAGCATTGCTGATGAAAGCCCATCTTCCTCCCCCTATCCTAACAACATTCTAGAGAAGGACTATCAAGAGCATCCTGGGCAGTTGCATCACTGCCTGGTTTGGGAACTGCACCGTTTTAGATTGCAAGACCCTACAGAGGATAGTGAGGACGCCCGAGTAGATCATTGGAGTCTCTCTCCCCTCCATTACGGACATTTACACAACATGACCGGGAACACACACACCTCACACACACTCTTCACAAATCTACCAACTGGTATGATGTTCCGACGCATTCAGACCCTCACATCTAGAATGTGCAACAGATCTTTTCCTCAAGCCATCAGGTTCATCAACACACAGAACTAAACTGGAACTGCAACTTACATGCACACACTCAATCAATTGTGTTACTGAATTCCTACAAATCTGAACAGAAAAACACTCATACTTAATACAATTTACACATACCATGTCTTCAGCACCACCTATTTTATATTATTATTTTCTTATAACTATATTATAACTTTTTACATGGCACAAAATTGAGTGTTTATATAATTACACTCTTCTTTACAGTTCTCTTTTTGCATTATGTACTTTATAACACATTATGCAGTAGGTTTATTGGTGGTGCTATTTTCTATTTTTACACTGTTTTGTGTTGTCTTTTGTCTGCACTGTTAGCTTTAGGTTGCACACGATTTACTTTGTTTCTAGGACAACTTACTTTAGTCCTTAGCTTTGTGTCCTGTATGTAGCTCTATGTTGTTTTATTTAAAGCTGAAGAAACATGTCTTTTCCCTGTGTACTGCATCAGAAAGAAAGAAAGCAAAAACAAGACAATTCTTTGCTGTCACGGATAGTCCAGGCGTTAGAAACTGGGAGTAATACTGAATGTTCTTTATTGTTCACAAAAAGTCTTGGACAGGGACACAGAACCTGGGGCATGAGGAAGGTCGGATGCCAGCGGCGGACGCCCTTGGCGGAGGTCTAAGGCTAAGCAACACCCTCAGCGGAGGTCTGAGGCGGAACAACGCCCTCTGCGGAGGTCTGGGGCGGAGCGACGCCCTCTGTGGAGGGTTGAGGCGGCCCACCATCGGCGGGACTCTGGAGAGCGTCTGCGCCCTCAGCGGGACTCTGGAACGTGGAGCGGCGCCCTCGGTGGGACTCTGAGGCGGAGTGGTGACCTCCGCGGAAATCTGGAGTGGACTCTGAGGTGGTGCGGCGCCATTGTTGGTGCTCGCTGGTGGTGCAACACCCTCTTCAGTGACTGGGAGCAGTGCGACGCCACTGGAAAAAAAAACAGGCGGAGAAACACCCCCAGCTCAAGAACTGAGCGGCACCCCCAGCGAGGAACAACGGCTGGGCGATGCCCCCAGTGGGGTTTGGAGACTGGGCGATGTATTCAGTGGGGCTTGGAGACTGGGGATTTTGTAGGCTGCAGGGACAGCCAAACTGAAACCCAGGCTCCTGGCGAAAACCAGGATAGCTTAAACATAAGGTACTCTGGCTCCGCTGGCGTCTGCAGTCCAGTCCGGGGCCTTCCCCGAGAGTAGGAGGCATGTATTTCCGCCGCATTAGTGTGCGCTTTAGCCTGGACGAGTGCCTCCCAGAGAGCGATGCCGAGTACCTCGAATGGATCTGTGATTGGAGCTGGGGATCCATTGAGGTAGATTTTTTTACGGTCCGATCTTCTGTCACAGATAGACCAGTCGTTAGAAACTGGGAGTAATACTAAATGTTCTTTATTGTCCACAAATACACACACAAGAGTTTGAGAAGTGACTGAAGCAAAATGGCACACTTAACTGAGTGTTCCTTAGAAGCATAGCCAGGAGCATGAAAGCATGGAAGCACAGGGAGCTTGGAAGCATGGATGCCTGGAAGCACAGGGAACCAGAAAGTTAGGAAGTCCAGGTGATCTATGGTCATAACTGGTAGATAGGACGGTGAGTGAAAGGGAATAGGGACCTTATAAAGGGGACAGGTAAATGGAGGACTGGTGTAGGTGATTAGTAGCAGGGAGAGGCTGAGTGAGAGTGTGAGCCTTGGAGGTAGGCGGGGCTGGTGGTTCTCTAACATTTGCTCAGTCCGTATTTTTCTAACCCTATTTTTGTTCTAGATGCTATAAAAAAAAAAAACACCTTCAAAATTTTTGATGTTTTGAATGAAGAAAAGAATTGCAGAAGTGTGAGCTACACATCGGTCATTTGGATGGTCTGAAAGACACCCCTACTATACATGCAGCTCCATAACCCAGCTCTAAATATGTGTAACTTGCCTTTCTATTAATATTAATGTAACCTTTGAACTAAAGTCACAGATCCAGTGGTGTCCAAAAGAACTGGTGCATTTTTGTGTCCTATTATATTTATTAAATTGGTTGTCATCAGACAGGTTTGTTGTTGTGTACAGTATGTTTTATCTCATTTTATTATATTTACAGTATATTGATCTCAGTTCCTGCTATATCACTCACTTTTGAATACCTATTTCTCTTTCTCGCTTTCTCTCAGAAATGTATATTCCAGACTGGCAGCTCTCCAGGCCTACATGGCTAATGTATTCTCTGTCTCAGTCAGTGTGAGAGAGAGTGAAGTGCTTTTGAATGAAGTGGGCTTCAGAGAAGATGATACTTATGCACAACATTTCACAGGTAATCAACACAACCTGAAGACTACAAATTGGGCTTTTGTTGTGATTCAGATTTTCTGAAACACCGGCTTTAATTTGGTTAACAGCCATATCATGTACGCAGCGACAGGGCCTAAACGAATCGAATGAGCATGTGGGTGTTTTCAGCCACAACATTCACATGATGTGTAGTACTGTCTGTGGAGGAGAAACACATTTTTAATTCATATTTTATAAATACATTAAGGAAATATCGGATGTGTATTGGGGGTGGTCACATCTGGGGTGGAGTGCATTACATATTTTAGTCTGGTCTCAAGGGTCTATGACATCATTCATCAGCCTTATTAGATATGCATTATGGGTACTGTGGGATTTTCTCCTCCCCCTCCCAATGAGTCATATGTGTGCAATGGATGAGATCATTTAATTTTATTACCCAGAAAACATTGTGGGGACAAAGGAACTTTAAGACTCGCTGTTGTTGAATTGTTGAGATGGATTCATACATAATTTTGTTGTGCTCATACATGTTTTGGGTTTATGATCATTTTAATAGATATCAGTGTTTAACTTATTAATATCATTATATTAATAGATTGGTGTGCTAATAGTAACATTATAGACTTTTCACATCAACTGAGTTGATTAAGAAAGAGTGACAAAAATGATAATAAGACATTATAACCATAATAAAGCATTGTACTTTGGATACTTAGTGCATTTAAAGGCAAATACTTTTGTACTTTTGCTCAAGTGAAAGTTTAAAGGGAGCACTTTTACTTTTACTGGAGTAATATTTTACTGAGTGTATCTCTTCTTTTACTCAGGTAAGTGGTTTGTGTACTTTGTCCACCACTGTGGAGAACTCAGAGACAGGATTGTTGCAAGGCACAGATATGATAAAGGCCACAAAGTTTTTTTGTTAAAATGACGATTCCTAAGAGCACAGTGACCTCCATAATGGAAGAAGTGTGGCACAACCAGGACTCTTCCAAGAGCTGGTCACCCGGACAAACTGAGCAATGGTCCCCAGTAAGAGAGGAGACCAAGAACCTGACGGTCATTTTGACTGAGCTCTGGAAGCCATATCACCCTGTAGCCCAAGACAGCTTGCCCACTGAAGCTAAGCAGGGCTGAGCCTGGCCAGTACTTGGATAGGAGACCACCTGGGAAAAACCAGGTTGCTGCTGGTAGAGGTGTTAGTGAGACCAGCAGGGGGTGCTCACCCTGTGGTCTGTGTGGTCCTAACACCCCAGTATAGTGACGGGGACACTATACTGTCAAACAAAAAGCACCGTCCTTCGGATGAGACGTTAAACCGAGGTCCTGACTCTCTGTGGTCATAAAAAATCCCAGGATGTCTTTCGAAAAACGAGTAGGGGTGTGCCCCGGCATCCTGGCCAAAAAAAACTTGCCCGCTGGCCTACTAATCATCCCCTCATATTAATTGGCTATATCAATCTATCTCCTCTCCACTAATATGTTGGTGTGTGGTGGGCGTTCTGGCGCAATATGGCTGCCGTCGCATCATCCAGGTGGATGCTGCACATTGGTGGTGGTTGAGGAGAATCCCCCCCTTACATATGTAAAGCGCTTTGAGTGCTGCAGAAAAGCGCTATATAAATGTAATGTGTAATGTAATGTAATGTAATGTAATGGAAGTCCTTTGTGGAGGGGGACAAATTTCCAAGAGAACAATCATCACTGCAGGCACCTGAAGGACTCTCGGATAGTGTGAAACAAGATTCTCTGTTCTGATGAAACCAAGATTTAACAGTTTAACAGGGCCTGAATTCTAAATGTTATGTCTGGATGCCCAAAACCATCCTAAAAGTGAAACGTGATGGTGGCAGCATCATGCTGTGGGGGTGTTTTTCTGCATTAGGAACTTGGCAATTGGTCAGGGTTGAGAGAAAGTTGAATGGAGCATAGTAAAGAGATATCCTCAATAAAAACCTGTTCAACAGCTCTCAGGACCTGAAACCAAAGCTTCACCTTCCTACATGACACCAACCCTTGGCACCCAGGAAAGACAAAAAATGAGTGGCTTAGGAACAACTCTGTGAGTGGACCAGCCAGATCCCTGACTTAAACCCTATTGAACATCTCTGGAGAGACCTGAAAGTGGCTGTCCACCGACGGTCCCCATCCAACCTGACCCAACTTGAGAGGATCTGCAATGAAGAACGGCAGAAAATGCCCCAATCCAGGTGTGCAAAGACTTGAGGCTGTAATTGCTGCCAAAGGGGCTTCGAATAAGTACTAAGTAAAGGGTCTGAATACTTATGTACATGTGATATTTCATATTTTTTTTAGTTTTTTTTCATTTACAGACATTTCTAGAATCCAGTTTTTATTTTGTCATTATGGGGTACTGAGTGTAGATTTATGAAATTTTTTTTTACAATTATAGTATCAGGCTGTAACATAGTAAAATTGAAGGCAGTCTGAATACTTTCTGAATGCACAGTAGTTCCCGCCAAAACGATGAACCACTTGTGATGTCATTGCTCTGTCTTAAAATGTCTAGCATGAGTGAGTCAGTAAAGCTGAATAAGAACCTAGGAAGAGTGTTGGAACGTGTTCGGTTGTTGTAAAATTGCCGCGGTAACATTTCCATTTCCCGGCAGGCACGAATGAAGTGTTATCTTATCAAGCGATGTCATCAAAAAGGCTCGGCTGATGAAAAAATAGCTTTATCTGAGCATCAGCTCTCACCTTGCTGTCTGAGATGTCACTGTGTAGCCAGGTAACGATGCCTGAAAAGCAGTGTTTTACTGCAATTATGCCCATTATCTCGTCTTGCGATGTCAGAGGCTGATTGTTGACACTCGTTCCTCCCCCGAGCATGCGCTTCCTCTAATCACCTGTCTCACATTCAGGGCATGCTAGCATTGCTCTTCTCTGGATGCAGAGCATGATAGCGCATTAGTGCAGCCGCTATTGACTTTTCACCTCCTTCGCCAAGGGGTAAATGCGACGGGCACAAATTTAGCTTGCAAAGACGGGCAGGTCAAGGAGAGTTGACCTTTGACCCTATAAGGGCAGAGCAAAACTGCGAACTGGAATATAAGCTAAAAGCAGTCTTTATACAGTAATGTGTATGTTTGTGCCTTGACCCATGCATTGACCTAAAGGAAATCTCATTAATACATTATGTCTCCTGCTGATTCTATATCTCTTTATGTGTTATGTGAATTTGGGGGGGAAACTAAAATCGATGTTTATTGGATTATGGTTGAATTTTATTGTGTGCATTTTTGTGTGTGGTTTTTTTGTGACATGTCCTCTGAAACTCGATCTATTACAGTTTATATTGCCTTTACGGAAACAAGTCTCTTGAAAGCTATCTCGCTGATTCCTGGTAATGATGCACCATGAAACATATAAGTCCAATTTGGTCTCCTGGGATAAAAATGCAATATAATGTTTAAATGCCCAAGGGGACAGTCGTAGACAAAAGCACATATTTTTATTGTATCAAGTGTTCCATTTTATTAGTTAGATAAGACACCCAGCCAAATCTAAATAACAAAATTAGGAAATATATACATTTTCATTTCCAATTGGTCAGAAAGTGTGGATTAATGTAATGTAATGTAATGTAATGTGGATCCAACAGTAGTGCAGCTTTAAATTAATTCACAGGTTTGTAGCAAAGCACTAGCTCAGTGGTTACAGCTCTGGGTTACAGGTCGCAGGTTCAAGCCTCGGTATTGCCAAGCTGCCACTCCTGGGCCCTTGAGCAAGGCCCTCAGTGCTCCAGGGGCACTGTATCATGTCTGAGCATGCACTCTGATCTTAGCTTCTCAACATTCCTGGGATATGTGAAGAAAGAATTTTGCTGTGAAGTACATGTGACAATATTAAAGTATATATACAATAAAGTATTTTACTTGGTTCATAAAATAATATATTCTTTTCACAGACCCTTTAGATACACAAAGAATCTATTAACTTATCGAACAAATAAAGATGCTGACTTGCTTTCTGAAATAAAATGTTTGTGGAACATGTATGGAGGATGTGATGAAATGTTTATACTATGTGAAAATCATCAGGAATCACTGCTGTCTGGTTTCTTTGTAAATTAGCACAGTGCGTTTCTTGTGGTATTAACTTAAAGAGATGGAAAAAAAAGAGACTGTTAAGATGATGTTCAACTGGTGCTCCACATAACATTAACAGGTGAGAAAGAACAACATGATGTCATGTTTGCAAAATTAAACATTTTGTATGATTTTAATAAATATTAGTAATGTGTGTAAAAAAATTAATGACTTAATAGACATTTATCTAATCCATGTATGAATGAAGGTCAGTTTTCTAAACAGGCTTTCTCAGCCGCAATAAACCGACTGCACCTAAAGATAAAACCTTTGTTGTTTGGTATGTTATTTTTTTGCACTTACAAAAAAAGGCTAGAAATAGTATGGTATGGACACAAGAAGTAAGTACACTGAATTGTATATAAAAGCACATTTTTACATTCACTAGTCCACTTAGGCTTGACTATATGTATATAGATATATACAGTAAATGTCAGCACAAACTATATGTTGTGAAATAAATGTCTGCCGCTAAATGAAATTTTCCATTAGCTTTGGGTGAAAAGTGCCCACTGCAGTCATGGCAAAGCATTCATTGCTGCCTACAGTTATAATCAACCCATAAAAGACTTTTTCGTGAAAGTTTGGTCTCTTGCATTACTGTTTTTATCACACATTTGCTGACTTGCTTTATTCATGAGTCAGAAGTGTGGGTCGTCTTCATCACCCAAGCAGTGTAAATAGAAGTGTTGACCTCGGCAGTGATAACAGTGAAGTTTTGCATGCAAGAGTTTCTTTTAAACCCCATACAGAGGCATTTCGGCTTGCTAACCTACCCAGCATGCTAAATAGCTAGCAAAGTACTATGGCAAAAACGCAAACTAGATCGACATATAAAGGAGTAATGACGATATTGACAAAAACGACAGCAAATAAAGGGATGACATTTGGATATATAAAGAGATTTATTCTTCCTTTTGATAGTTTAATGTAGTATAGTCTCTCTGTAGATACAGACATTCCATTTTCTCTGGTCAAGTCAAGTCAAGTTTATTTCTATAGCGCTTTTCACAACAGACATTGTCTCAAAGCAGCTTTACAGAATTTAACAGTTAAGGTGAGCGAGGTGTATTTATCCCTGATGAGCAGCCATGGTGACTGTGGCAAGGAAAAACTCCCTTAGATGTTTTGAGGAAGAAACCTTGAGAGGAACCAGACTCAAAAGGGAAACCCATCCTCATTTGGGTGACATCGAGAGTGTGATTATAAATCTTTAAACAATACAGAACACTGGAGAGTGAGAACTAACATGATTACTGGAGTATAAGATTATAAGTAATGTTCTTTCTACAGTCTTTTACAATCAGTGTGGTTATAAAACTAGGAGCTACTGAGCAACTCATAACATAGCTCAACATTTGCGATCATCACAGATCCAGCATCAGCTTCTCCATGGCAGAGCCTTTAAACACTCCAGGAGGTCCAGTGTCAAAACTCCACACATGAAGTGGGATCCAATTGGCACTGGTACGTCTCTAAATGGTACGGGGTGTTTGCGAGTTCGGCATCTACTTCTTTAAAGGTCCATAATCTTCATGAGGTGGTCAGCTACCATTTATAAAAGCTGAAGTCTAACTCATCACCACACATACATCACAGAGCGATGAAACACACTCATAGTTAAGCGCTCTTTTTACACTCTTCCACATACATGAGCTAACAGACACTCACGATATATGTCTCTGTGACTGACGGGAGAGATAAAGTAAGCCATCGCTGTCATCCACAAAGCATAGTTTTTGTATTTCTGGATAAGGATTACAGAAACCCGATCATCACAACTCTAGGTGGGAACGCAATTGTGTAGACGCCCTTGTCCAGAGCGACGCAAGATTACAAACTTAATAGAAATATAACTTTTGAATTTCACAAAGCAAACTTGAAAAGTGCTAATTTAAATGTGTTTCAGGAAGAGGTAGGTCTTCAACAGTCGCTTAAGGATAACCAGGGACTCTGGGAAGCTGTATGGACATCTATGGGAAGTTCATTCCACCACCTCGGTGCCAGAACAGAGAAGAGTGTTTTCAATGGACATGTCCCAAAGCAGCTTTACAGAAATAAACGTTATACAATTTGGATTTATAAGCTAGTGCCTATAAGTTTGGTGCCTATAAGTTTAGTGCCTATAGGTTTAGTGTCTATAGGTTTAGTGTCTAAAAGTTTATGCCAAATGAATAAAGCCAGTGGTGACTGTGGCAAGAAAAAAACTCCCTGAAATGGAATAAGGAAAAAACTTTAAGAGAGTGTAGGAACGGAGAAGGGAAAGGACAGGACAGAGAAAAGAAAAAGGAACAGAAAAAGGAAGAGAAGAGAAGGGGTGAGAAGAGACAAGAAGAGAAGAGAAGAGAAGAGAAGAGAAAAGAAGAGAAGAGAATAGAAGGGATGAGAAGAGAAGAGCAGAGAAGAGAAGAGAAGGGATGAGAAGAGAAGAGAAGAGACGGGAATGGATGAGAAGAGAAGAGAAGAAGAGAACAGGAGGGATGAGAAGAGAAGAGCAGAGAAGAGAAGAGAAGAGAAGAGAAGAGAAGAGAAGAGCAGAGAAGAGAAGAGAAGGGATGAGAAGAGAAGAGACGGGAATGGATGAGAAGAGAAGAGAAGAGAAGAAGAGAACAGGAGGGATGAGAAGAGAAGAGAAGAGAAGAGAAGAGACGGGAATGGATGAGAAGAGAAGAGAAGAAGAGAACAGGAGGGATGAGAAGAGAAGAGCAGAGAAGAGAAGAGAAGAGAAGAGAAGAGAAGAGAAGAGAAGGGATGAGAAGAGAATAGATGAGAAAGGATGAGAAGAGAAGAGAAGAGAAGAGAAGAGAAGAAGAGAACAGGAGGGATGAGAAGAGAAGAGAAGAGAAGAGAAGAGAATCTTATCTTATCTTTTACACTTTTCTACTTGCTGCGTCCTTGTAATTTTGGTCTCATTCATTAATTCAAATCCGCAGGGTGGCTCAGGCCCTTAATGCAATGATTGACAAATGCTGGAGCCAATAGTCTTTCAGACTGGTCGGACAACCCGCGAGAGAAGGAGCGCGACATCCAATCGGATTGCGGGCTTCAAAAACATCACTGTGGAGGTGGAGTTTACTTTGGTGCGCGCGCGTGTGTGTGTGGGTGTGTGTGTGTGTGTGTGTGGGGCGGTGAATGTGTGTGTGTGTGTGTGTGTGTGTGTGTGTGTGTGTGTGTGTGTGTGTGTGTGTGTGTGTGTGTGTGTGTGTATAAATGGCCGCGCAGCTCTCTCTCTCCTCCGCATGTTTGACTTTCTCCAGCGATGTGGCGCGTCGGTGCAGAGCAGCAGCACGCAGCTTCCTTTTTTTAATTCATTCATTCATCCATCCACCCATCCATCTCTCCATTCTTCTTTTTATATATATATATATATATATATATATATATATATATTTATATATATATATATATATATATATATATATATATATATATATATATATTTTTTTTTTTTATATATATATATGTATATATTTCTTTCTTTTCCTTTCTTTTTTTGCTTTTCTCCCCTACCTTTCCATGCTTGCGCTGTCCCGTTTTTTTTTTATGTTCAATAAACACTTCATTTGAATCATTTTGAAGCCTTGGTTTTATTATTATTATTCTTATTCTTATTCTTATAATTTCTTCATTCCATGCTGCTGAGTTGCAGATAAAAGAGAAGGTGGATTCGTTGTGGTGGTGGTGGTCAGTGTAGCACGCACTCGGGTGGCTTTATTACTCTTATAATATTTATTAGAATATTTATTCTTAACTATTGGCCTTGAATTTTATCTCTGGACCTCGCCTAACTTTGCCTTTATACACACGGTAAGCTCTGATTGGTCTTTTTTTCCGTTTTGCTCTTAAGAAATATTTATGCATGTATTTAAATGTGACCGGAGATGGTAAAGAAGGTGTGTGTGTGTGTGTGTGTGTGTGTAAAAGAGAGAGCGCGAGAGAGGCAGGCTTTAAGTTTAAATATATGACTGGACCGGGAATAACCGCGTGTGCGCGCGTGCGCGTGCGTGTGCGCTGATTTTGCATGCTGAGCGGCGCGTGCATCGTGTAAAACGCGTGCATACACCATGCATTATCCATAACTATAGACATATCCATATCTATAACACATTTGCCCTTATACTATATATATATATATATTATATATATATATATATTATATATATATATATATATATATATATATATATAACATATATATTATATATACATTATATATATATATATATATATATATATATATATATATATATATATATATATAAACACATGGTATATACTCTTATACACTAGTACTAGTCAATAAAATAGTATACAGATGAGCTGACATTTAAAGAGGCAGTTTAGCTCAGAGGTCACCTCTACACACAATACAGATAACAACTTTCTGTAGCACCGATATTATATATATATATATATATTCCTTTGTGTTTTACTCCAATGATGGTTGAATGCTTTGACTTGGAGTTTAAAGATGCATTCATTCTTGATGCTCCATCTAGAAGATGAAGAGCTGAACATAAGAAGCTGTTACAAGATTTATTACTTATAAAATAGCATTATGCACTTTATTGTGGTTGACTCAAATAAAAGTAGTTTATAAAAAAATATAGGATTTTTTGTTCACAAACTCAAGGCAGAGCAATTATAATATTATAGTTTGATTTCAAATGCATGATCATTTTGCTCTATTTGAACACATAATTATTGTTCTCCTAAATCAGATACGATTCGTTTCTAATCAGTTACTCAATTCCATGCACCTGAAACCGGATAATTAGTGATGTGACCATTCAACCCGCCCACTTTTAAATCACTGTCCAATCACGAAAAAGAAAAGCTAAGCTACTTTGTTCTGATTGGCTAATCGGCTCGCTCGTCTGTCTCCTGATTGGACAATTGGCATGTCAGTTTATTTAGGCTCGTCGTTTCTTGGCGCCACTGCTTTCATTGTGAACACGGCCTGGGTGGTTTTGGAACCCACGCTTTAAGGACGCTAAGGCTTTATATAAAAATAAGGTAAGAAACAAGGCGAATGTTGATTTATTGTCCTTACAACATTTTCCATGTTTAAGCGGTGGTGTGTACAATAACGCATTCGCTGTGTTTTGTTAGCTTGTACAAATTCTGGTTTATAATACTTAACATTAGTCAAGTGAACGCAAAAAAGTTTGATTTCTTTCTTAAATCGAATTAAACCTTACAGTTAGTTTAGCTTTATTTGCCAATGTTCTTAAAAGGTAAAAAAAATGTATAGAAAACTGCAATTTATCTTGACTAGCTGTGTATTGGTGGGTTGTGTTCCAAACGGTTTATATTTTTTGTGTGCACTACGTAAACGTGACACAGCAGCATTCGGCAGACTGCGTAGTGCACTACGTGTTTTGTAAGCCCCAATTTAGGACACGACCGGTACGCTGGATTTTTGGCTTCGTGACAGCCGTACTAAATCGCTTTTTTTTTTTCTTACCGGTTTATGTTAAAATTTATTGTTTATGAAACAAAATATGCATATGTACATTTTCTGTATAGTGCATGGTTTCTATTTTTATTTAAATTTGATTTATTCGATGGGTTACGTCACCTTTTTTAAATGGCTAAACCCACGTGGTGTAAAATGCTTGTCAATGAACGCAGCACTGCTGGATTCTGATTGGTCAGTGGAGTCTTTGGCTGCTTTGCGTTAGCGACCGTTGGAAGCTAATAGATTAGCATTAATTCGTGTTCACGAGCGCCAAAATGTATCGTATCAGTTTTAAACAAATGGTTAAAGGTTGCTAACTTGGTACGATGCTGGACATATAGCTCACGTTTGCTAGTTATGGGCGTGTCAGCGCGACAACGTTGATAATGCAAAAAAAAGTTTTTTGGCTTGTTGTATTATTTTGATGGACCGTGTTTGTCCCTGAATTCATTTATTATTTATTATTATTATTATTATTATTATTATAATTAGTAGTAGTAGTATTAGTATTGTGTAAATAAGAATCGACTTTTTCAATGGCAGTGTAAACAGAGGTCACGTGGGCTGCCTGCTCGCCTTTAGGAACTAGAATTCGCTGCACGTGTGACTGTAGCATTAAGCCACGCCCACAACACAAACTTAGCATTTCAATTCAAATTAAATTTTATTTGTCACGTACACATACAGAGTACAACTTGCAGTGAAATGATTTATACGACTGTCCTGCATGAGGGAATAGGATGGGGAGGAAAATAACCCTAGAAAAAGAAGGCAGATAAATAGAGTATAAACTATATAAAATATATAAAGATTGTCGTTTCTGAGTGAAAACAACATAAAAAAAAATTTCAGGTTACAGTTGCAATAATCCGGATAAATTTGAAACCGCGGGTTTTTTTTTTGTCAAACGCTTCACGTCCGCACTTGTTTTTAGTCTTTTTTCAAAAGCTGATTGTAAACATTGAAAAACCCCAGACTCTGTATTGCGCATGAGCAGAACGTAAGATGCTTTACTTTTTAATGTATTCACTTTGGATAGTATTTTCAGTAATCTGTTTTCGTGCACTAAAAATGCTGTCTCGGTTGTGAATGAAAGGTCAAAACTGAAAAAAGGTGCCCTTTCAGATGAAAACGTAGATGACCTCAGTAACACGCGTAAAACACCAACCAAAAGAACTAGACAAAGTCCAGGGTTGTGATGTCGAAGAATCAGACTTCATTTCAGTAGAAAGTCGGGCAGTTCCATGAAAAATACCCTAAAACACAGTAAAAGTGGGTTTTTTTCAGTCTTTTCTACAATCCAGGTAACGGCATTGTTTTTTTTTTTTTGGGCCAATTTGTACCTCAAATGCACCTTTAACTTCAAATAACTAAAAACTTTTCAGGGCCAATGACATTATAGTGGCAGTTCCCATCCATCTCTTTAAATTTATTTTTAACAAATATGAAAACTAGCAAAAGCACCATGTGACTAAGTCATGGTCCAGACCGTGGCCTGTTCATGACCTCCTAACATGAAGCGTCGCACTAAATCACCCACTTTCACGCGCCTTTAATCGCTTGCTTTGGACATACTAAATGTTTTCTACGCAACCACTTTTGTGGAATATGCCAATTGCAAAAATGCAGATTACGAAAAGGGTAAAAAATAAAAATAATGGAAGGAAAGTATTTAGCAGGACTTTAAATGTTTAAATGCGTTGACACCAGCTTTTGTTAAAAGGTTGACTTTTGCGTTTTTAAAGCAGAGCTGTGTAAAATAGGATTCTGTGACATCACTCTAATCAGTGTTTTTATGAGGGCCTGGTGTGACGTGTCGATCGTCTCCACATGATACGAGTTCGCAGGTCAAAGTTGGCTTTGAGGCTCATCAGTGTGCAAAACTTTGCTCCGCTTGCGTTTGTGGTGTTCACTATAATCATGCGTTAAATGGCGGTCAATTATTTTTTTCCTATTATTAATTTTGGATGTGATTGTTGCAAAAGTAGGGTAACCTCTGGACGTTCTGTTGTACGTCCAGACGTTACCCCACTTTTGCAACAATCACGTCCAAAATTAATAATAGAAAAAAATAATTGACCGCCATTTAACACATGATTATAGTCAGCAAAGAAGTGAAGTAGTGATTGGATTATTTTCCTCTTGAACATGTTCAAAAATTATTCCTTCTTCTACAACTATTTGTCAACTTATGACTGCTATTAATAAAGTTTTATTGAGAATTTAACGGAATCAAACGCTACAGGCCGCTCTTAGTGCTGTTAAACCTTACGGTTAGTTTAGCTTTATTTGCCAATGTTCCTAAAGGGTAAAAAATGCATAGAAAACTTCAATTTATCTTGATTAGCTGTGTATTGGTGGGTTGTGTTTCAAACGGTTTATATTTTTTGTGTGCACTACGTAACCGTGACGCAGCATCATTCATGCACTACGTAACCAGACCTTCTGTCCAATCAGATCGGAGAATTCAGCAGGAAGAGGATTTCGATTGTTTCAGTTACATTTGCACTTTAGACAAATACAAAGCTGAGATCTGTTATGAGCTCAAAAGATTTTCCTCGTGTTCATGTGGCCCTCTGTGAGCTGAATGTTGCACCACCTGAGTGTGTGGTAGTGTAACTTAATGAGCGTGATCATACTGGCGCAGCAGACTCGAGTGCTTCATTACTTTGAGATTCTCATCATGTTTTTAGAGCAGAGTTGATTAAACGGCAGTGCTAATCAGTGTGCGCTTGTTATTCCAGTGTGGTGTACACCGTGTGTGTACTGGCTGCCAGTTGAACAGGCTATTTCTGGAAAATGTAATTTTATTGAAATCTCTTTCCTCACCATCCCAAAGAATCCTGGATTGGCTGAATATTGGGGGAACGTTTGCAAATTTTGGATTTTCTTGCTTTTTCACTGTATTTTGTTTAAATTGTTTTTTTTTGCTAGAGCAGCTTAAAACCCGTTTATTTCTATTCCCCAGTAAATGAAAGTGAATGATCACAATTCCTGAATGAATCTCGGTTAAAATACACAATTCATGCAACCTTTTATATTGTCTTAAAAAAATTTGACCAAGATTTTCCATGGTAAAAAGAACTGATAGCAGTTTGTCATCTATCTGACAATATAGATCTATGTCATCTATAAAAAAAGAATCTTGTCATGGATAGTTTTGTGTATCTTGACCCACTGCTGCTTCTTCTTTCGGCTTCTCCTGTTAGGGGTCCCCACAGCAGATCATCCGTCTCCATACCCCCCTGTCCTCTACATCTGCCTCTTTCAAACCAACTCCCTGCATGTCTTTTTTCACAACATCCATAAACCTCCTTCTTGGTTTTCCTCTTTTCCTCCTACCTGGTGGCTCCATCCTCAGCATTCTCCTACCGATATACCCCATGTCCCTCCTCTGCACATGTCCAAACCATCTCAATCTCGCCTCCCTCACCATGTCTCCAAAACGTCCTACATACGCTGTCCCTTTTAATAAACAAATTTTTAATCCTGTACATCCTTGACACTCCCAACGAAAACCTCAACATCTTCAGCTCTGCTACCTGCAGCTCCACCTCCTGTCTTTTACTCAATGCCACTGTCTCTAAACCATACATCACAGGTCTCACCACAGTCCTATACACTTTTCCTTTCACTCTCACAGATACTCTTCTATCACAAATCACTCCTGCTATCACTCCACTCCACCCTGCCTGCACTCTTTTTTTCACTTCTTTAACACACACTCCATTACTTTGCACTGTTGACCCCAGGCACCTTAACTCCTCCACCTTCTCCACCTCTTCTCCCTGCAACCGCACCCCTCCACTGCCCTCCCTCATATTCACACGTACTGTCTTATTCCTACTGACTTTATTTAATTCTCAATCAACATTCTCAAAGCGAATAATGTGTCTGTGGTGCTCTTACTTGGCATGAAACCAGACTGTTGCTCACAGATGGTCACCTCTTCTCTCAGCCTGGCTTCCACTACTCCTTCCTATAACTTCATGGTGTGACTGATCAACTTTATTCCCCTGTAGTTACTGCAGGTTTGCACATCCCCCTTATTCTTAAAAATCGGTACCAGCAAACTCCTCCTCCATTCCTCAGGCATCCTCTCACCTTCCAGAATCTTGTTTAACAATCTGGTTAAAAACTCCACTGCATCTCTCCTAAACATCTCCATGCTTCTACCGGTATGTCATCTGGTCCAACCGACTTCCACTCTTCATCCTCTTAATCGCTGCCCTCACTTCCTCCTTACTAATCCTATCCACTTCCTCCTTCATATAATCCAACCTTCTCTCTCTCTCTCTTTTTCCTCATTCATCAGCTGCTCAAAATATTCCCTCCACCTTCTCAACACACTCTCCTCACTAGTCAACACATTTCCATCTCCATCATTTATTGCGCTAACTTGCAGCACATCCTTCTCAGCTCGGTCCCTCTGCCAGGCCAATCGGTATAAATCCTTTTCTCCTTCCTTAGTGTCCAACTTCTCATAAAGCTCCTCATATGCCTTTTCCTTGGCTTTCACCACATCCCTTTTTACCTGCTGCCGCATCTCCTTGTACTCCTGCTTACTTTTCTCAGCTCTCTGCTGATCCCATTTCCAATGCTGTCTAGCTACACTGTCCCCTGCCAACACCTTACAGTCTCCAATCTCCTTCAGGTTGCATCTCCTGCATAGAACATAGTCCACCTGTGTGCACCTTCCTCCACTCTTACGTCACCCTATGATCCTCCTTCTTCTTAAAATGTGTTCACCACTGCCATTTCCATCCTTTTAGCAAATCTACCACCCCTTTCCCCTCCCAGGTTCCTCATCACTTTTCTCTTTCTATTCACACCATGAAATTACTGTTTAAAACCACCTCCAATGTTCCTGGCCTTACTCCTTTTCCACTTGGTCTCCTGAACACACAACATATCTACCTTTCTTCTCTCCATCATATCAGCTACCTCTCTCCCTTTACCCGTCATAGTACCAACATTTAAAATACCAACTCTAACCTCCACTCTCCTACACTTCTCATGTCCCTGCGGTCTCTGTAGACGTCTTCCTCCTCTCCCTCTCCTCTTTCAGCCAACAGCAGCCCAATTTCCACTGGTACCCTGTTGATTAATAATACCTGTGGTGGCCGTTGGTAACCCGGGCCTCGACCGATCCGGTATGAAAATCTGTTTTGTGATCCGCATATTTGATTTGGCAAAAATATTTTACGCTGAATGAACTTCCTAACACAACCCTCCACATTTATCCAGGCTTGGGACCGGCACTAAGAGTGCACTGGCTTGGTTATATCTTGACCTGCTTCTGAACCTTCTTTATTTTGTAATGTTGCTCACCCATACTGTGTAGTATTCAATGATCAGCTGATCAATGGTCAAACCTATTTCTTTGAGTTAGTGATTTCAGTGTAATAATTTGCATGTTATTTATGTAGGTGATATTGTTAAATTGTCATGGTAATGGTTATGGCAGTACTGACTGTAGAAGTTTTAATGTCTAAGTGAACACGCTTCACCATGGGAAACCAATTCCACGCTTTCATAGTCTGCTTTAGATGATGAGTGAAGGTATAGTTCCAACTGCAGTTTCATAAGAATTGCACATTTTTGTGTAATACTTTCGTGAGTTTGTCGACATGTCAATTCTTAAATATAAACTGGCATTGAAAAGGTTTTAACAGTATGCTTAGTTTTCCCATCAATCTTTTTAACATTCAGGTTAAAGGTTTTATTTATTTATTTATTTATTTTTTAAATCGAAGCTGTTTAATGGATTCCTGTACATAAGTTTAAAAGTAATTTTTTTTTTTTATCGCGAAAATCTGCTGCAAAACATGAAAAATTTACTCTCGTCTCTTTTTGAAACCTATAAAGGCAGAAGACACTGAAATAATTATTTTTACTAACTTTTTGTTGCAGCCTAAAATTTTCTCAGAGCTGTCCTGATCCCCACCCAGAAACACAGTGGTGTGAATGTTTTTGCCCCTTTTTGATTTCTTATTTTTTGTCACACTTTAGTGTTTCAGATCAAACTAATTTAAATATTAGTAAAAGATAACACAAGTGAACACAGCATGCAGTTTTTAAATAGAGGTTTTTATTATTGAGGGAAAACAAAATCCAAATCTACATGGCCCTGTGTGAAAGTGTTTGCCCCTAGACCTAATAACTGGTCGGACCACCCTTAGCAGCAACAACTGCAATCAAGCGTTTGCGAAAACTTGCAATGAGTCTGTGACAGCGCTGTGGGGGAATTCTGGTCCACTCATCTATGCAGAATTATAATTCAGCCACATTGGAGGGTTTTCAGGAGTGGTCCACCTTTTTAAGGTCATGCCACAGCATCTCGATAGGATTCAGGTCAGGACTTTAACTAGGCCACTCCAAAGTCTTCATTTTGTTTTTCTTCAGCCGTTCAGAGGTGGACTTGCTGGTGTGTTTTAGATCATTGTCCTGCTGCAAGAACCCAAGTTCGCTTCAGCTTGAGGTCACGAACAGATGGTCAGACATTCTCCTTCATTCTCCTAAACAGCAGAATTCATGGTTCTATTTATCACAGCAAGTCTTCCAGGTCCTGAAGCAGCAAAACAGCCCCAGACCATCACACTACCACCAGCTTTTTTTACTGTTGGTATGATGTTCTTATTCTGAAATTCTGTTACTTTTACGCCAGATGTCTTGGGGATCATCAAGATGTTTTCTGCCCAAACTGTGGCGAGCCTTTGTTTTTTTTTTTACTCAGCAGCGGTTTTCATCTTGGAACTCTGCCTTGCAGACCATTTTTCCCAGTATTTTTCTTATGTTGCCATTATGAACACTGACCTTAACTGAGGCGAGTGAGGCCTGCAGTTCTTTGGATGATGTTATGGGGTCTTTTGTGACCTCTTGAATGAGTCGTCGTTGTCCTCTTGGGGTAATTTTGGTTGGTCAGCCACTCCTGGGAAGGTTCTCCACTGTAATATTGAAATATTGGCTCTCATTGTGGTTTGCTGGAGTCCCAAAGCTTTAGAAATGGCTTTATAACCTTTTCCAGACTGATAGCTCTCAATTACTTTTTCTCATTTGTTTCTGAATTTCTTTGGATCTCAGCATGATTTGTAGCTTTTGAGGATCTTTTGGTCTACTTAATTTTGTCAGGCAGGTCCTATTTGCAGTAATCGGGCCTGGGTGTGGCGAGAGAAATTTAACTAAGGCGTGATGAACCAGTTTTAACAGGGGGGCAAACACTTTCACACAGGGCCATGTAGTTTTGGATCATCAATAATAAAAACCTTCATTTGAAAACTGCATGTTGTGTTCATTTATCTTTTACTAATATTTAAATTAGTTTGATCTGAAACAATAGTGACAAACATGCAAAGAAATCAGGAAGGGGGCAAACACTTTTTCACACCACTATCTTCTCACCCTTCCCTTTGTGCTTAGAATTTTAATTAGCAGCGCGTGGCAAGAGTTACTTATTTTGTTAGTTTTTCTTGTAATTCTTTACTCGTCTGATAGTTTGTGCAGTGATAAATGATATGCGCTGTGATTTATACCCGGTTGAACCAGGTTTGTTTTATAAAAGTCAATTCGAATTTAGTTATGCTTTATACCTTTAGCTGCTGTAGTAACTGCTCTTTTAATCAGCTTATCCCATCTTGCTTTTCTTACTTATTAGTGCTCTCCCTCTCCTCCTGGAAATGAGGTTTTACTGCCCAAACCAAGTATATAACCCTGTTCAGAAGGGGGTGCTGGCTCTCATTTCAGTTAAATAAAAACAAACAAACAAAAAACAATAGGAACCTGTGGCTGAAAATCATGCGAAATGAATTCTGCCTAAATAGCTCTTTACATACAATTTCTTTATCTAGACACTTTGTTCCAAAAAGAAAGTGATGTATTTCCACTCTTTGTTCCTGTCGCGCTCGTTTCTGACTGGATTGCTACTGTTATGTGACTGTGTGACTTATTTTAGGGTCAAATTCTGAGCTATTGAATAGATTTCTTTTGTGATCTATAATTATTTTGCTGGTACTGACTACTCTAATCTTTATTATGGACAGTCCTACACTCTGCTCTCTTTCTCTCTCAATAGTCATACTCACTACTCTCCTCATCTAGCAACAGTTTTACTCTCTACTCTCTCTGCAGCTGTACGTATAGGGGTGTCCCTGACTAAGAATTGACAGTCAAATCAGAATTGTCAAGTTTCGCTTATAATCGACTGACGGTCAAATCGTGTGTATCGGCCTGAGGGACTGAACGCCAGGTGTAGTCATTGAGCGGTTAGTTTGATGCGCAGAAAGTTGTCACACAAAGATATAGAAGAAAATGTCTAAAACCATTTAGGATCAATAAACCTAAAAAAAAAAAAAAAGGCAGGAGGATTTGCGTTTCACATGTTGGCAAATCAAATGAAATCTGCTAAATTGCCTAAAGTACAGCGCAACATCAATGCACCAAAAAAATCGACCAAAAATTGATTTACAGAATGAAATTAAACCAAAAACCGAGACATTGTTGAATGTTTAAATCCCTGCTGCCAAGATGCTCCTGTGTCGGTCATGAAAAGTGAAACTCTGAATCCGTCACTCCGAGGGGGTGGATTTATTCTTGCAATTAAAAAATATTTAGTAAAAGCGCATTTTTTATTCACAGCATTGTCACAATGGGCTGTTTATCTATATTTCTATTCGCACACTACTCCATACTCTGTAATACACCACTACAGTCACACTGCATTCTTTACATTTCTATTTAAACATACCCTCTACTTCATGACCATAAAACACACACATGTGAAGGAATCGAAATGTATCACCACAGAAAATACTAGAATACTTGCGGAACATTAAACTGAACATCTCCATCGAACCACCGAACTCAGAACTTTGTAAAATGCAAACTAACCTTCCTTATGCTTACTGTAGTGTTTCTAGTTTTGTTTTGCTGTCGACGGGGTTATAGTTTGGGTTTGTGTAAGCCATGTCGGTTTTGTTTTACCTTCACGGCGATTAGGTCCCTGACCTTTCCGCTGAACGGGGCGTACGGTTCTCCCTTGGGCATTGCTAACATCTCCAGAAGTGTTAACCTGCCTGGATGCTGAGGTGGTAAGTTAATGTAAGCCGCTTATGTAAGTGCATTATGTATGCTTTAACACGGAGACACTTCATAGTCCAGGCTGTAATTTTCTTATGTTGATGACTGAAATGGTTAGAATTATAATCTGAACACTGAAAGTAGTAAAGTATCGAATTGTGTACGGACTTGTCCCAGTTTGCCCAGAAGTGAAACTGCTTTAAGGGTGTCCATGTGTTGACCCTGTGGTGTAGGTATGTTAGGTTAATCGGTATGAGCAGCTTCATTTTAGGCACTAATTGTAATGGACATTTGGTGCCACCCAGATGAGGACTGGTTCCCTTTTAAATCTGGTTCCTCTCAAGGTTTCTTCCTCATACCATCTCAGCTAGTTTTTTTTCTTGGCACAGTCGCCTCTGGCTCGCTCATTAGGAACGAACTTTTACTATTAGTCGTCCCTCGTTTATCGCGCTAGGTACGTGGCAAAAACGAATTTCCGCGATACATGGACGGCCCCGCGATACGTGAACGTTTGTAGAAATATCGCATTTATAGTAAGTGCTGTAGCATAGCCTGTGCATAGTGTCTCTGCTTGTTTATTGGTTGAAGTGTCCCTATGATGTAAAAAAAAAAAAAAGGGCTGAATTAAAGATGCACGTCACTGCGTTCTTAATTTTTAATTTTCATTAGCTAAATCTGGTGACGTCCGTCTTCAACTTCAAGCCCTTTTTTGTATCTTATGATGAACTGAAATCAGGACCAAAAAAATGGTTTTGTGCCGAATTGAAAAGTGGAACCGGGAGATTCGAACCGCGCTAAATCACGGGACGACTGTATAAGAAACAAAGCTATAGCCACTAAACTTAGACGGCGCTACCAAAGTGTCGAATCTTGCTCCGTTTATCTGCGTTGGCTTCTGGAATGTGTCTGGGAAGTCTTTTCCAAGCTTGTCGAGCATCATCTGCGATTCGCGCCAGATCTCTGCAATTGTCAACTCTGAGCTGGATCTTCATTGTTGATAAAAGTGCGACGTCCACAGGAGCCGAATCTGGCGTATAGGGTGGGTGCGGAAGTGGGATCATGTTGTTTCGGCTGAGAAATCCGTATTTAAGCGGCGCTCGGTGACTGGCCGTTCTAACTTGCTGTCCAGGATGGAGTTTGCAGACGTATTAACGCATGTGGTCAGAATAGCACCAGTCGCACAGCTCACAACTTTATAACCCCTTTATTTCTCGTAAAGCTGATTTGAGACAATGTCCGTTGTTAAAAGTTCTCTATAAGTAATGAATTGAATCAAGGGTCTGCTTTGATCAGTGTTTCCGAAGTGCCTTATTGTTTTTAATCAGCGTTTATCATGCAGTAATGCGAGTGAGCGTTTAGCTGTGTAGATCACTAGACACTGGAAGTGTTAATTCTGTGCAAATTGTTGAGCAAAATTCTATTCTTCCTCTACTGAGGATTCTCTGAATGTTTCTCTGAATGTACATTCCTTTGTTGTTTTCTCATTTTTTTTATTTTATTTTATTTATTTTTTGTTTTTTTTAATATTTGCCAGTGGTGCAGGATCACATTACAGTTTTTGAGCTGCGAATCGTTTTTTCAGATCAGCAAAAGAAAAAAGGTGGAGGAGAATAATATAATTTGCTTTCCATTCATTACAAGAAAAGTCACAGGAAGGAAATGCTCCCATACATGCAATTTGAATGATGCACGAGGCTTTTCAAGTTCCTCTGCTCTTCCTCTAGCTGTTGTTTTTGATTAGCGCGTCCCGGTCACGTGAACACGTTACTGCTCTGTGTAGTGACGAAATTACTTAAAAAAAAAAAAAAAAAAAAAAAAAAGCAATATAGACAGAAACCAAAAAATTCACTTTCACATTCGGTAAAAAAAAAAAATTAAGGTTAACCCACAAAAAAGTGAATCCGCCGGGTCACCGCGAGTAATCACAGATCAACTGCGATCCATTGCATCCCTACTACTCACTTTTCCTCTGGTCTTGTTCCTCCTTTCTTTTCTTTTTCTTCCTACATCCTCTCATCCCTTCTGCATTTATCATTCCTTTTCTCTCAGCCTTCTTTCTCCTCTTTTTTTGTTCCACTATGTTCTTCCTCTTTATTCCCCTCACTGCTTTTTTTTTCCTCCTCATTTCTTATTCATTTTTCCTCCTCCTTGTCCTTCTGTCCTTCGTTTTCTTCCTCCTCCAATTTCCCCTCTTCTCTTCTTTCCTTTATTCCCCACTCCCTCCGTCTTTCCATCCTTCTCATTTTTCCTTGATTTTTATTTTTTTTTCCCTGTCTCATGCCCGGAAGCTGCAGTGAGCTTTAATTATTATTGATTAACCTTTTGGATGATGTTATCGATCATTAATGTGCAAGTGTGCGAGTCTGGCCGAGCTGCTGTGCAGACGTTTTCGGAAGACTTGATGAAATTGTAAAAAGTAACGTTTAGACTTATTTACCCTGTCGACGTTTCTTCAGCTCAGCCTTCACGAAGTTTAAGACGCCTAATGTCGCAATATGCATAACGTATGACTAACAGCGTGCATGTTCAGTCGAAAGATTCGCACTGTGTTCAAGTGAGACGGAGAAATCGAGGTGTACGAGGTTGTCGTGATGAATTATTGTGTCCGAGCGTTTAAGATCTTCAATCCTCTCAAATAGTGGAAGCTGAGAGAGCGAGGAGCTGCTGCTACTGTCCTTTGTCTGTTGCAGCTGAACAGAGCTGTCATGAAAACTAGGTTAACTTACTGTTCAAGGCCTTGAATAGATATATATATTAAATTTTTCTTTCCTTGCTCTGTGTGTAAGCGAGAGAAAGAGTGCACATGTTGAGCGAGAGAGAATGTGTGAAAAAGAACATTCATTTTATCGGTTAATACTACTTGTGTAACACTTCATTTATTATATCTACCGTATTTTCCGGACTATAAGCCGCTACTTTTTTCCCCACTCTTTGAACCCTGCGGCTTAAACAATGAAGCCGCTAATTTATGGATTTTTCCCGGTTTCACAAACTTCATGCCAAAAAACTGAGCCCCATAACATTAGACCAATGAAATTGCTGACCGGGTTCAGGTCACCCAATTAAACTCTTTATATTAAATCAGATGCGCTCCCACTGAATCGGGTGCACCACATCATAAATACGGATGAGGTTCTTCTGATGTTTGACCTGCCGTTTACTCGGACTGTCTACAGGAAATGCGAATCGTTCGTCACGCTGAAAACAACCGGGCATGAAAAAACGCACTTCACCTGTGTTCTGAGCTGCACGGCATCGGGAGAAAAGCTTCACCGATGGTGATTTTTAAACGCACGACGATGCCGAAAGAAAAATTCCCGAGAGAAATAGTTGTGAAAGGAAGGAGGAAGACAGTGAACAATGACTTTCTTGGTAGGCTACTGTTTAGATACAAGCCGTGTAACAGACACTGTCTTTTATTAAAGCCTGTGTAAAGTTCATTAGGCTTATAGACAGGTGCGGCTTATTTATGTTCAAAATAAAAATCTTTGTAAAATTCATTGGGTGCGGCTTATATTTGGGTGCGTTTAATAGTCCGGAAATTACGTTAATTGTAATGTTCATACATTTCAACTTTGTACTGTGGACTGCTAGTTTAGCTGCTGTATGTTAAGTTGAGTTTATTTCCTAGAGCTTTCAGCGGCCTGTACAGCAGCCCCTACCACATCGCATCTACCACGTGGTTACGGATTTATTTCCCTCCTGTGCTACAATCGATAATACTGTGATGCCCTGGTTGGGACAGGGTCCTGCATTTTGTAGAATTTGTAGGTCATTTATAATTTTTTTTTAATTGTATTGTGACGTGATATTGTGATATTTTTCGAAGATGCACGATACCAATAATTTGGGACCAATATTTTATATGTAGATTGATATTCTCCTCGCATTTCTCCTGTTACTCAAGTACGTTCTCTGAGCACCACTGCGAATGTAAGTGAACTCCATCTCTACCATATTGAATTGCATAGCATCTGATTTTTTTTCATCCCATTGCTTCGTAATCGGGGGTGGGGGGGGTGAATCATATGGCTAGTTGCTTCGTACGTATCTTTAATGTATCGTAGGCGATGCATCGTGATGCAAACTGCATCTGCCTCGGTTATGGAGATGCACGTCTACTGTCTGTAGATGTCAAATGGAATGTGTGGGAGTGAACGTTTTGAAGAGGACTTTGCGGGGACTTTTCAATAAACCTTGAGATTTCGAGTAGAGTTCATCACGAATAAATGTGAATCAGACGAGATTTAACACTCCAGTGAGGCCAAATGGTTGCTGTGTAGCGAGACGTGTAAACCTAGTACAAGTTACGTCATTACTCTTCCTTTCTCCTCCTCATTGTTCTTCCTCCTTGGCTCTCCTTTCTTCTGATTCTTTCTCCTTGTCCATCCTTTCTTCTCGTTGCTCTTCCTCATTTTCCATCCTTCTCCTCATTGTTTTCTCCCCCTTCTGTTTTATTCACATTTGTCCTCTGCCTCATTCCTGTAAATCAATGCGTGATGAACAGCACTAAAAAACATTTTAAACATTAAGCTCGTTTGACATTGTGAATATTTGAAGCTGTTATCTTGCTGATGTTTGTTGTTTTTTGGGCTCCATCCCTCCATTTTCTTCTTTGTTTCGACTGATTATGCCTCATGGCATAAATATCTTCATTTAATAATTGCCATAAAACCCAACTTGACACTTTTTATTTTTTTTAATTTTTTGGACACGTTTCCTTAGAATCCGATGTTCTCGGTGAGCTTTATCCCCACCGCGTAGGTTCGCATTTAGAGCGTAAGAAGTAAAACGTACGTAGACGCATCCTGACAACCGGAGCGGAACGGCAGCACGGAGAAGCCGTTAACCCACGTGTTGCGTACGTGGGCGCGAGATCATTTGGCACTCCTTGCTGGATTATTTTTGCCTCGCAGCTTGCTGTAACACCCGCGGCGATGGCGAGAAGTGTGACCGTTTTCAAGCTTTCGATTTGGCTCACTCTGGTTTTAACCCTGAGTTTCCCATCAGTCTTTAATGTAAAAGACTGGTTAAACTCCAGACACACTTCGGGCACGTGTCTGAAATTGTGCCAAATCAGCACAAAAGAGGAGTTGGCATATGGATTTTTTTGTATTGCTATTTATGGGATGGTGGCAAAAAATTTATATAATGGCAGATGATGCAGATTTGGAAACCCAACGTTTGGGACAGTATTAAAGCCAAGCATACCTTCTCTAACGAAGTACTGAGTTTTGAGTGGGCAAACTATCGCACCCAAAACAACAGGGTATGCTTGCAAGTGTAATCACTTGGACACAATAATGTGGTCTCTAACCTTAAATGCTGCAGGTTTGGGGTTCATTGAGCGCGAACGTCTCAATACAGGTTTGATTTTGCTCCACGCTCGTCAACAAGTCATTTACTTTGTGACGGACGCTTGTGCTGTCCTGCTCTTCTCTGCACCGAGACTCCAAGATAATTAGAGCAACTGTCGGCCATCTTGACGTGTTTGCTGTAAAATCATCTCTAAATCCATCCAGCAATAGCCTTCCCCTAGCGCACGTTTCATAACGGACAACTGAGAGGGTGAAAGCGTTCTCAATCAAAAGGAGCAGAATGGTCTTCCGTTCTTTCATATTTCTGTGGCTATTTTTTATTTATTTATTTTTTAAATGAACACAGGTACTGCGAAATGAAACGTGAAAGCCAGCTCGCAACGACGATGGTTTTATTGACTTCTCCGAATAGAGATCATTTTGGACCGATCTAAAACGTTGCGACTCCAACGCCCCTCTTTTCTCCTGCGAGCTCCTACACGTTCGAACCTCAGCATCTCCTCAATCAGCCTTACTGCTATTTTTACGTTTTGATGGCTGTGGTCTAAACCCCCCCCACCTCCCGTTCTGCTCCAGAACACACACCAACTGCTGCACCATTTGTTGCAGGACTGAATAAAGGCTTATTGCCTCATGAGTTAGTTGAACAACCAGGATGGGCGCATGACTAGGAACATATTCGGGTCCGCTTTTAAATGGATCAATGATCCGGCAGGCTGAAGCTTGAAAGGCTTCATAAAGTATTTCAATGTTTGCAGTCATAAACCCCATAAGTTTCCTTGATGGATCATAAACTGTTAGATAAATTGTTTATTCTTCATGCTTGTTTAATCAACATAAACTAAACACTTGGTGTGTAAGCTAATGCACACCAACGCACAAATTTTATAATTATATTTTTTTACTTTTTCATAGGGGAGGTGGCAGCTTAGCACGTTTAGGCTACGTCTAATCCGGATACCTTTGATGAAGCTAATGCGGATACGTTTGAAAACTTTCTAAACAATGTCCACACTTTCGTTTTCAATTGTTTACAAAAAGTTGCTCACACTGTACCGCCTGAAAGTGCGTGCGTCCCTGTACTGCGCATGCGCAAAATCGTAATTCACTTTTAAAATTCACAAATAAAACCTCTCGCAATTAGGGCAGAACATTCAAGAAAGGGTTAATTTTTTGTTTATTTGTTTACGTTGACCTGCTCAATCATTCCAAGTCGCCCTGACCCAGGAGCACACCGTGCATTTGTATGCGCTGCTAAAATACTCAAATTCGAATACAAATTCGGCCTCCGAGGTCTAATTCTGAACTTTTATTTTAAATGCGATTGAAGGTACGGCATGTTCACTTCACAGACCCAGAAGATATTGAGCGTCTGTATTTTTCGTTCAACCAGATTTTGGTTGAAAGTGCGCTTCAGTAGCAGCGATCGTAACGAATTGGCGAATGTGTTTTTCAGCAAGGGACAAAAACTGCTGATCAGTTTACACGTCGCAACTTTCAATCATTTCTAGTATTGTATAGCAAATAAATGCCAATAGTTAAAATGTAATAAAATGGCTTAAATTGGACTCGTAGACCCGAAACCTCACGAACGGTGGACCTGTCGCTCCTGAATTCCCGTTCATCCTCTTCTTTTATTGGGCTGCTTTGTAAAGCCAGGAAGTGGTTCAATATTTTACTCCCTGTTGAATTAAAAGGTGAAATTACAGAAGCAGAGGAGTGTAGAAGCTAGATAAATAGCATTGCCGTCTTCCTCCTCTTTCTTCTCCTTTTTTGTTTTTTTGCCGTGCGCAGCGTTTTTTTATATATTTTTTGTCTTATCTGGCTCACAGTCAGCCTTTCTTTTCCTCAGGCTGAATTGAGCTTTTCACAGGCTAAAGATGCGCTCTCTGTAGAGCAGATTCAGATGCTGCTGAATTGGATCGATTCGCTCTTTCGTATCTGTCAGACGTGGTCAAATTAAAAAGGCGAACGTGGAGGGGGGGTTAAAAAAATAAAATAAAAGCCATGCAAAGGATCGGTGGGCCTCCTGTATGATGGGTCGACTTTGTGGTGAATCTTATTATATGCAAATCCCTTCTGTATTCACCCTGAATTAATTTGCTGCACAATGTTTGTGTTAGAAGTGCACTTCTCATAAGCACTCATAAGCATAAGTCCTGTCAGAGTAGCCGAAGAGGATTCCTCAGTGCTGGATGTTCGAGAATATTAGCGTTTGTATGTTGCTTTTGAATTCGCTGTACTGTATACCATGCCCAGTTTGTATCAGTAGCTCTTATATTTTTTTTTTAAGATACTGTCTAATGTTCAAAGGTGCAAACTTTGCGAAAGTATTCATATCTGTTCAGAGCGATGCTTCTTGAAGGGCTGCCAGAACAGTAGGTCTGCGTTTTAGAGGAGGGAAAGTTGATTTGATCGTCCATAATATGTAGAAAAATGAATTGCTGTGAATCGAAAAAAAAAAAAAGAAAAAAGAAAATAAAGCTGGAAGACTGATTTATTTATTAAGTTTCAACTGTAGTTTTAAGTAGGTTTTGGAAAACAAAAAATAAAAATACAATTTTTTGGATCATTTTATATTAATTTGCTGGTTAAAAATACACATTTCCTGTTTATTTGTAAGCCTGTGTAGACTTTTTTTTTTTTTTTTTTTTTTTTTTTATTCCCCCAAAACTCAAATCTACAAATCTTACTTTTCTGCTAGAGCGAAAGATTCTGCTTTTCTTTAACTTGAGAGATTTGAGTTTTAAAGGGTATAAAAGCAAACAGAATAAGAATAATTTCTGTGTGGAAAAAAGATCTAACCTGGGGTTAGTTTATGAACATTGTTTATATGTTGCTTCAAATGATTGAACTAAAAGTTGGTTAGAATCAGTTTTTTAAGCCACAGGGCAGAGCTGCAGCACTGCAGAACAACGGATTTAAAACTCTAAACTGCATGTTTGTCTCTTGGTTGTTCTCTTGGTTGAACCTCGAATTTACCATCATTGTATTTTTGAACAGGGAATGTATTATAAGGATCGATTACATTTTTTTTTATCCAGCGCATTCATTCATTCATTCAGACTCTTCGGGTTTGGTTCATTATGAGCAGCATGAAGTTCAAAGCAGATTTGTATTTTTTGTTGATTTGATTTGGACTCAACAGCTATTGATTATTATAGTAATCGAGTTTTCTCCCGATTAATCCGATTAATCGAATAAGTACTTTTTTTTATTAAAGAGCAATACTAAATATACAAGAGAGAATATCTCTCAAATTTATTTTCCTTTTTAGAAAAAAATTATTATTGCTGAAATTGCACAAAGGTATCTGTGAAAACTTAAACCCATGAAGTGCATTTAATTGCCACCTTGTACCAAAATACAAATATATAAATAAATTTAATAATCAAATTTTACATTACTTGGGGGGGAAAAAAAGCTAAAGATTGGAATGGTGTTTTCTTTGTTTTAGTTTGAAATAATCCCAAAGTTTGAAAACTCGCTGTTGAAATCTTAATTCTGCAGCCTTTTTCGTGCTACCTGTACAGGGTAAAAACGTTAAAAAATGAGACCCTTGTTCAGGGACCCTGCCACTCTCCATGTGACGGTTGTGATGCGTGTATATACATTAATCCCCCGTTTTAGCGCTGTTTGAATCTGGCGCCCCCCCAGGTTTATCGCGGAATTGCATTTGCGACATAACTAATCTGTTTGGCTGATTTTTCCTGGTCTCTCGCGGATAGCACAATAGAGCAAAAAACCTATGGGGAATTGTTTTGATGGAGTTTTATGTTGAAATAATGACATTTATTAACAAAAATATTATAAAAAATTATAAAAAGGAATAAAATGTTAATACAGTATTGTGTACATAAAATAGCATTTTTGGGCTGGCGTCAGTTTATCACGGGCGGTTTTGGAACGTAGCCACCGCGATTCACTGGGGATTATTGATATATGGGGGGAAAAAAAAACTTAACTGGAGAAAGTGTGCACCTGTATGTGAACTCCGAGCCCCCGTGTACCCACAAAGTGGAAACACAGAAGGGGAGAAAGGGATTTGGCGACACGGATGCCGCACACAACCTTAAGTGGAAACTTGCTTACAGACGCTTTCAGCCCGTTTTGTGATTACGCCTCGTTTATTAACAGTCCAGAGTTTAGCGGGTAGTGCGTCAGTAATAATGGTCCGTGGGGAAACCTAGTGCTCCGTGTGTAGTTCAATGGACTAAAGGAAGCATCGACGAGAATTTGCCTCTATTTACTTGTATTCGAATTACTTGAGGAATCGTTTCAGCCTGCGTTTTAACAGACGAATTGGTGGGAAAGTAAAGCTGAAGCGCCACATCGGTCTTTCGCAAGCGTCCCTCACACTAGAAGAAACACTTTTGTCATTCTTTTTTGGAATTATGGTTGCGGTCTTTTAATTTATTTATTTATTTATTTTTTTAAACGTCAAGTATATTTATCTATATATTTTTTTTCATATCACCTGAGAACTGTTTATTCTGCTCGAATATATGAATAGTTTTTGTCTTGCATTTTCTATTATTGGATTATCGGGTGTAAAGATGTTTACTTTAGCTGTAAGACATGGTGCTGGTTATTATTTCAAAATGCTGGATTTGGGTTTTTCATGTTCAGCCACAGTTGTGCTTATTTGAGTATTTGTTGGACAGCAGATGATGCGGATCACACAGTGACGTTTTAGTTTATAACCAATGAAAAGGTCCGCTTTCATTTTAATGGAGGGCTTGAGGGGGAAATCACTGACACCAAGTGCTGTTTTTATACACGAGACTGCACGCTGCATGGAGAGCGCAATGTATAACATAAGTACTGTGGTTTTTTTTGTTTGTTTTTTGTGTACTAAAGTTCAGCGTTAGAGGTGCAAATCAGATCAAACTTCTTTACGGGAACTTTATCTGGGGAATTTTGGATACATTTCAAGTTTAACTTATCGGGAATTAATAGGGATTATAAAAAATTGTTTTTCTGTAAACTGTTAAACACAAACAAAATTCAGTTTGGTCATAAGCCGACATTCCGATTTAACAAATAGCTTACATACAGCACAAGGAAGTTTTAAACGTAGATTTATTGAATATTTCTGCAATTTACAGGAATAATTGCGGAGATAAACATTTTTGGCATGAATGTGTGCAGGATTCAAGAAACGTTATGGAGGAATACACAGTGCATGTAGGGGTTAAATCTGGTTGTTTTAACCAAGACTATCCTGCAAGATTTGATTTGATTTTTTTACTATATTCAAGTCCCTGGAAATTGGCAATTTTGTAAATTCCCTGTACATTTTCATTAATTCCTGTGATTGTACCCTATTCAGTTATATTTTACATGGTGTTTTTTTTTTTTTTTTAATCCAGTATCCATCTTTAATTGGCAAGTACAATCCAATCAGTATCGGTAAAATCCACTATCAGTCGACCTCTAGTAGCCATGTCCGTTGGTGTTATGTTTTGCCAAAAATCAGCCTGAATAGGGCAATGTGGACATGACGCAAACCCTAGCAGGGAGAGAGAAGTGCAGTCAGTGATGGAGAAAAGGGCAACATGGCCAGATAAGCAGAGCTGCAAAAGGATCACAAACCTAAAAGGCTATTTCAGAGAGAGCATTAGGATTTGACGCTTACCTAAAATTGCCTCTTTCTGGAAATTCAAGTGTTCTTTCATTAAACTTTCTTTCGGCTTCTCCCATTAGGGGTCGCCACAGCGGACCGTCCGCATGTTTGATTTGGCACATGTTTTTACGCTGGATGCCCTTCCTAATGCAACCCTTCCCCATTTATCCGGGCTTGGGACCGGCACTAAGAGTGGCTGGGGTTGGTTCCCTGAAGTGTTCTTTCAATAGATCTGTCCAAATTCAGCTCCAACCACGTTCCCCGATTGTATTAATGTATCCGCTAGTCGTCCTCTACATGAGCAGGTTTCACTGGGTTGAGCGCGTTGGGCCTGGTTGAGAAATTAATCGTGTCGAAATTGACCATGTGTAAAGTTATTACTCTTGAAACAGCCTGTAGTATTCTACCGAGCAAAGTTTTCACACCCTCTCTCCAATTCACAGTACATTTCCAGTGATGTCGTCCAATAGTTCTATACAGTGCACTCTATACACTATACACTCCGGGTCCTGGGTGGATGGAATCGGGTGTAAATGCTGTGCTCGGCGCACGCTCGCTCACATTTTTCAAACGTTTCTCAAGAGCGTCACGTGTTGTGCAGAAATTTTCAGTGCATCGAGGAAATATCAAAATATGTTTGGAGATGTTTTTCTCTCAGCTTTACAGTTAATTTGCCGAACGTGATCCAGTTGTGCCACCAGCAATAGGGGCTATCTTTCCATAATAATGTCACATATTTATTACGTAACGTGGCTTTAGTGCATCGTCTGCTAGCGTGTGAGTGGGATTTGTATTTATTTATTTATTTAATTGAGTGGATTGTTGTATTGCCTTGTTTCGTTTTTTCAAAAACCAATGAGATGTGGTTGTGATTTTTAGGCTTTAAATAGACCCTATAGTACTAAATGGTTGAAAATGACTTCTGAACAAGACACAAAAAGCCGTTACAGGTCAAGTAGAGGTGAGCGATGACTGCGTAAGGGTAATAAAAAATGGTTACGCATCTCTTTACTCGTTATTTTTTGAGCCAATGGGTCTAACAGCAAGAGTAAGGTGTTATCATTCACTGTTTAATATACTGCTTAGTTTGGATTATCATTAGCGCTTATTATTCTATATAATGTTCAAAGGTTTGCTGTTCGAATGTGTTTATCTGTTGAGAGATGTTTCCTAAAGGGCTTCCTACAGAACACTAGTGTTGCATTTTGGGGGAGAAAAAAATATGTATATAATTCTTTAATATCTTCAAAATTTTTGTAAACCCGCTAATTAAAATTTTTTTACAAAATCACTTAGAATTTTTAAGATTTAGTTCAAAATCTAAAATTTAGCTTTTAATAGTATTTGGGCTACATCGCTGATCTCTATTTAACAGGTTATTTTTTATAATTTTTTATTTTGGATAAAATCAATGTAAACAGTTCTGTCTGGGGCTTGCAGACAGAGTAGAGCTGTAACGATTCCTCGAGTGATTCGATTTTAGAAATTCCATTCAACTACACACAGAGCACTGTTCCCCCACGGACCATTATTACTGACGCACCACTTGCTAAACTCTGGAGCTCCCTGGACAGGAAACTGCAGAATGAACAATGGAGTAAAAGGGGGAAAACAGCGAGGGGGCGAGGAGGAAATTCGTGGAAAGGAAAAAGGCAGAAAGTTTGCAAAGTTTGGGTTAATTTAAAACTAAAACATAAAGTAAACTCCGTACAGTGTGTTTACCGGTTTTAAAGTCATTTGAAAAATATTTGTATATTTTTATTTATATACAGTGCAGCGGCCGTGTAGAGCAGGGAGTGGAGCGCGATTTTAAAGATGGCGATAAATACACTGATTTAGTGCGTGAGAAATAAATCCGAGAGAATAAGTTTCATTAAATGGGTAGTTTTCCTATACGCTTCTCTACATCGCCACTGCAGAGGGATTTTTTGAACACAACTGTTTGTATTTTGATGTAATATGCTGATTAAATGCGCTAAATGGGTTGGTTTTCAGATATTCTTGTGTGCAATTTCAGCAATTAAAATGCAAGTTTTCCCAAAAAGAAAAACCACTTGTTCATTTTAAGAGACCCGTCTAATTTTCTCTCCTCTCTCCTTTAGTATTGCTGTTTAAAAAAAAAAATAATCGATAGCAGCAGCCCTAATACAGAGCCTTTGTTTTTACTTTTCAAAAACCCTCCTTCAATGTGTTCTTTTGTTTCAGTCCATCGCTGATCGTTTCGCGCTATAAATCTTGACTCGTTTTTGCACCGGTGCTGTTGTTTTGACGTCACCACCATTTGCCATTTGTTTTTAGCTATAAAAGTTGATTTCAGGGTGCTGGATGTGGGTGACTGGTGTGTGCACTACATTACACAGTGCGTTTTTGGAAGTGCCACTAGTGTACAAATTTGTGCCGTTGGCCGATAAAGGAGATTTGAGCAAGCAATGCAAATCCCCCCCCCCCCCCTTTTCTGTAGTGATTTGATATGTTTTGATGTGTGTGTATGTGTGTTTCTAACACGGTGTGCTCTCCACATTTTTACAGACGGCATCTCCGAACTAACATGGCAGTCAGGCTGTGTGATGTGGCTTCTCTGCTTAGAAGTGGCTCGTGGGCGGCTGAGCCTTGGACCGGGGTCTGTGGGACTTCTTTCTTACTTTCTTACTTTCTTTTCTTTTTTTTAAACTCATTTTATTCTTCTTCTTTTTTTTTTTTTCACGTCATTCCAGTCGTGGCCAATTTCCTGTGGTGCTCCACATTACATTTGAAGTGGTTTATGAATCATGGAACGGAGTAAGCAAGCCTGGGTCATCGCGTCAAACTACATTCAAACTTTCCTGGAAGTTTTTGGGCGACTCAATCTGCTCCATTAGTCACGTCTCTCAAATCTATCCATTTTCTGCTTCTGGTTTTGTATTGTTAGTTGTGCTAGTCAATCGCTCGCCTAAAGAAAATTGGTGTTAATGGCAACGATTTGTGAAAAACCAAAAACTAAAATAAACAAAAAAAACAAAGCAATACCTCAAGTGAAATATGGTAGCGGTCGAAAAACATGAGACTTGTCTGATTAAACATTAGATTCAATCCTCGATTTAGTTTGAATTATGCAACTGAAATGTAATGGACAGGTTTATGCAAAATGTAATTTATTATCTCTAGGCATGCAAGGGCTTCTCTTCATATATAGAAACAGTTTTCGCTCTGTTCTCTTTCTATTCAGACATCAGTCCTTCTTTTATACTGCTACCCTGTAATAAAATATAAAAGGATAGTTACTGTAAATTCAAACTTTTAGTTGATATCGTAAAAGACATCATAGCTGTGTGCTTAAACTCCAGAGCAAAATTCAAGTCTGAAAAATTGCAGAAAGAATCTAAATCGTGCATGTTAGTCGATTATATCTAGAAGCTGGTTGGCTGTAGAATCAAGTTGGTTGGTCACAGAAAGGGGAGTGGTGCTGGTTGTAGGAGGAGTTTGATTTATTCAAATTGGTTGTAAAAGGGAGTTGGTTGGTTGATGGGTGGGGTGGTTGTAAAAGGGAGTTGTTTGATGTGTGGTGGTTGTAGAAGAGGGTTTGTTTAGTGTAGAAATTGGTTGGTTGGATTTAAAAGGTTGGTTTTAGAAATAGGTTGCTTATGGATGTACAAGGGGAAGCATTAGTTGTAGGGAGTTGGCTGTTCAAGGGGGAGGTTGGTTGTACAATAGGGAATGGGTGGTGGTAGGGGGGTGGCTGTACAAGGGGAGTGGGTGGTTGTAGGGGGTTGGCTGTACATAGGGGAAAGTTGATTGTAGGGAGTTGTCTGTACAAGAGGAGTGGGTGGTTGTAGGGGGTTGGCCATACAAGGGGTGGTTGGTTGTAGGGGGTTGGCTGTTCAAGGTGTGTTTGGTTGTATAATGGGAATGAGTGGTTGTAGGGTTTTTGGCTGTACAAGGTGAGTTTGGTTGTATAAGGGGGAGTGGGTGGTTGGAGGAAGTTAGCTGTACAAGGGGGTAGGTTGGTTGTAGGGGATTGAAGGGTATTTTAAAAACTGTAGTGTTTAGGGTAAAAAGCATGTAGAGGTCTAATTGCTTGTTGAAATTTGTGAGGAGAGTTTGAGAGATTTCTTAAGTGTGTTTAAACAGTGCATGTTAAGCAGGGTTTTGAACTTTTGTAAAGGGGGTGTTTTTAATGTTGAAGCGCTCAAGTTATTTGTCGAGGGATATTGACCATACTTCAGTAAAGAATGTTTTGCTGAAGAAATGTCGAAGTGTTTTGGCAGAAGTACTTTAGCAGTATAGGGTGTTTGTGTTTAAGCCTAACAGGATGTGGCGCTAATATACTGTACTGTGTTGCTAATTTTGATGGTGTCTGTGAGCAAGTTAGCTAAATAAGCCTTAATTCTATTTACTTGTTTTTTGTTTTGGTGTAATTAGCGGTTACTTGGCGCTAATGTTAGTGATTAGGAAATGCTTTATAGCTAAACAGGTGCTTTGTGCCGGAGCAGAGTTTATCATGGTGTAAATTCTTCTGATGAATGCTTCTGGCTTTTAGTATACAAAACAAGATACAAGGTTTGTTTATCGTACAACCCTGCACAACGTTTGCGTCCTTAACACGACCCCATCTTGTAGCTAATTAGCATCATTGATGCTAGGTGTGCATAGCTTAGGCTCGTTACAGCCGGAAGATTTGAGAAAAAGATAATCTTTAAATTTTGTACATATATATTTAAACTTACCTGGACACATTGTTTCCTACCGATGCTTCCATTTTCTGCCGTTAAGCCATTAAAAGCACTTTTTTTTTTTTTTTTAGCTTTTCTATTATTCAAAATAAATTCTACACTCCATCTAAGTGAACTCAAAACTTTTATTAATTTTATTTTCTCAAAACACCACTTTAGGTTTTTAGAATTCAACGGGTCGTTAATCTTCACTCAGGCAGCACCTACAGGCAAAAAGGCTCATGATGGAAGGTCCGACTGTGTGTTCTGATCACCCTCCACCCTTATTTTTTTGGGTTCTATAGCAGGTAATCGCTGCCATGGAAACACAGCTTTCGAACGGTCCGTCGTGTAACAACACGAGCAACGGTCCGAACCAGATGAACAGCTGCTCCTCCCCAGTGGAGTCGGGTGGCATGGAGGACAGCAAGACGAACCTGATCGTGAACTACCTGCCCCAGAACATGACCCAGGAAGAGCTGAAGAGCCTCTTTGGCAGCATTGGGGAGATCGAATCCTGCAAACTAGTACGAGATAAAATCACAGGTGAGGGTTTGTTGTGCTGTTTTATTTTATTTATTTATTTCTTTTAAATGACTGACCTCATTCCCCCCACACACACTTATACTGGAGAAAATAATTAACTCAAGGAAACTAAAATATAAATGTCAAGTCTGTCATCCAGTTTTAGCAACCAAAAAAAAAGTTTTCCGATCTCTGCCATTTATTACAGGATTTGACATTCAATATGGTCTCAGATGTCTGAGCCCAACACGGATACCTTGTCAAATTTTCTTTTTTTTCCCACCCCGAATAGGAAGGGACTAGTCTTAATCATAATCCCTGAGGGCTGGTCCTACATACAGTTTAGATGTTTTTTTCTGCTCGAAACATCACATGGACACACTCCATGTGCAGCTTTCAAAATTCTAAAGGTTGAGGTTAGAGTTGTAAAATTCCAGGGAATTTCATGATTGGAAGCTTTTTATGAGAATGAATGGGAATTTAACACTGAGAATTTACAAAATTGCAGGTGAGCCAATAACAATAAATCTGTATTAGCTTGCGGGCATGTCAGCTTGTGACCAAGCGAAATGTTTATATAAACTATCGTATACAAATATAAATTCTCCCAAATTTCTAATTAATTGCCATAAATTCCCAGAATTCTGGTGGTGTTTCCCAAATTGTCACAATGAAGTTCCTACTATGTACTTCAGATTTTCCACCCCTGTGCAACACTAGTTGTGGTCAGGAATAAGTACAAAACGCGTTGCATGCTCTGGATCCTGTGAGTGGTCCCTCGGAAGCTGGGAGGATAAATAGAATATGGAAAAGAAAAGAATTGCTGTTATGTTTATTGTAAGAAAAAGAGACAATTACCAGCTTCTGAAACTTGAAAATACGAATTAATTTTCAAAAATACGAATGTTAAGTGCCGACATGCTACTGGAATAGTTACACGTGGAACTGCGAGACTGATTAGATTTCATTAAGAATGACCTGTTCATACCTTTTTTTTCTGCATTGTAAGCGAGGAACTGTACATCATTTAGACACGTCGATTTCAGGAACGTTTGTGAGACGTTTTGGTGGCGTGTAATGAATAAGTGCGATGAGTTTGGAATAATTATAGCTGTTTAGGCTGAATGTCTATTTCATTCACATTAGGTATATACAGATCAGGCATTACATTGACAGGTGAAGTGAATCACACTAATGTTTCTAATGGCACCTGTTAGTAAGTGAGATTTATTAGGCATCAAGTGAACATTTTGTCCTCAAAGTTGACGTGTTAAAAGCAGGAAAAATGGGCAAGCGTAAGGATTTGAGGAAGTTTGACGAGGGCCAAATTGTGACGTCTAGACGACTGGTTCAGAGCATCTCCAAAACTGCAGCTCTTGTGGGATGTTCCTGGTCTGCAATAGTCAGTATCTATCAAAAATGGTCCAAGGAAGGAACAGTGGTGAACCGGCGACAGGGTTGTGGGTGGCCGAGGCTCAGTGATGGTCGTTACTAAAATTAGGACTGTGGCTCATCAAAGCTGCTGGTTATTGTGTTGTGGGCATGCAGCATACTTTATTTTTGATGCGAGTTACAACAGACGTGCTACAGGATTGCTTTATAAATGGAGCTGCTACTGCGTTTGAAAGATATTTACATTTTTATTTGTAGTGTTTTTTTTATTGTAGTTTTTAACAATGAACATGATCTCAAAGCAGCTTTACTGAGACAAAGCAGTAATAAAATAGAAGTGCCTATAAGTTTACTTTTAATTGCAAGTTTATCCCTCATGAGCAGACCACTGGCGACTGTGGCAAGGAAAATCTACCCGAGATCGCAGGTGGAAGAAACCTTAAAAGAAACCAGAGTCAAAAGGGAACCCAACCTCATCTGGATGGCACAGAATGACCATTCATTACAGTTCTATCATTGTTGAGGGTGTGCACTGATGGAAGCTTTAATCCAAAACTATTCATGCAACCTGTAGTCCTGAGTCAATAAACTGTTAATAAAAAGGTCTTGAGCTGCTGATTTAAGTTGATATGGAACTATCCTCAGCTTTTCTCCAGTTGAAGAGAACTCCATCCAGAAGTAGAGGGTCAGGATGAATTGAGCAGATCAGGAAAGGAGGGTAGATATCAGGAGGGTTACTCTAGATTAGTTCTTTGTAAAACAAATAATCCCAAAGTATGTTTTTCCTGGAAATTGTTACAATAACCATAACTACTTCTGGTTGCTTCTTGTTTGCTTTTTTATTTTGCAGTATAATTTTATTAGATAAGTTGCATAATTTATTTTTGTTTTAAATATAAGACTCAGTTGTTGGTCCTCTAAACTAAATTACCAAAGTCATCTTGCCGTTGGCTCACCTTATTTTTGGCATCCTATGTTAATAAAATGGCCTTTTTCTTATTGTTTCCATCCTTAAAATCTTTCATCCTGTTTTTGCACTTGGTTATACTTAAACTTCCCCCCTCTTCTCTTGTAAGCAAGTACAGTTACGAAACTTCCCCGCTAGCCGAGCAAATTGGCTCGCTCCTTTTAAAGAGCCATTTAATTGTTAAACGTCGGCGGCTTTATTCTAGGCACCCGTTTTGAATCCTGCCCCCACACACATCCACTCTTCACACCGCTGGCTCTGTGGCTCTGCATCTCCTCAGCTCAGTAAAATGCATTAAAATGAGCTGCGCCGGATTCTCCTGTTTCCCGCAACAGTGAATCCGTCAGTTCTGCCCGTCTCTGTAGTTATAATCGGATCTCGCGTGTTCAGCTGAGCTCCTCCTCAAGAGCTCGTTCACTAGATTTCGAAACAAAATTCAGTACAAGCATGAAACGGCTCTGTTTTAATTTAGACACGAACAATTATGCAGTCTCCATGCAAGCAAGGCTCTTTGTTCAGTTCTTAATGTTGTCGGGTTTTTGTATGCAAACAAGTGCGTTGCTGTAGGTAAATAATTGTGCCTTCGTTTTGTGCATTTTTGCAAACTCTTTTGAAATAGTAATCGTAGTTCCAAAATAGTTAACGATTTGCTGTTACGCACTTTCAAACTAAATCAGTTACATTGTAAATGTGTTAAATGATAATAGTTCAGAATAATTGGAAAATCTACTATACTAAACTATACTGTATACATGTATGTGCCATAGGGTTGCAAAGGGCCGGAAAAGTTCTGGTAAATTTCCAGAAATTCTCCAGAAACTTTCAATGGTAAGTTTATCTGGGGAATTTTGGAAATATGCCAAGTTGGGAAAATTAGCAGGAATTAAAGAATTAATGGGAATTTATTAGAAATTTGGGGAAATGTATAAAAACCATCATATACAAACTAAAACCTTTTGTTTGGTCATAAGCTGACATGCATGCAAACGAATACAGGTAAATAAAGACCTTTATAGATTTGATATAATTGTTAGTATAATTTTGTTGCACAAGAGCTAACACACAGCACCAGGAGGTTTTAAAGGTGAATGTAATATTCAGGTAGTTTACGTAAATACTCGCCAAGATACACATTCTTTGACTATTTTTGTGTGCAGAATTAAAAAAGTGTGTTATGGAGGAATTCACAGTGCATGTAGGGGGCGTGGCCTAATTAGCCCTGCAGTAAGTGTGCTGTGCGGATAGAAATTCAACAGAAATTGTATTAAATTTGATTGTTTTAACCGAAATGGTCCTGCAAGAATTAAATAACTGTATTATATGGAAATTAAAAGGAATTAATGGGAATAAACTGAATTTACAACATTCAAGATTAGCCAATAACAGGGAACTTGGATGTAGTTGGGGAAAAACAATACATTTAAATTCCCTGTTATTGGCTAATCTGGAATGTTGTGAATTCTCAGTTTATTCCCATTAATTCCTTTTCATTCCCATATAATCCAGTTAATTCCTATAGATCATATCCAGTTTGAACATTCCTGGAATTTTGCAATCTTAATGTGCCAGTAGGCAAGTGGACGAGCGGTTCGCGAGTGGAGGGTGGAGCTTACGCTGCTACATTTGCCTGCCGCTTGAAACTTCAAGTGTTTGTAAAATTTCGCTGTCATCGTAATTCAAACCATGGTAACTCGGGGACCATCTGTATTTTATAAACAAGTATCATCTTGTGGATATCTCTTGTCGCCATTATGGTTGATGGATTTCCATCTCACGTCAGTTCAGTTCAGATTCTTCTCATGTTTTATTATTTCGTGGCTTATAATGCTACAGTGTTGGAGCCCTTTTGCACTTGCACTTTTGGACCTTACGAGCTTTTGTCCCTTTCCCATGTGTGGTTACAGCGTTGTTCTGGAGATTTATTTTTTTTTTCCCCTCTGCAGCTGTCTTTCTGGCCAGAATGGCCAAAAAGCTCTACTCGTGTAACTTTATTTAGCTCTGACCTCTGTCACTGCAGATACTGAATCTTTTTCTTTTCTGTTGTTCTCTCTTTTCCTCCAAGCTCAGCTTCTCGGTTTCCTCGTTAAAGCACACCTCCGTTAGATCTCCCACGGTAGCACACTAAACGGGGAGCCAATTATAGCAAAAGCAGATGCTTAGAGCCACTCTCTTGGGACGAATGCATATTTCACCAGTCTAATTGGCACTTTGCAGGTGGATTTGGTGAGTGAAAGATGGGATATGTAAAAATGTTATTTATTCAATTTTTTTAGGAACAGACCGTATCACGCTTTTTTTTATTTCCCCCCAAATTGGAAAGATGTTAGTTATAAAGTTACAAATTCACCCTGTCAGATGTGTCAGTGTGACTTCTTTTTTTGCAGAGCTATTAAGTGATGCAAAGACGGTCGTTTATTTTCTTTGTCCTCTGGCAGCATTAAATATTCGCTACTTTGAGCAAAGTGTCACTTTATTTTTTGTTTTTATAATAAAAAAAATAAAATTACACACCAGATTAAAAAAAATAAAATAAAATCTAGAGTAAGTCCAGTGTCACCTTGGCTACACACTTCATCCCGGAAATACGTTTTGCGAAAGTGTGCGAAAATACTATTTGTAGTGCGTCGTAAAAAACCTGATTTTGTTTTGCACATGTGCGAAATCGCTGCCACTTCCGTTTTACGACAATCCAACAGTATGGATTGTTTTGCGTTTTATGTCCAGCTTTAAGCGTTTCTCTTGAAATGAGAAAATCCTGACAGTTCTTCATAGTGAGGGAATGAATAAATGAAGGATGGAAGGACCGAAGACATTTGTTGGTGTGCTGAAATAAATCGAACAGTTAAGTTAAATATTATAAAATTCAATATTAAATGTAAAACACTCTTGTTATATACGCATCTGTATTACTCAAGTCTAAGGAACTACCCAAAGAGTAGAACAAATGTAAACTCTAACATTTTTCCATTTATTTAATTGTATTTGATCGATTACTCAATGTAGTCAATATAATCATATTGCATCCATTTTATTCAATTATTGAATATTTAAAGTTTGTTTAACCAAGCAGGCATTTTATTTAAATTGTTTTCAAAATCTAATCTTTTGTTCACATGTTAATAATAATTAACTGTGTTGATATAAAACAAGCAATTTTTTGTTTTGCATTTCTTCCCTCTAACTGTACCGAAATTAGACCAAACCGTGACTTAAAAACCGAGGCATGAATATTGTGTATAGCAAAATGTTTCCATGCCCCTGACCATTACTTTTCGGAACTGCTGCCACAAAGGTTGGCGTATCCTTTTCTAGAGCCCTGATCCCAACCCCACTGAACACCTTTGAGAGAAGTTGTAACACACACATGGACACACCAGGTCTTCTTACCCAGCACCAGTCTACCTTCTTCCCAGAACAGTTTAGGTTGTTAACAGGAGAGAGGGAACTAAATCTGGAGTCAGATTACAATATTATGCAGGTGGTCAAAATGTTCAGCCTAATTGGTGTACTTTTTAACCTGATCACCTCTTTATCTCTGTAAAGCTGCTTTGAGACAATGCCTCTTTGTTGAAAAGCGCTCCACAAATAGACATGTAACTAAATTGACTTAAATCTGATCCATGTCTGTCTATTTTAACAATTATTTCATTTGGGAACCCCGAAATAAAATGTACTCGCATACACACCCAGCCCTCTGATGCACATTTGGGATGATTGAGCTTTGGGGATCCCAAAAAAAAAAAACCCAACCAAACCCACAGTAGGATTTCCCGTGTTGCTCTTTTTGCTATAATATTTTTTTTTGGATTCAGCATTGCGATTTGGCGCAGCATCCTCGCTGCAATCTCACCGTCTGTGCTGATCATTAGAAGGTTTCGTTGTAGCGGAGGAGGCTGAGCTGAACCTGACCAGCAGCTACATCTTGGCTGTGGAAATTGCATTGCTACCATGTGGTGGAAGGAAGTGGGTGTCGAGCTTTATTTTTGTTTTTATTTATTTATTATTTCTCCTGCAGATTTGAGATTGGAATTATTCAAGAAAACAGAGATCTTCATTGCTCAGCCTGATGAGTCATAGTAACAACCCCCCCCCCCCCCCCCCCCCACACCACACACACACACACACACACACACACACACACACACACACACACACACACACCCCACCAGTGTCTATTAAAATAAAAACGTCCATCATATCAGGCCGGAGGAGAAACTTTCCCTTTTTGTAGAATCGCTTCCATCCAGTGAAAAGCATAAACAGAGGGAGGAAAAGCTTGTACTTTATGAATTCTAATAACCTGATGGCTGTTTATGTATTTGTGTTTACAGTGTAATTGGTATACTCCTTTTGAGATGTTTGTCACTTATGATCGACAGTCTCCCATGTATGAGCTTAAAGGTTCCTTTACACTAATTTCCATCACTATAGATACAGTACATCCCCCACCCGCTCCCCAGAGAGAGCTTCACCTATTACAGCAGCACAGAGTTAAGATATAATGTCTCCTGAGACAGCAGCTGTTGTAATCGGCTGCCACTAGCACGGCGCCATCTTGGTATGCCGTCACGCTGTCAAATAATTCCTTAGACGCGAGACAAAATTGGCAAATCGGCTCACAGGTAGCCTGCTTTGAGCCGAGACAGCTGATTAAAGAGTTCGAAAAAGTTTGAAACGCAGCAGCGCCACTGCAGGGCCCTCGAGCACCACTCTTAATCATCGTGTTATATAAAAAAGATAAATATCCTTTTGAATTTAAATGCCGTAAATGCGACCAGCTCTCAATAAAACGCTACTTTGGCAGGTGTTACTCGACAGCCATTCGTAATCATAGAAAAATTACTGGCCTCTTCTATACCACCGCTGTCGCATTCTTCATTCTGATTGGCCACGAACAATTCAGTCATATCAGTGCTAATCAATTTAATACTCTCCTCCCGACGTTATTTCCATATCAGCAACATGCACAAGGGTTCCCATGGTAAAATAATTAGAATAAACAGATTAGTATGTGTTCGTCTTGCATTTCCAGCGTCTTAATATTCAGAGATAAAACTAAGGCTAAGTGTATATGCAGAAAGCAGGGTTTCAGCTGGGATTTAAAAAGTCTCAAATATGACGAATCCAAATTTAAGGCCTTAAGTCTTAAATTTGCTGTTCTGTCTTAAGTCATTTAAAACGAGTCTTAATTGTCCAAAGTCCATGTAACACTTCATTTAATGCTCAGTGAAATGCTCCCGCAGCACTTTAGAATGTTTGTTTTAGTTTCTTTTGCAAGTCCAAATATAATCGCTGTACCTGCAAATAAGACCAGCATGTAACAGCCAATCATCTTTCTGTTATTGGTGCGAACCACTTTCGGATTGTACCACAGGCCTAAAACGGATTTTATTTTCCAGCTATGTGGAAGTGCAAGTTAAATCGATACTTGGCTTAAAAATAAATGAATTTGAGACTCTGTTAAGGCCAGTTGCTAACGTGTTTTTTTTATTTTATTTTTTTTATTCTTTTTTTAATGGTTTGAATTAAAAGTTAAGTTTCTTAAATTTGACTTGGTGAAAACTGCAAAAACCCTAAGAAGGTCTTCATTGTGTTATTGTAATACTGTAAAGTAAAATAAACAATTTCAAGAAGGGAGCTGTTTGAATCGACTGCCACTCGCAGAGCGCCAATTTGTTCCTTCACATTTTGAAAAAATTCCTTAGTTGTGAGGTTAACGTGCCAAATTGGCTCACAGCAAACGTAATATATATAGTTATTTCCCTGACTTACGATGGAGATGTGTTCCAACGACCTCATCGTAACTTGAAAATATAAGGCGAGACATGGCCTCGCTTACCCAGGCATCTTAAAGAATTGCGATCCGTAAGGTATAGTATAATGTAATTTAATAATTAAACAAATTACAATGCACAATTAACTTGTTCTGATTTATCAGGCATTTAAACAATTCGTCCTATTAACAAACTGTTTGTGGCTAAAATGACTCATTTTATTCGCTATAGTCTAAGCAAACGCTTGTGCTTTTTAGGGGAAATGAATTATCTTCAGTGAGACATGAGCCAATTAGACCCATCTTTGAGTCACGAATCACTGTTGTGCCCCCACCTGGTGCATCATTAATATATTATTAAATACATGAATACGTCTTGTTCCTGGATGTGCCTTGTTGTTCGCACTGCTAGTTGTTACATAAACGTACATGAGCTGGGTAAAGAATACCTGTTTTTACCTCCCCTCGGTCTAGAACTTGTCCTTATACATTGGCCTAGCCTGCCAAAGAGTCTTGAAGAATGGCGATCAGTATGGGGTAGTATAATGTAATTTGGTAATAATTTAACAATTGATGGGATTTTTAGCCAAAAACCCAATGATTAGGGTTGCACAAGCCAGTGTACTCTTGGGTGCCGGTCCCTAGCCCGAATAAATGGGGAGGGTTGCGTTAGGAAGGGCATCCAGAGTAAAACGTGCCAAATCAAATACCGTAATTTCCAGACTATTAAACGCACCCAAATATAAGCCGCACCCACTGAATTTTACAAAGATTTATATTTTGAACATAAATAAGCCACACCCCTGTCTACACTGAAACTAATGAACTTTACACAGGCTTTAACGAAAGACAGGGTCTGTTACACGGCTTGTATCTAAACAGTAGAACACAGGTGAAGTGTTTTTTCATGTCCGGTTGTTTTCAGCCTGAGTGAGCGGCAGGTCAATCGTCAGAGGAACCTCTTCCATATTTATGATGTGGTGCGGCCCGATTCAGTGAGAGCGCATCTGATTAATATAAAGAGTTTCATTGGTTTACCTGAACCCGTTCGGCAATTTCATTGGTGTAATGTTATGGGGCTCAGTTTTTTTGGCATGAAGCTTGTGAAACCGGGAAAAACCCAGGAAAAATCCATAAATTAGTCACTTCATTGTTTAAGCCGCGGGGTTCAAAGCGTGGGGAAAAAAGTAGCGGCTTATAGTCCGGAAAATACGGTATGCGGATCACAAACCAGATTTTCATACCGATCGGTCGAGGCCCGGCTTACCAACGACCGCCACAGGTATTATTAACCAACAGGGTAAGAGTGGAAATTGGGCTACTGTTGGCTGAAGGAGAGGAGGAAGACGTCTACAGAGAAGACAGGGAAAGAAGTGTAGGAGAGTGGAGGTTAGTGGGCACTTTAAATGTTGGCACTATGACTGGTAAAGGGAGAGAGGGCGCTGATATGATGGAGAGAAGAAAGGTAGACATGATGTGTGTTCAGGAGACCAAGTGGAAAGGGAGTAAGGCCAGGAACATTGGAGATGGGTTTACAATAAGAGTGCAGTGGAGATGAAGGGAGTTTCTGATAGGGTGATGAACGTGAAGCTGGAAGTTGAAGTGATAAATGTCATCAGTGCTTATGCTTCACAAGTGGGCTGTGAGATGGAGGAGAACGGAAAATCGAGTTAGATGAAGTGGTGGAGAGTGATTGAAGCAGATTAGTGGGCATGTAGGTGAAAGGAACAGAGGTGATGAGGAGGTGATGGTTGGTATGGCTTTAAGGAGAGGAATGTGGAAGGGGCAGATGGTAGATTTTGCTAAAAGGGAGGAGGAAGGTGCACACAGGTGGACTATATAATATTCAGGAGATGCAACCTGAAGGAGATTGGAGACTGTAAGGTGTTGGCAGAGGACAGTGTAGCTAGACAGCATTGAAATTGGAATCGGCAGAGAGCTGAGAAAAGTAGGCAGGAGTACAAGGAGATTCGGCAGCAGGTGAGGAGAGATGTGGCTAAAGCAAAGAAAAAGACATATAAGGAGCTTTATGAGAAGTTGGACACTAAGGAAGGAGAAAAGGATTTATATTGTTTGGCCAGGCAGAGGGACCGAGCTGGGAAGGATGTGCTGCAAGTTAGCGCAATAAAGGATGGAGATGGAAATGTGTTGACTAGTGAGGAGAGTGTGTTGAGAAGATGGAAGGAATATTTTGAGCAGCTGATGAATGAGGAAAATGAGAGAGAGAGAGAGAAGGTTGGATTATGTGAAGCAGGAAGTGAAATAGGATTAGTAAGGAGGAAGTGAGAGCAGCGATTAAGAGGATGAAGAGTGAACAAGATTCTGGAAGCTGAGAGGATGTCTGAGGAATGGAGGAAGGAGTGTGCTGGTACTGATTTTTAGGAATAAGGGAGATGTGCAGACCTGCAGTAACTACAGGGGAATAAAGTTGATCAGTCACACCATGAAGTTATAGGAAAGAGTAGTGGAAGCCAGGCTGAGAGAAGAGGTGACCATCTGTGAGCAACATTATGGTTTCATACCGAGGAAGAGCACCACAGACGCATTATTCGCTTTGAGGATGTTGAGGTATTGAGAAGGTCAAGGAGTTGTGTGTTTGTAGATTTAGAGAAAGTGTTTGACAGGGTGCCGAGACAGAAAGTAAGTGAGGAACAATTGAGATGGTTTGGACATGTGCAGAAGAGGGACATGGGATATATCGGTAGTAGAATGCTGAGGATGGAGCCGCCAGGAAGGAGGAAAAGAGGGAGACCAAGAAGGAGGTTTATGGATGTGGTGAAGGAAGACATGCAGGGAGTTGGTTTTGAAAGAGGCAGATGTAGAGGACAGGGGGTATGGAGATTGATAATCCGCTCCGGCGACCCCTAACAGGAGCAGCTGAAAGTAGTAGTGCATTTTATAGTATATTAAGTTTTATAGAAACTTAATACTTTTACAATTTTGTTGTAATCGCTTGTCATCGTAAATTGAACCATCATAATTCTGGTACCATCTGTAGAGTAGCAATATTTAAATCCTCTTGTGTTTTTATTCCAGGGCAGAGTCTGGGATACGGATTTGTGAATTATGTGGATCCTAAAGACGCAGAAAAAGCCATCAATACTCTAAACGGTCTGCGACTCCAAACCAAAACCATCAAGGTAAGAATTTTTATTTATTTTTTATTTTAGATTAGTTTTTTCCTTGAAATAGCGGGTGAAAAAAACAATGTAAACAATAACGTACAGTTGCTCAAGCTGCATTAATTTGGTCAAAACGCAGCGTTTGCAATTCGGCTCGCCAACATGTCGTTTATCCTTCATTTTGACCCTCCGCTGGGGTCGGCAAGTCCGCAATACGACATTTACTTGCAAATCACATCTCGTTTAAAAATTAAACGCAGGAGCAGCAGCAGCGTGTACCCATTTCCTGTTTCCTTATCGCTCTCGAGCACTTTAAAGAGGGGAGAAAAAGAAAATCTGCTGTCCTTTTAGAAATGCTGATGCGTTCCCCGAGATAACGGGCCGCAAGCATTCGCTGAGAAAAGCCATCAAGTTAAATAGTGATGAAGATTTTGAAGTCGGAACAAATGAAGTTCTAGGTCAGGAAGAGACGCAGGGAATGCTGCTCCACCCCAGCATAAAGACCCTCCCCACCTTCCGAACGATCGTTCGTACCATGAATTTGTTCGTTAGTTGTTACCGTGTTCGTTATTGACTACGCATATCTCCTAGTGATTATATAAGCAATAAAATATACTAAAACTAATCGAAATACTGTATACAATATTTTGTATTAAGTAATAAAAATAATTAAATTTAAAAATAAAAAATTCATTCGCCCGAGTCCAGTGCGCATCGACGACTAGCTCGCGGCGGCTCTCCTCCATTTTGTTTTTTTTTTTACTCCGAACAAATTTCACTTCGAGGACAGGTTTGTTCGTATCCGCGCAAGTCCGTGAAGTGGGGCGTCTGTAACGTCTGAGAAAAGCGAGGCTGAGTTTGGTGACGTTTATCGATCGCGGCTCCTGCGCGTGCGGACTCGGTCCAGAGCTTTAATTAAAAGCGGACAGTTTTTATCGACGCGGCTGAGATCGCAGAGCCGAGCCAGCGTTTTTTGCGTCTGCCAGCGTTCTAATTAAATTTAGGCAGATAAGCAGTGTGCACTGTGTCCCCCAGGCAGAGCTGCTGAGGAGGCACAGAACCAGAAAGTGTGTGTGACGAGAACCTGAGCTATTTTCCTGTTCTAGATGTGTCCTAAAATGATGTGCCAAGCTTACTGACACACAAAGTTTAGTGTTCTTGCCCGCGGCTTCAATGAACCAAAGCACACGTAGTAGAGCGCGATGATGCGCCAGGTCCACTCCTCGTGCTTTACTGGCGAGGAGTGTTTTCTCCAAGCAGTGCGCTAGGAGCTGCAACGCAGCTTCAGATGGCTTTTATTAGCCAGCTCATTGTGTCTGCTGCCTGCTGGAAGGTACGTGTTGTCTTTCTCAGCAAAACGATGGAAAAAAAACAGTTCAGCTGAGCCACAGAAGTGCGGTAACTCCCACAATGCACCCATAATAGCCTCGCTGCAGCATGTTTGAGGAAAACTACGTGCGTGTTAAATCGGGACAATGCAGTTTGTACCCTATATATAAATAGTAAGTAGTGAGGTTTAGGACGCAACTACAGTGAGCTGTATGAACCTACACTGATCGGCTAGAACATTATGACCGGTGATCTGAGATTGAAAATAACGAAGTACAAATACTCTGTTACTGTACTAAAGTAGATTTTTCTGGTATCTGTACTTTACTATTTATTTTTACACAAATGTCTACACTTTGTACTACTTGCATTTTTTAACCAGGCTGATTACTTTAGTTTGAATCTATTTGGTATAATGTCAAGATTTTTTTGTTGAGCCAATCAAACTATTTCCCGTCATTGCGATGCTTTTCAACCTACTGCTGGTGAATCCTTTCCTGGCTCTCGCACACCACAGATGAAGACTAGTTTATGAAGATAATGAGCAGGGCTGAAGGCAACAAGAAGTCTGGGGTTAATGTGGATGAGACTGAGGGAGTCAGTGATGTAAACATGATTGAGAACAGAGACATTCCTGATCACCTGATCATCATCATTTCTCTGCTTGTGCTCTATATGGTGAATGTTCAGCTTGGACACATTCATTTGGTAACAAAATTTGGAATTCTTTCTTTACGCAGATATAAAAAATAAATAACTCCGATTTATTTTATTTTTTAAATCAATAACCATTTGTTTTCCTGCCGTGCAAAGTCTCAAATCAAACACACAAACTCCGCCCATAATGCATCCAATTAACCCTCTGGGGTTGACAAACGCTCCGGCGCGTTTTGTGGGATTATTTTTTTATTTTTCCCTTATTACGCTAACAAACTTAAATTAGTCTTTCTTTGATCATACAGATGAGAACAATACATCATTCGAAAAGTTTTATAAAATTGTACTTTTATTTGTACTCTCATAATAACAACAAAACGGTGCTTTTGTAAAATAAACAGACAGGGGGCGCTCTCTGCCGTCATGGTCAGCTCTCTTCAGAGACGCACAAAAAACCCTGAATCAGCCATGATAAATTAAATGAAAAGAAAGCTCAGTCTACTTTTTCAATAAACCAATTGACATAGAAATGCAAATATTCTGATTATCCGTATAAAAGTAGTTACTCTGTGATCACCTCATTAATAGTCTGTGTGGAAACGTAGCAAAGTTACCATAATTAAAAAACTGCAGCTCTTTGGGATGTTCCTGGTCTACAGTAGTCAGTATCTATCAAAAGTGGCCCAAAGAAGGAACAGTGGTGAACCGGTGACGGGGTCAATGGCGACCAAGGCTTATTAATGTACATGGGGAGTGAAGGCTGGTCCTTGTTGTCCGATCCAACAGACGAGCTCCTGGAGCTCAAATTGCTGAAGGAAGTTACTGCTGTTGATGCTCGACGGGTCAGAAGTTTTTTGGCAGCAAAAGGGGAACCAACACAATATTAGGCTGGTGGTCATAATGTTATGCCTGATAAGGAACCATAAAGTTATAAATTTTTTTTATGTATATGGAGACTGTTATACTGGAGACATCTCAGCACGTTTAGAGCGGTCATTACCATTATTCTGATCCCCCCTAAAATAAATAAATAAATAAATAAATAAAAAGCTAAACTAAAATTGTCTGTACAAGAAAATCGCTTTCGGGGGTTTCCACATTTCCATGCTGTGCATACAGCCATTTTTGTGTCTCGGATCATTGTTGTGCCCCCACATGTTGCGTCATTTATTCATTTATAAAACGCAATTAGTCTTGTTCCTGAATCTGCCTTGTTAGCGCTGCTGTTTTTTTTTTGTTTTTTTTTTGAAAAAACACATGAGAAGTAAAGAATCCCTGTTTAAACGTGTCAAGAATTTCTGTCCTTGTAGCTTGTGAGATGTCCGCTTATAATGAGTAACGTACAGGAGTGTGTGAACGTACAGGCGTTTGAAAGGAGAATCGTATGTATGGATGTGGAGCTTTGAGTAGTCTGGAATAATATTTGAAAGTGCTTTACTCCGCAGAGCATTCAGTCAGGCATTATTTTAACTAAACGCTTCGTTTCTTCTTGGTTTAAAGAGATGTGCGCCATGCTGTCATCATATTTTGCCAAAAGCATCTTAGCATATGCTCGTCGCTGGGGCTGCGTGCGAGCCGAGGGATTTGGTCAGTGTTTTGAGCAGCAACAGCTCACAGTTTGGAGAGGTGTTGCAGTCTCCCTGCGTTATAAATATCTCCATCTGTTCCGAAGCTTTCTCGCTCTATAGACAGTGGTTGGGCGTGATTGCGTCCTTAGCTTAGAGGCTTGAGTGAGAATGTCCTCTATTGTCGGCCTGTCAAAGCTTTGTGTGCGCGAATTCAACGTTATTATGAAGAATAAAATCCGTTTCACAGCACTTGCGCTTCAAAAGGCCGACACGAACCGCTGTTCTGTTTGTTTGGCATTCTAAACAGCAGTGAAGTTCCATAAGCGTTTTAATACGTTTACTGCACGCATTTAACCTCCAAGCTGTTTTCATTTAATGTGTTGCTCTAGAAAAGTGTAGAATTGTCTTGAAGGGTACCATCAGGTTTCCAGCTTCCTTTGAGTGGGAATGACTGGACTGAGAATTCTCAGCACTAGTTTCATCTTTTCTGTGCAGCGAGGAATCTGTTATGGATATTATAATATTGTTCGGGAAAACGTATAGTATGTGTGTATATATATCACATACGTTATAGTCTTTACTGTTTACACGAGTGCTAAATACTTGAGGTCGGCCGAATAATCGGCACCGATATTTGATCGATTGCAGCAACTATGGGCAAAAATCCATACCGATGTTCTGGCTTGCGTCTGTTCCCTGTGCGGCAGAGGTGGTCCGCGGTCATTACGAATCATTAACGCCATGTGCCTGTATCTGCATTCCAGACTGCGTGCTGCACTGGGAGTGCTATTTCTATCACATTTTTATGTAAATGAATTTTATTTAATTAGTTTTTTATTTGTATAGCACTTTTTACAATGGACATTCTCAAAGGAGCGCTACACAGAATGTGGTAAAAAATGAATAAGAATGAATTCTATATTCTATGATTGTTATTAATATTTTCATTGTTATTTAGCACAAATTTTTTTTTTTATTTGTTTTCAGTACTGTTTTACATGGAGGATTTAAATTTTTTTTAAACCAGTATCAATCGGTTGATTAATCGGTTATTGGCAAGTGCGATCCAAGCCATCTCCCAATATCATTAAAATTCATTATAGGTCAACCGCTACTAAAGACTGAAATCCTCGATTCACCCCTGTTCAGTTGTCCTGCAGTGCATACCACATTCACGCCAACCTATCCATCACACGTCCATGTTAAGAAATGACAGATCCTATAATTCACCTTGTCCCTTTGAAACCAAAATTATGGCTCTTAGTATAAATGTTAGACTTAGATTAGGTTAATCAGTGACCACATTTACAGTACAGGCCCGCATTATATACACATTCAGTGTTCTCTATTTCTGTCTTTCACTTTTATATTATAAAAATCACCAGTTGCTGTTAATTTGACCCATAAATGCTAAAAAAAAAAAAAAAAAAAAAAAAAAAAAAAAAATGAGGAGCCAGTCGTCTCACACGGACTTCCTGTTTCGGTTGAAATCACACACAAATATTGCCTTATGCTTCAAGGCACGTCATTAGAATAAAAAAAGATACATGTATCCCAATATTTGCCGATACTATATCGATTCTCAAACTGCAATATCGATATTTAAAAAAATATTAATATTCAAGACTAATGGCAGTTGATTTGAGTTCATATCTTGACCAATGGATAGATAGCAGACATCTAGTCTCTGAACTTAGTGACAAAGTACTAGCATAAGTTCACGCCACTGTTATGGTTAATACCCACCTGTTACCTGGGGGGCGCTGCTGTAAAAACGATTAGTGATGTAACTACTGCCGGAAGTAGTAGCATCGTTGACTGACTTGCGCCGACCGCAATAGGTTTTGTTTATGTGCAGGTTGTTTTTCAGGGGGGAAAATATGGAAAGTGGCATCAAGAAGCTCAGGAACAACACGTGCTGTTTGTGGTTGCACTTATAACCAGACGAAGCTTAATTTGTGGCTCAAAGCACAAGGTCTGTAAAACCTAAAAGTCAAAGCGGACTGCCCTCGTTAGAGTGCAGGACCTTTATAGAAGATAATAGTCTAATGGTCTTTCTTACTAATTTTCTTGCCTGCCTAGGATTGTAGCTAGGAATAAGAAAATGAATATCCCAATATTTCCTTGCTTACGGTATCGCAAAATATTGTATCGCACCCCCTGTATCATGATGCGTATCGTATCGCCAGACTCCTGCCGACACACAGCTCTAGCTTGTAGTGAATTTGTTTTGCAGTGGGCACACGCCAATGTTGGTATTAGCCAAACAATACAGGGTTAGAATTAGTTTGGTGCCAAACCATCTTATATTTGATCCACAACGTCTTGGCAAAACTTTGTGGACGCTCAATCTGTGTAAGCTGTTGTTGAGTGAGCGCACAAAATTTCGACGGAGGCATGACTGTAATTTTTCGCATTCTTATCGGGCCGAGTGTAAATTTACTGCCCGCTGTATAATTCAATCTGGAGGATACCTCGTGCCCTATGTAGTGGCGTTGAGGACATAAGCATATATAGTAAACAGCTGATAGTGAGGTACATGGTGGCATAGTAGACTGGCAAATTTTTTTCATGGTCCATTGGAAAGAATTTGCATAATAATTAGAAATGATGCTTTTATTTATTTTTAATTTTTTCCCTTTAATTTTGCGATAATTGCTTTTAAGCCGTGATGCGTGCGTTTCTGTCAGGTGTCCTACGCCCGTCCGAGTTCGGCTTCCATCAGAGATGCTAATTTGTATGTGAGCGGTTTGCCCAAGACCATGACGCAGAAGGAGCTGGAGCAGCTTTTCTCTCAGTACGGACGCATCATTACCTCCCGAATCCTCGTTGACCAAGTCACAGGTAAGTGACTTAACCACCTGCTTGGGTTACATCCTGGTTCAGAGGACTCTGAGCTACGAGAAATACCCTGTATGAAAATCCCGCTTCATATTTATATGCCAGTAGTGTCTTGCTAATATTGCTCCACCTTTGAGGCCGGTGGAGGACATTACAGGTGCTGCTGGTTAGTCTTTAGATATGGCTTTTTTTCCCCCCTTTCTCTTCCTCCACTCCTCTGCAATCCCTTCAGTCATAAATATGCATGGACAGATGAAATGTGAAATGGATTTTGGAGCAGAGAAACGCAGTGTGTAATGAAACCCACCTTCTCTCTCTCTCTCTCTCTCTCTCTCTCTCTCTCTCTCTCTCTCTCTCTCTCTCTCTCTCTCTCTCTCTCTCTCTCTCCCCCCCTCCCTGCATCCACCATCTTCCCCTGAGGTGCTGCTGTAATGCCTGTTTCACAGCAAGCTTTAAAATGAATTTACAGTCAGGCTGATCTCCATTTCCAAAACGCCATGTCTCTCGCTCGCTCTTCCTTACATTTTGTGACGGAAATTTTTTTACTTTTGCGGCCTAAGTAGGGATGTTTAGATTTACTGATGTAATCGATGTAAAAGTTAAGGATGTGATGCATCGATTAAAAAAAGTGTGCATCAGGTACAAGTTTTTTTTTTAAAAACACATTTGCATCGGTAAAATAACTATTGGTTTATTTCTAATCATTAGTAGATGCGCTATACTTTGGTTATTTAGAAAGTGACCAATAAATTGTGACCAGTATTTTAGATTGATTTCCTCTTTCAAAACCGCTTCTCAAGCGTGTCGTACCTCAACGCTACGGAGACCGAGACGTGTCCTGAGTCACATAGAATATAGATTATCATGGCAGAGGTAAAGCTGCATCTTCCTGAATTTATTTAATGTTTTTTCCCTTTTTGCACTACAAAGGCATGTTTGTGAAAGGGCCATGCATTACAAGTCAGAAGGCACTTGAGTAAATTTGTTTCGCTGTCATAAAATAAAAGTGAACAATCTGAACCATATTGAATTGCATAGAATCAGATTTTTGCCACTGCATGAAGCTGCAAGGTGCACATCCCTTCTGCTAAGTGAAGATTTAAAAAAAAAAAAAAACCTTCTGTGAGAAAACAGTAAAAGATTAGGAGACATTTTCAAAAGAAGGTGGAAGGAAAAGGGGCAAAAACATATATACATTTTTTTTTTTTCTTTTAGTTCAGCATTACGAGTTGAATTTGTTCTGTGACTAAACTAATTTAGTGAAGGTGAAAGACGCACATTTGGTTCTGCTACTGATTGCGTTCCCCGCACAGTTGGCCATGGGTTTGTGCGCCGGTACAAGTGTATTTTTATTATAACAGTTTATTTTTTCCCTCTCTGCCTGCCTGGATTTTCTTGTTAGCTGAATTGGCAGCGCCACAAAAACAACAAAAAAAAGAAGTGGTGATAAATAGAGGAAAGATAATGAAATGGACAAAGTTGTTTAGTGTCAATGTGACAATGGTGGCAAGAAAGCGGAATAACTAATCTAAAATATGGACATTATGCTCACGTGACCACGTTAACCAATCAGCAGCCTTTTTTTCTTTTTCTATTTTTTTTGGGGGGGTGATTTATGTATATATTTTTTTTAATTCTTCTTCCTACTAATCCTGAATTTGTAATGTGCACGTCTCTGGTCTGCAGGCGTGTCTCGAGGTGTGGGTTTTATCCGATTTGATCGCCGCATTGAAGCAGAGGAGGCCATTAAGGGCTTGAACGGGCAGAAGCCTTCCGGAGCCACTGAGCCCATTACAGTGAAGTTCGCCAACAATCCGAGTCAGAAAACCAGCCAGGCTCTGCTGTCTCAGCTCTACCAGTCTCCGAACAGAAGATACCCAGGACCACTTGCCCAGCAGGCTCAAAGATTCAGGTAACTCGCCCTGAAGGTGTGGATAAAGTGGAGATACTGAGATGTTCTCCCTGTATTCAAAGAAACAATGTTTAGCTCCTCTTCCCCCTTCTTTCTCCTATTACATTTAAAGTGACTCGCAATTATTGAGCAGGTCACGTATAATTAATGTAACACAATAATATGCGGTAATAATGTGCCAGACTGCCTGTCACAGCGGCTGTGCTGCATATAATTATGTATAATTATTAAATCATCATGCGTGCGCCGAACGCCGAATGCGTGGCTGTTCAAAAAGAAATTGTGCATGTTTAATTTTTGAACGACTCAGTAGATTTCCATGTGTCTGGGGTCAGCGCTGGATCACCCTTCTGTTTAATTGGATGGTTTTTTATTCAGTCTCTGATTGGCTGAGAGGAAATTTAAATATCCTGTCTACATACTCTGTGCTCATCCTGATTCCTGTCTAAAATTAATTAAACGTTGATAATGGTAAAATAAAAAAAAAATTATAAAATAATAGTTTCTAATGCCACTTTGTTTTTTTGTGTGTTTTTTTTTTTTTTTTTCAGGCTGGACAACCTGTTGAACATGGCTTATGGAGTGAAGAGGTAAATGTGCACATGGAGTGGTGTGTGTGTGTGTGTGTGTGTGTGTGTGTGTGTGTGTGTGTGTGTGTGTGTGTGTGGGACAGTTCAGTCAAGTAATTAGTTATTTTCTCTTTGAGATGGCTATTGTGTTCTGGGATTTCCCTGAGCATCTTTGCAGTGGTTGAGATACATAGATTAGTTATTGATGTCCGAGACCACCCAGTTTCACTGGACTGTACGGCATGTTAACAGATCTAAATGTAGGACTATCAGTAACCTTCTGGAGAGCTTTTCAACTTCCAATCCTGTTAAGTTGTGAAGGTGTGTGTGTGTATGTATGTATGTATGTGTGTGTGTGTGTGTGTGTGTGTGTATATATATATATATAATATCTCAATTTTGGTAGTTAGTTCGCTTAGTTTGAGATTTGGTACAATTGCTGGTTGGTTTTTAAATTAACATTTGTGTCAACATAGTTAAAATTTTAAAACTATTTTATTAAAATGCCTGCATGGTTAAATACTATATAAACTGTTTTATATAAATATAATATATAAAACAGAATAAATCAAATGAATGCAATACCCTTTTTCTTTTTTTTTTTTTATAGTAGTTGGTTAAATAGGCACAAATGTAATTATTTAAAGATAATTAAATAACAGGAAAATTTCAATTAGTTTACATTTCTTAGACCCCATTTTTGTAATACAGATGTGTTAACATTTAATATTACATTTTCTAAAGATGTATAAATGAACTGTATGTTCTACTTAACAAATGTCGTCTTTTCACCCATCCTTTATTCATTCACTTATGTAGAATTGTCAGGATTTTTCATTTTAGAGAAATTAGTAAAGCTGGACATAAAATGCTAAAGAATCCATATTGCTAGACATGCACAAAACAATGCACTACAAATTGTATTTCCAGTACGAAAAGAGTAGCCACAGTGGCCCTTCGAGATTATTTATATATATATATATATATATACACACACACACACACCTACCCCTGGCATTGTTTGTTTTAGTTTATTAGTGCTACAAAGCGACCACACAAACTTAGTCTGCCAAAAAAAACATATATATATATATATAAGTAGATATTGATAATCTTTTAATGTTTAGTTTCTTATATTGAGTTTATTGGCTGAGTAAATGTTACTGTTAAATTGAGGAAAAGAAACAAGACAGACGAAAAAAAATCTTTAAGCAGTACAAGTAGTCACTGACTTGTGAAGCGGATGCGTTCTGATGACCCCAGAGACACGGCCTAGCCTACTCGGGAGTCTTTAAGAATGGTGATCAGTCTGGGAAAGTATACTGGAAATTTCCAAATGAAGGTCCATAATTTAGCAGAACAGAGCAAGTTACAGTTCCATTGTAAATAAACTATGCAATATGTATATACAATGCTACGTTTGCCTGCCGCATGAAACTTAAAAATCGCCATCGTCAGACCGAAAAATCGTACGTCGAAACATTGTAACTTGGGAACCACAAATAAAAAGGTGTGTGGGTGGGTGTGTGGGTGGGTGTGTGGGTGGGTGGGTGGGTGGGTGTGTATATATATATATATATGCATGAAATTCAAAGCCACTTGGGAAATGGAAATTTAAATCTGGGTCACGGATAGATTTTTGTTGTTGCTGCTGTAGATGTTTTCTCCACTCTTCACCAGGAAAGCCCTTCCTTTTATTCTTTGTTCTGTGTCAACTAGTCACTACACTGCCCGATTCAGCTCTAACCATATGTCTGTTTTACACCTTTTGGGTCAAAGTGACTTGGTTACAGTGCAGTTTATTTGGCAACGGCGATGCAGGTGAAGTGCGGGATCGTGGGTGATGCTGTACTTCCCCTTCCAATAAAAATGGATTCTCTCAGGACTTATTACATGTTAATATTTGGGTAAAAATATTCCAAAACCCTTATCTTCTCCACCATGAAGGTATTAATAATACACAGGCATCTCCTTCCTTTAAAAGACAAGTAGCATCAGCATTCACACTGGTTTTAGTGGAGCAAAATGTAGCTAATACCGTTCCTAAATGGTGTGTGTATGAATGTGTGTGTGTGTGGGGGGGGGGGGGGGGGGTGTAGTGTTAGGAACACACCTGTCAGGATGTGGCTGCTGAGAGAAGCTCAGTCGAGTATGTGATCTAATCTGAAACCTGCTGAAATAATTCATGCCCTGCTGTTCTAGTCTGCAACCCCACACACACACACACACACACACACACACACTGCTACACTCTTTCGCTAGTTATTTATAGACTTTTTTCCTGCCTTTGGCAAAAGCAGAGCAAATGAAGAAAAGAAGAAAGAAATTAGCATTTTTGAAGATTTTTGTCAGACCGAATATCAGTGGATTCTCTTCTTTCTCTCCTCACAGAATCCTCATATGCGTTTCTTTGCTATTCGTTAAATGGTTGTATTGCTCTTCTCTTAAATACGTTCCCATCTGAAATGCTGAGGGAGTAGCATTTTTAGCATGAATGGAGCTATAAGGTAGAAGCTCAGCAGCTTCGCTCAGCATACCAGCGCCGGAAACCTGACGGCGGTGGAAGGAACGGGTCATTTTCATAATTTAGTTAGACGAGCGCCGCCCCTGAACTCTACACACTCTATACACGCAAAATCTCAAATGTCCTACATACTAAATAGAGCATCACGATAACAGTGCCGGTTTGGTAAGTGGGTACAGCATGAGGGATTCATGCATCTAGTAGGCGGTTTTCAAAAGGCAACGTTTGTGTGTTTGCACCATCTTTTTGTGGGGTTAGGAGCAAAAACTTGTCAAGAGATCAGCGCTAGACTCGATCTGCACAGCCACGATTGGTTAAGTTGCAAGGCAGCAGTTGCCATGACGGTACCGTGCCCCCCCAACCATGCGGCTAAAAACCTGGAAAACATGAGATTCTGTATGACACACATCAGAGATAGTAACGTAACGCACGGTACAGCTGGAATTTAAAATCTTAATTTCAGATGCATGTTTGAGTCTGGAAGTTTACCCTGATATGGTTTTCTTCCCTCCGAAGTCACACAAATTTGTCATTTCAGCTGTGTAGCATGATTGTGTGTGTACATACTCATGGCAATTTCCTCCGCAGTAGGTTTTCTCCCATGGCAATCGACGGCGTCACCAGTCTGGGCATCAATATCCCCGGTCACGCGGGCACAGGCTGGTGCATCTTTGTCTACAATCTGGCTCCTGACGCAGATGAGAGCATCCTGTGGCAGATGTTCGGGCCGTTCGGCGCCGTGACGAACGTCAAGGTGATCCGCGACTTCAACACGAACAAGTGCAAAGGCTTCGGCTTCGTCACCATGACCAACTACGACGAGGCGGCCATGGCCATCGCCAGCCTGAACGGCTATCGCCTCGGAGACCGCGTGCTGCAGGTCTCATTCAAAACTAACAAAACACACAAAGCTTAACACAGTGTGTGTCTCCGGTTCTACAGTGCAACATGTTTAAACTTTGTTCTTTAAAAAAAAAATTTGCGATTGATAGCATGCGTTTGGTGGCGACTGAGCCCATCTTTATTTCTTTTCTTTTCTTTTCCTTTCCTCTGCTTTCTTTTTCTTTCTTATTTTGAACCATTTTCAATGTGGGTGAATATTTGAGGAAAAAAGAAAAAAAAAATTGATAATCTTTCCATGTTTAGTTTCTCATATTGAGTTCATTGGCTGCATAAATGTTACTGTTAAATTGAGCAAACACACAAAAAAGAAACCAAAAAGACAAAAAAAATTCTTAAAACAGTACCTTGCCAAAGAGCTACAACCTCTTTGAAGTGGGTTTAAAAAAAAAAAAAAAAGTGTCTATTTTTATAAAAAGAGAAAATTTGGAGAAACTTTTTACTGGACATGGAGCAAAATATTTTGACTTTGAGAAACTATCTTCATACGACACCCTGTGCAATTTTCACACTTTACCAGACAGTTTGCAGAGTACGAAATTTTCCGGAACAATTTCTTGATGACAAAGATCGTCTTTTTTGAGGTCTTTGCGTTCCACAGCTTGCATTCGGATTCGCTATTTTCGAGACGCAGGCGGCTAAAAACGACGGTTTTATTACACGCGCGCGCACGTGCGCATGCAGGAACGATGGAGGGAATGTGTAGGTAGCAAGCGGTTGAAGTGAAGCGGTTCTTCCTTGACAGGTTCCTTCTATAAAATAGGTGAGAGGGAGGGGGGTTGGGGGGTGAAAGGGGGTCTCAGTGCTTTAGTATCTTGTTAAACACTTGTCTTTCTAAACGCTGACAAAGGTTTGAATGGTGAGAACGACGATGCCTGCAAATAGAACAATATCGACTGAGTGAAGGGAGGAAGATCTCCTGAGTTATTACCTTACTGTAAATAAGTACTTTTTTTTTTCTTTTTCAAAACGAGTGTTTTCTTTTTCGGGTTAAAGTACGTACAGTAATTTTTTTTTTTTTTTTCGGTTAATCATTTAGTTTGACGGAGTTGTTTAGTTGAAACTTTGATGCATTGTTACTGTATCTGATTTGTTGGTGGTTTTGTCTGTAGGTAGTCTTGCTTCTCTGCAAAATTCTAGGTATTTGATTTTTTTTTTTCTTTTTGTTTTTTTTTCTTAAATCTATATATTATAAGCATTAAATATATTTGTGGTAAAAATTGACGAGCCACAGTTTTGAACAAAATACGTATTTGATTTAGTTTTTCGTCTTCATGTTACACTTAATACATAATATAACCCATTTTAAAATTTCCAATAAAAGTATATCTTGCTTAATCTTTATGAGGGGGAGCCTGACGAAGGCTTTTCCACGACCGTAGCAACACAGTGGCGTGTGTATTCTCCACAATGAAGGAACAAGCCTTTAACAGTGCAATTCAGGCTCCCCGGAATGTGTGGCAGTGTGCTATGCATTACTTTTCTTTTCTTTATTTCTCTTTTTTTTTTTTTTTTTTTTTTTTATTATTTGGTGTGTTCATTTTATTTTCGTTCATGAACTGTGGCTTTGTGCTGCTCAGGGACAGCGAGAGCTTTTCATGCCACATAAGGTTTATTTTTCCATTAAAAACAAAAAATAAAAACACAAAAAAATAGCCAACGACGCTTGAAAAGGCAGAGACCAATCAGCTGCTAGTGTTTAAACATGGCTATGTTTGAGCTCAGATCCCGCATATGGCATGAAAAGCCTCGGTGTCCCGTCTGTAGTCTCAGTTCTGTAGTGTGTGCATTATTTATTTAAAGTTGTACAGTATAAACTTATTCACAGCTAAGTTTAGATTATTATTATTTTTTTTGTTATTTATGTTTTTGTTCAGTATTGAAGACAAAAACAGTATTAACTGAGGATGTACATGTTCTTTTGAGTTTTCTTTTCGTTTGTGTTTGGAATACTTTGTATTTTTTCATGTTCAGTACATCAATAAATAAATTGAAGGGAGCTGTGAGAGATTTGCTCTTCACTGTGCTTTATTGAATTTTCCTACCTCAATTCTTTTTCTTTAACTTTCTTTGTTGTTTTTTGTATTTTTTTTTGTTTGTTTGTTTTTGCGTACATTTCTTATGACTTTTTTTTCCTGCCTTTTCACTTAATTTCTTTTTTGTTAATTTTTTTTTTCTTTTTCCTGTTTTTTTTTTTTTGTTTGTTTGGTGGTTCTATTCCTTTTTCTCTTTTCCTCTCCTCTCTCATTCCTCTTTGGTCGCTCGAGGCGAGTGTGTTTTAGTGAGGCAGCTATCGAGTTTCAGTTGCATTAAAAGGTTTATGCTTTATTTTTTATTTTTTACATTTTGTTTGTTGTGGTGGGTCCTAAAAAAAAAGTCTCTTGACAAAAATGCACTCGGACTGAGACTTCCTGTCCTCAAAAATTCAAAGGAAATATTCGGTCATTTTTTTTTGACCGGCAATGTTGTAACCGTTATTTGGCTTTTATTTAGAATTTGAGTAACAGTACAAGTCAAATTCTGTAATCTGACTTTAATCTACATTGTTGATCTGTTCAAGTGTGTCACTTAGCCTCTAAGGCGTGTCTGCCCATGTTTACTTTGTAAATAGTTTGGAAAACCTCATGTACGTTTGTCTTAATTTGCAATCGGCTAACTGCCTCTGGAGCAACGAGTGGAGGAAAAGAGTGAGAAGAGAAATCTTTAAACTATGATAATACTGGTGTGGTCAAAAAACTCAAATTTGAGCTTTTTCATTAAATATAACTCTGGATGATGCACGTGACTCACATAACAAATAACCCACCAATCATAGATTAACAATTAAAACATTAAAAATAAACTTTGATGAGCTAGTTTTCAACCTAGTGACCATCTTCTTTTAAAACCCAGTCGGCATGATTCAAAAAGTGTTCCTGTGGTATGTATGAACAACTAGTTTGCAATATCTGATCCTGAATCTTGTGGCCAGAAAAGTGTACAGTAAATGCAAACTCCAGCTTAGCCTACAGGCAGACATTGTGGCATCAGCGTATTCTACGTAGCTTTCTGAATAAAAATCGGTACATGCTAAAATTGTTTATTAGAAAGTAAAGCAGTGAATACATTAGCAGCTTTGTTTTTGCAATACACGAGTAGCTTTAGCAACAATAGATTTAACAAAAATCCACACTATGCAAATTTATAATCAGTCGTCTCTGGTGCTAGTTTAAGAACCTTACGGTGTGTGTGGTTCTACATGTATGTTTTACTTCATTATCTAGTCATGATAATGAGATGGAGAACGAAGAGTCTCTGCTGATCAACACAACTGCTGTAATGGGTGGCGGTCAATCAATGGGGCAGGTTAGTGCAAGAAAGTGCATCACCCCACACTTTTTAGTTATTTTTTGTATTACATTAGTTCCAGTATAAAGAATTAATTTACCTGATTGGAAATATTATTCATTTCACATTATGCAGTGGCAAATTTACTGCGTTCTAGATTAAAGCAGCATTGAGACCGAGCATGAATAAACTTAACTTAGATTTTGGAGGACCTTTTAAGTAGTGTGTTCATATCCAAGTGAGCATCATGGATCGTATGCTTCAGGCATATTTGCATACATATAAAATCTTTTATAAACTATATGTATAACACCTGTGTAGCGATCAAGGCACAAACATTTTAATTATACATTACCAGTTTGAGTGGGTTTAATATACCATCTGTTGTAGGTGTATTTGAATGTTTGCTTTCCACAAAGGTGCAGATTTGGCAATGGCGAATGTTCTGTTACGCCTCCATAGACACAAAGTACACCAGTACAACATTGGGCTAAAACCTTACTAGTGTGAAAGGAAGGGGGTGGGATTCAGAGTGACCCTCCCACAAATGGCTCATCTGCTGCTGAGAGTCTGTACAGTGTATTTCGGAAGAAATATACTGCATGATAAAGTGCAATTTCAGATTGTTCAAAGATGCACTTTAAACAAAAACATTTATCTTATGATTTTATTTTTTTTCTTCATCTCCATCCTTACCGATATACCCCTTATACCTCTTCTCTGCACATGACCAAACCATCTCAACCACACCTCTCTTAACTTCTCAAACATCCTACCTGCACAGTCCTTTTTGTAATCTCATTTCTAATCCTGTCCATCCTTATAATCGCTCCCAATGAAAATAACACCAACTCGGCCTTCTGTCAACGCCACTGCCTCTATACACCACAGCAGGTCTCACCAGCGTTTTATGAACTTCTCCCTTTCACTCTTGCAGATACGCTTCTATCCCAAATCACTCCTGGCTTTTTTTCCTCCACCCTGCCTGCACTCTTTTCACTCCTCTAATCACTCTCCATACTGCACACCCCATACCTCGCCACAAGCTAAATGCTTTACACATATCATTTAAAAGCACTTAAAAAATAAATAAAAAAATCAACTATTCTGAGCTCGTTTTTGCTTTCTAAGTAATAATCAAAACACATGTACATAACTTTTTTAAAGTTTTCTATTTTTCTCCTCCTGCTGTCAGTCATGGTTAATGGTGAGAGAGTCTGCTCAGCCTACTGTGAGAGGTGTAATGGTGTATTGATTTTCCTCATCGTGCTCCACTTGAAGCTAGCAGCTGTGCTTTCGAGTGTGTTCTGGAAGAGCGCGTTAGTCAGGTGATCCTGGTGCACGTCACAGCATGGAGGGGGGGAGAAAAGACTCACTATTGAGTGACTAATGAACATTTGTTTTTTGTTTTTTTTTTTTTTCTCCTCCCCCCCACTATCAGGCAATGCATTAGGTTTCTCACCCTACTATACAATGTGCTGCTTTTCAGGCATTAGCACATGCATGGGATATGTTTATACACCGCATTCCAATTTTTTTCTAAATGGCTTTTTTTATTTTTTTAAATAGTATGTTAAAAAATTGTCAATTAGATTACATTGTGGATGTTATTACATGTTAAAGAATTGACAAAGTAATCTGCTTTATTGACATTTTGAATCACAAAATATGCTGTTCCAAATCATTATTATAATAATAATTATTCTAAACCATTCAAAAGGTTATAGTGAACTCAGTCATATACGCTGCATGGACAGAGAATTTTTTATCCGAATAACACAATTTAAAACAAAACATTTATTCACATTTCAAATTACTTGTCAACATATGCACCCTTCTTTGAGATGACTTTAACAACTCTCTTGTCTATTGAACTTGCATTCCATGTATAGTTTCTGCCTGTATTTCATTTGAGGATGCCAGAATTACCTCCCAGAGCTGTTGTTTGGATCTATACTGCTGCCCACCCTCATAGATCTTCCTTTTGAAGATGTTCCACAGGTTTCAATAGGATTGAGGTCAGGGAATGATGGTGGCCACACCATGATTTTTTTCTCTTAACTAAAAATTGTTTTGCAGCGTGTGATGCTGCATTGTCCTGCAGACAAATCTTATTTCAGAAGGCACAATTCTTTTTATACAATGGCGGAAAATGATCTGTTAGGTACTCTACATTTCTCAGAGGTCATTTTGACACCAACATTTACATTTGCGGCATTAGCAGACGCCCTTATCCAGAGCGACGTACAAAAGTGCTTTGAGTCTCTAGCAATCTACACTGGTACGCAAGATTACAAACTTAATATAAATATCGCTTAAATTCTACAAAGCAAACTTGGAAAGTGCTAATTTAAGTGTTTCAGGAAGAGGTAAGTCTTCAATCGTCACTTGAAGGACTCTGCTGTACGGACATCTAGGAGAAGTTCTTTCCACCACCTTGGTGCCAGAACAGAGAAGAGCCTTGAAGTATACTTACCTTTCATTCTAAAAGAAGGTGGTACCAGTCGAGCAGTGCTGGAGGATCTCAGACAGCGTGGTGCAGTGCGAGATATGATGAGGACTCTGATGTAAGATGGTGCTGGTCCATTTTTGGCCTTGTAGGCATGCATCAGTGTTTTGAATCTGATACGTGCAGCTACTGGAAGCCAGTGAAGGAAGCGCAGCAGTGGGGTGGTGTGGGAGAACTTGGGCTGATTGAACACAAGTCGTGCAGCTGCATTTTGGATCATTTGCAGTGGACTGATAGCGTTCAGGGAAAGACCTGCCAGCAGAGAGTTGCAGTAGTAGAGTCTTGAAATGACAAAAGACTAAACAAGCACCTGGGCAGCCTGTGTGGACAGAAATAATCAAATCCTTCGGATGTTGTAGAGAAGAAATCGACAGAAGCGAGCTACATTAACGACGTGGGAAGAACAATTCATTGTCCATAGTTCCCCCAAGGTTATTTGGAGATCTTGACCTGGAGGATGAATCACCTGGGATGACCAGCAGTTCTGTTTTGCTGGGGTTGAGTTTTAGTTGGTGAGCACTCATCCATGAAGATATGTCCGTCTAGCATGCCGAGATCCGAGCGGAAGCTGTGGTATCTGATTGAAGGGGAAGAAAATATTAGTTGAGTGTCATTTGCATAGCAGTGGTAAGAAAACCCATGTGAGGATATGACTTTACCAATGGAGTGGGTATAAAGCGAGAAAAGGAGGGGACCAAGTACCAAGCCTTGTGGGACACCAGTGGTGAGTCTGCACGGGGCAGATGTGGATCCCCTCCATGTTACCTGGTATGAGCGACCTTCCAGGTAGGAAGCAAACCATTCCCATGCTGTTCCGCGGATACCGAGGCTCTTGAGGGGTGACGAGAGTCTTGTGGTTGACTGTGTCAAATGCTGCTGAAAGGTCCAGGAAGATAAGTACAGATGACAGCTTGGCTGACTGAGCAGCATGCAGTTTCTCAGAAACAGCCAAAAGGGCTGTCTCTGTGGAATGTGCCACTTTGAACCCAGACTAGTTCGGATCATGGAGGTTGTTCTATGAGAGATAGACAGACAGCTGGTTAAAAACAGTGCGTTCCAGAGGTTTAGAAAGAAAAAAGAGAAGTGATACTGGTCTGTAGTTGTTGATGTCTGATGGATCCAGAGCAGGTTTCTTCAAGATGGGAATGACTTTTGCTTGCTTGAAGGTAGTTGGTACATAGCCAGATGTTAATGACCCATTGATGATTGTGGAGATAAAGGGCAGGAGATCTTGTGTGATGGTCTGAAGCATAGTTGAATGGATTGGATCCAGAGGACAGGTGGTGGGATTGCAAGATTGGATGACTTGCAGTATCTCATCTTCTGTTAAGGTTGAGAAGCTTGCCAGAGACGTAGTGGATTGCTGGCTGTGTTGTGTAGTCATTGTTGGGGAGGAAGTGAATGTCTGGCAGATTTTCTTAATCTTTTCATCATAGAAGGAGGTAAAGTCATTAGCAGTCAGGGAGGATGGAGCAGGTGTGGAAGGGGGGTTGAGTAGTGAAGAGATGATGTTGTGGAGCTTACGTGGATCTTGTGCAGGGGTCTCGAGCTTTTCCTTGTAGAAGGCAGTTTTAGCAGAAGTCACATCCAAAGAAAATTTGGTCAGGAGTGTGTGGTAAGGTGCGAGGTCCACATCAAATTGTGATTTCTTCCACTTCCTCTCTGTAGATCCCTTCCTCCATCAGGGATCCTAAAGGGACCTACCATCTCTCTCCCAATATTCTGGCCCAAATCTTTACTTCACCACATCCTTGCATTCAGAACTCCATCCATTTGGACCATCCAGTGTAGCACGGCGTTAGTCAGTAAACAAAATTTGTTCGTAGATTAGTCTTCATGTATTTCCGTGCAAACTGCAAACGTTTCTCTTTGTGAGATTTGTTTAGGGGTGACTGAAATACAGCTTTATGCACAACTGCCAGCCTATGAAGGATCCTTTCGAGAGTTTCTTGGGATTTCAGGAACAGCAGCAGCTTCAAGTATGTTTGCTGCTCAATAATGGCTTTTTTTTTTTTATAGCTGCCCTTTTAATACAATTCATTTGTCTGACAGAAATATTTCTCAGTAAGCCTTTATCTAATGCATTCTTCTGTGTTGTAAATCACACATCTTTTAATAGTTTGATGATCTTTGTTTAGTTTGAGATACATCAATTGTTTGCATGCCTTTGGCAAGACATTGCACTATTTCACGCTTTTCATCTTCAGAAAGATTATTTCTTGCTCCCCATATTGCATAAGAGCTATGACTCGATTCATACAGTAATCCCTCGCCACATTGCGGTTCAGCTTTCACGGTCTCGTAACGTGGGTTTTTACATGGAACATACCTAAAAAATTTTTTTTTTTTTTTCGCTGTATCGCACGATTTTCAGGTACATAGGTAGTATTACGAGTTATTTTCATTACTTTAGGGGTAAAATAAGCATTTTTCTGGCCGTAAATATTAAGTTTTCAGAAGAGCTGTAATGCTCTTCTTGGGTATGCAATACCTTCGTTTCATCGTGTTAAGTGAAGCACACTTAATTAATCGTCATCATTCTAGTTGTATCTTTACTGGTGAGTACCCATATAGAATTTGGAAATCCCACTAAAATGTTACTTACATAATCATTTGGAACACAGTGTACATGCACAAGGTTTTTCTGACAGACTCGAAGGATAAATTGCTTTATATATTGAGATTAGTTTAAGAATGTTCGATAATCTAAGCACAGAAAAGGTGCATATTGTTAATGATTTCAATACATACAGTATCTCAGTGAACACACCCCTCGCATTTTAGCAACCATTTTTGTATAAACCTTTCAAGAGAAAATACTATAGAAATGAAACTTGGATATATATTTCAGAGTTGTCAATGTGCAGTTTGTTTAGCAGTACGATTTACTGTCCTTTAAAGATAACATATGGCCATTATTGTCTAAATAGCTGGCAACAAAAGTGAGTACACCCTAAGTGATAACAGGTCTACATCGTGTAATCATGCAAAGCCACATTTCCTTTTTATCATGTTGTTGTCTGCTTGACAGGACCATACAAATTTGTGTATCTTGTATTAGCAGTTTAAATTTGGTGCTTTGAGTATAATTCTCTTATACTGACTACTGGATATTCAAAATGGCACTTCATGGCAAAGAACTCTCTGAGGATTTGAGAATTTGAATTGTTGTTTTCCACAAAGACGGCCGAGGCTATAAGGTTTTCCAAGACGGGTTTCACTTGGAACAGGCTTCGCAAGGGTCCATCCAGTGCTGCAGAAACAAGTTGGTTTGCATTGCCGTCATCTTAGAAGGAATGCTCTTTTAAAGCTGGCTCCCATTAAGGCCCACAAACAGTTTGCTGAAGACGACCTGTACAAAAGAATGAATTGCTGGAACCATGTCTTGTGGTCTAATGAGACTATATACTAGAAATAAACTTGTTTGACTCGGATGGTGTCCAACATGTGTGTCAACGCCCTGGTTAGGAGTACCAAGTAGCTACTGTCCAGCATGGTGGTGGTAGCATCATGGTCTGCGGATGAATGGGTGCTGTTGTTACTGGGGAGCTGCAGTTCATTGAGGGAAACATGGTTTTCAAGGTGAAGGTGATGGAGTGGCCAAGTATGTCTTTAGACCTGAACCCTATTAAGCACCTGTGGGGCATCCTCAAGCAGAGGGTGAAGAAGCACCATGTATCTAACATCCACCAGGTCAGTGAAGTTTAAGGCATTGCTGCACAACAATGGTGTTCAAACAAAATATTGACACTTTGAACACAGTTTTTAACATGTTCACTTGGGGGTGTACTCACTTTTGTTGCCAGTTATTTAGACAATAATGGCTATGTTTAATTACTTTCAGAGGACAGTCAATCTGTACTGCTATACAAGCTGTACATTGACTATAAAATATACCCAAGTTTCATTTCTATAGAATTGTTGAAGCTCTACTAAAATAGTTGCTGAAAGACTCACTTTTAATAAGTGTACTCACTTTTGGGAGATACTGTACAGGAGAAGAGAGCGGATGGCTGCTCATACAGTAAAATGCGTATCTTGGTTCTATCACCTAAGAAAGCGTGAATGTTCCGTGGTTGATTTCTCTCTTCACTGTTTTTGTCCTACAGCAGCAGGTCATAAAGTGACCTGCTGCAGCAGGGAGACATTTCTGCTATAAAGCTAGCAATAAAGTCTAGCAATAAAGTTAGTACACAGGATATGAAGCCAGGACTTTGTCTTTGCTGTTAAAACCAGTCTATGTGTAGACGTTATATGGAAGTTTGGTGTCTGATTGGGTGCTAGGAAATCGAAACCATTTTATATTAGAAACACTTGTTTTGACGGATGGCACAACCCAAATCTTGAACCGAGGTTAACCAAATGAGCTTGAAGTCCACCACCATTGTGCTTCTTCTGTGATTCCTTTAATTAAAGATACTTCAAAAGTGATTGATTATTGGTCAGTGGTAGTGTATTTTTAATTAAATTCTATACAAATAATTTTTTGTATAGCGATTTTAACAATGAACATCGTCTCAAAGCAGCTTCGCAGAGATAAAGTGCTAAAAATGTATTAGATGTTAATTGTAAGTTTGTCCCTAATGAGCAAGCCACTGGCGACTGTGGCCAGGAAAAACTCCATATTTCCTACAGTCCTACTTATTACGTTTCCACTCCTTTGAGTACGCCAGAAGTCACTTTGCGTATAAAGGAATGCTACATAATTACATACATAATTAGTTTAATGCTAAATGCTAAAAGAGGAAAGACGTGTAATAACCAAGTTGTCCTTTAGGCTTTGCCGGTCTTCATCCACTTAATGTAACAGTGTTCAGCTGTACATGGAACATTGTGCTTAGTATAACAAACCGACATATATACTGTACATACAACTTCCACAGACTGTATAGCAAAGGAGTTTTTTTTTTAGGGCTAAGCTGACGAACGCTAAACAAAACTTTCCTCCCTGGTTGTTAAAATGGTGAAAGAGCACTGGAACACTTTTCGAGGCCTTGGTTATTTAAAGCATCTTTCTCTATTTTAAAAACATCTTTCAAGACTGCTCTGGACAAACACAAGAAAACAAATGCTAAACATTATTGAAAAAGCTCTTTCTCTTTTTTCCCTCAGCACCACACCTTTTGTTATTTCAAGGTTCTTACCAGATATCAAACCATCTCCAATGCTTACAAAACGCATGTTTATTTACAAAAGGCTGCTTGGGATTTGCTGACCTCGTCAGTGGAGCTTGAATTTAGAAATCGCAAGGTAACTATATTGAAACCTTGAGAATCAACTGATACCAGTCCTATGTTTTCTTCAAAACCACTGAGCTTTCTTTTTTTTTTTTTTTTCTTTTTTTTCAAATCAATTTTTTTTTTTAAGTTTGCAGCATTTAACCTGTACATTTACGCCATTTGGCAGATGCCCTTATCCAGAGCGACTTAGAACTGAACAGTTGAGGGTTAAGGGCCCTTGGAACATTGGTGGTGCTGGGAATTTAACTTGTGCCCTTCTGATCCAGAAAGCAATGTCTTACCCACTGAGCTCCTACCTCAAATCATCTTTTTATATGCCTTTTATAACATTTACAGTTCCAGGAAAAAGACATTTCCAAGTTTGATTTAATGTGTTCTCCAAAAAATGAAGATTCAATTTTTTTCTATTTAATGTTGGTCTTTTTTTCCCCCCTAAATTTAATAACATTATTCTTCCATGTTCTATTCAATGCTCGATATAGTACGTCTTTGAGTCTGTACCAGACGTCCGAAGTTCTTAAATACTCACACATCAAACTGCTTATCTTGCAAAAAAAAAAAAAAAGTAAGACAACTGTTGCTGGAAAGAAAGAAAAAAAAATATAGACATAAAAATATATATATGTATCTTTAGTAAATCAAATTCCCAGCCTCAACTTGCACTAACAATCCCCCCCCCCCCCTTAAACATACACCAACCCTAAAAGCCATCTAATAAGATGCACGTCACACTGTTAAAAGAGGAGTGACTCATCGCACTGTGAATTTCCCCTGACAGATGTTTACAGGGGCGTACGTCAGTAGCACCTGCTCCACATTCATGTTACTGCATTTTACTCGCATACGGATGAGGTGTGAAAAGTGGTAATGTGGTAGCGTGGCTCTCTTTGTCCCACATTACATCATGGAAGGGAGTAAATGCATGTGGCTGGGCCGTTATGGGAGAATCAACAGTGTGATGGGAAGTGGTTTACTGGTAAGCAGAGTTATTGTTACCAGCCAGTAGTTCACTGTTTCACTGTAAAACAAACAGGACCATAAAACACATTAATTGACTGCAATACACTTAAAAACAAAAGAGAGCTTTTTCTGCTCAATATGTATCCTGTAACAGCACAAAGCGTTTTTTTTATTTTTTATTTTATTATTTTTTTCCCCCACATGCGCCAGTTTTACAATTATAATTTTAATGTTTTACTTTTTCATTCATTTATAATTACATTTAAAGTTGTGAAATGTCTGTCAAAAGTTAGTTCCCATTTTAACTTGCATTAGAGTTGACATCTATCGAAGCCCGTTTCTGGCATCCAAAAAAAATAACAAGGTTTGCCTAATTGCGGCTTTATTTCTTCCAATTCCGAATTAAAAAAAAAAAAAAAATTTGACTTTTATTTTTTTTTGCAATTTGCTTTTTTTGCAAATAGCTTTACACTGAAAATAAATTATTTAAGACTTGGATTGACACTGTTCTGCCCTGTACCTGAACAGAGCAGACGCAGCCCATGTAGCTTTAGCTCCTGTCTATGTACCTGCGTTGCGCTGTAACATTAATGCAGGAGCAGAAGTGATCGCTCAAGCCACATCTTGGTAAAGAACTCAGAATTGGGAGAAATAAAGTCTGAATCAAGAGAGATGGATAAATATAAAAATTTGGAATAGCAGGAAATGGTCACAATTAGGCAAACGTATTTTTTATGTGGGGGAAACGGTCCTCCATACCCTCCTCTTTTTCCCGATCAAAATGTGAGGGGGATAAAATGCAGCTTGTTTGAGACGCAACACAAGGTTGGAAGGTCTAGTATCACCTCTAATGATGAGACTTCTTTTATAAATGCAAAACAATCATTTCATTACAACTTATTGATTGTACTCCTCTGCAACAGAAAGTTAATTGACACCTTCTGACCAATCAGAGCAAAGTTCATGTAGAATAAAAGTTAACTAACACACCTAAGATATAGCTATTCAGCTAGTTTTAAACCTTAGATTGGTGTTGATTCCTAGCAGTGACTGAAGGTTAGACCAGCACAATTTACTTCATCATTTTACTCATTCCTTTGTCTGTAGAAGAAAGGAAACTGAAAGAATAAGGCAGGATTGTTTTATTTTTGGTGAAATATCTCCTGTTTTCAGTCTGGTGCATCAAACTAAATACTACTGATAAAACGAATGAGGCACTTTTGTTTTTTTGGGGGAAAAAATAAATATTATTAAAATTTAAAACAAATCTTTAGCTGGCTCCAGTGCTTGAATAATCACCTACAGGGTCTGATTTGCTTATTTATGCCTAATTATGAACTTTATACTGATGGTGATTTGTGCCTTATTAGCCCCAAATCTGTAACCGCTAAACTACAGTGCAGTTTTAAATCATTAACTCTCTGCAAATAGTGGTGCTGGTTAAGAGAGTGGGCTGATTTGCATAGGAAAAAGGGCAGAAATGCAATTTTAAGATTTGACCTGAAATTATGCCTCGACTGAATTTTTTAAAAGTTAGACATTAAGTTAGTAAGATGACAATTTTCACACACTATATAATGGTGTTAATTCTTTTTCTAAAAAAAAAAAATCAGTCTTTTACTTTAAAAATTCTACAAAAATGAAATGACAACAATGACAATGAATAAATGAATCTTACTAAAATCATATATTTGGGCTTCTTTTGTCTTGTTTTTAAATAAAGCAGGTAGGTTCATCTCCAGTAAAGATGCTTCCTTAGTTTATTCTAGTGCATGTCTCCATCTCACCATGTCTAATGCACCAAGAAAAAGTCTTATTGTATACATTAGCAGTTCAGCAGCATTAGCAGGCTATTGGAACTTTGTCCTAACTTTTAAGCTCCACTACACACAAATGTTTTTATTAATTTAAACATGTAATAAACAAGACTTAGTATTGTCTAGCTGAACAGGTTTATTAATCTCCCCAGTAAAGATTAACAATGCATCTACAGAGTCCCCGTTCAGATTATTCTTCTCTTCATCTATTGTTTCGGATTGTAACTTGTAATATAAGTCCACGTTAATTATTTTTCCCCCAAGTGGCTGTGTAATGAGAGTGCTATGTGCAATGTGATTGGTTCCTGCTATCCCTTCAAGGATTTAAGATATAATGAGGGGCTGTACGTTCTCGCCTTCTTAACCATGAAATGCTAAGACTGAAACACTAGGCTACGTGTGCACAGTGGGGTTTCTGTTGATAATTATATAACTGATGTTGATGTGTGAAATTAAACCACCACTGTTATCAGGTTGATAACCAATTATTATTTAACGCATTATTCTGAGTTCAGCCCCCTCCGCCTTGTTGGCAGACCAGTCAACCCCACTCTTTGCACAGTTTCACACTCTCTGAAAGGGTATTTCCACTGACATAAACATTATTGCATCTTCGAAAAAGCCTTGCCTACTCTAAAATTTTTAATAGGGCTAATTTAATCTTCTGTAAGCATGTCTCAGTAACCTTTATACACGATCCCTAATCTCAGTAAACCATATTACAGTATCTTTAATTACAGAACCCCTCACCTAGTAAATGATCTCCTCATTAACCTTAACAGTAATCCTAATCTCACTAACCTTTGCAACATTAATCCCAACCTCAGTAACATTATCTACAGTAATTCTAACCTTAGTAACCTTAACTGTAGGAATTCTAACCTCAGTTACATTATCTACAGTAATCCCACTCTGTGTAAATTTAACGACACTTATTCTAATCTCTATAACTAACTACAGTAATCCCACCATCTGTAACCTAAACTATAGTAATCCCATTCTCAGTAATCATAACTACAGTCATTCTAACCTAAGTAACTTGAACTACATCAACCTTGGTAACCTTAACTATAGTAATTTAAACCTTAGTAACCTTAATCATAGTAATTCTAATCTCAGTAACCTTTAACTACAGTAATCTCAACCACAGTAATCATAACTACAGTAATTCAACCTCTGTAACCTTAACTACAGCAATTCCAACTTCAGTTACAAAAGTAATCCCACCCTCAGTAAGCGTGACTACAGTAATTCATACCCCAGTAACCTTGACTACAGTAATCCCACCCTCTTTAACCTTATTAGCTAAAACTTACGAACAGTAACATAACCTCAGGAACTGCACACCCCCCACCATATAAGTCAAGTCAGATTTGTCATTTCAAAATTGTACAGTGAATCTAAACAACGGTTCCCCAAGACCACAGTGCAACATTAACAAAAAGAATACAGAACTACACAAAACTCTGACCTAACAACACAAAGTGCACATGGGGAGCTCGGTGTTTAAGGCTCTGGGTTACTAATTGGAAGGTCGTGGTTTCAAGCCCCGGTATTGCCAAGCTGACATTCTTGGGCCCTTAAGCAAGGCCCTTAACCCTCTGCGCTCCAGGGGCTCTGCATCATGGCTGGCATCATGGCTGCTCTAAGGTTTTAAAACAAGCTGTGATATGCAAAGAAAAGAATTTCACTGTGCTGTAATGTACATGTGACAAATAAAGAATATTCATTCATGTACAAAAAGACAACATACAAGGAAAAAACAATAACACAGTAGCACCATACACTACATATTGCATACATCCTAGATATATTTCATACCTATACACTCACACACTTTCTCCAAGCGATTAAAAAAAAAAAAAAAAAAGCCAAGGAAAACAGGTTTTGTGTGTACAGAATAATTGGCAGTTGCCAAATCTTTACACGGACAGATTTTAAAATGCATCCCTGGCAAGGCTATGCTCAAGGACAAAAATGGAATTGTTTTCTTAATAAATTCTGTTAAATCCTCTTTAAACATTATTGTAGCCAAAAAAAAAAAACCACTGCAGACGGGCTGACTTACACAATTAAATCATGTAATGTACTAACAACCTTCCAATGCTGTATTTTAAAAATGGATGACCAGCATCTCCATTCACTTATTTCACCTGTGTTTGGGCTTCTATCATCTGTTTTTTCTTTTTGTAATGCAACAACATTTTGTTGGCTGGATTTATTTCAATGTTTTGTTTGTCTTTTCTTTGAGTCTGATTGGTTTGTGTTCCCATTCTAGCAACAGTTAAACTGAACCAGTACTACCATTACTACAGTATACTACACTGTTAGTTGTTTTTGTTATGCACCATACAAACAAATGAGCATTACTTTTCAAGAGATATATATACTACATCTTACTATCTATTACTACAATGAATCTAACAAATCTGTTAATAACTAGAGGTCGACCGATAGTGGATTTTACTGATACCGATAGCAATGTTGGATTGTACTGGTCGATAGCATATTAACCGATAGTTTTGAAAATGGATACTGAAGAAAAAACAAAGACTCCATGTAAAATATTACTGAAATTATAAAAAAAAAAAACAATACTGAATCATAATGTGCTGAAGGAAATAAATATAATATAGCCCTCTCCGTGCAGCATGCCGTCTCACGTGTAAAGTGATTTGCCTCTGTAGTGGACATTCGGTGCAACCCAGATGAGGATGGGTTTCCTCTTGAGTCTGGTTCCTCCCAAGGTTTCTTCCTTATGCCATTTTAGGGAGTTTTTCCTTGCCACAGTTGCTCATCAGGGACAAACATACTTACAAAGAACATATTTACATTTAATCACCACATTATCTGTGTAAAGCTGCTTTGAGACAATGTTCATTGTTAAAAGCGCTATACAAATAAAAATGAATTGAATTGAAGAGTGACAGCGGATCGGAAGCCGGTAAATTTTATTTAGTAAAAACTTTGTCTGGTTTGTGTGATCTTGCATAAATATCATTGTGTTTATACAATATCTTTGGAACATTTATTTGTATATTATATATAACTCTCCTGACTTGAACACGTTTCTGAAAACTGCTAGGTATAAATGTTGAGGTTGTGGTAAAGCTAATAAGGTGAAGATCTGATTTCAGTTCTGCTTCCGCGAGCGATCGAAATGATCGTAAATGAGTAGCTTCACTTTCTGTTGGAAGTAGGATGTTTGAAGAAAGCATTTGGCAGAGAATTTGACTTGCATTACATGTAATTACAATAATCAAAGACCACTTTACCCAACACAGCGTTGCATTCAGGAAAGCGGTTGAGCTTTTATTCTTTATATATCTGCTAACTATTGAATTATTACATATTAAAAAATGTTTTTAAAGTTTAGCTTGGTGCCAGATAAGACTTTATTTTTGTAGCAAATGCACACAGAGCAGCTGGCCTCTCCATAGCATCTAGAATCATGACCATGTGGTGTGTGTGAGACTGTTTAGCCCTCCAACTGTGTTCATTGAGTGCTTCAGCATCTCGGCAGGAGAGATAATGAGATTCTGGCCATAGAGTGGGGAAGAAAACATACACGTTTTCTTTTTTTTGTTGTTGTGTGTGTGGGGGGAAAAAGAGAACCTGATGCAATGACAAGTCATTATCCAATGAGAGTCACTGGATAACAGGCAGCATTCAAGCCACTTCAGAACAAACACACAAACAAACAGTAATGGCCAAAATGGCTGGGAGGCTTTGTGAAGAAAAAAAATCTAATCTCCACTCGCTCGCTATGTCTTTATCATTTAGCTTTGTTTGTCCACTTTATTTTTCCGTGCTAAACCGGATAGCCTGGTGACTCGCTCTTATTTTCCAGGATGTGCAGAGAAATTCATAGGTTTTACACTCTAGGGGTTTAGGTGAGAAATAACAATCAGGTGATCTTTGCCCTGCTTGCTATTTTCCTGTTGCTCAAAGGAGACATGGATGATGGCACTTGTTCAGGTTGAGGTCTATTATTTCACTCGTTCATTATTTTTTGGCACACTTTTCTATACAGGGATGAATATTTTTAGAGAGAATCTCCAGTGTCAGTATTTACAAGCTCTTATGAAAATTACAATAATAAATGGTAGGAGTGTAACGGTACACAAAACTTACTGTTCAGTACATCGGTTTTGAAGTTACGATTTGGGACGATTTCGTTACAGTTGGGGAAGAAATGCAAAACATTTGTTTATTGCAGTTTATTATTATTTATTAACATTTGTAACTGTTCAAATAAAAAAATCTAAATTATAAAATGCCTGCTTGGTTAAATAATAACATATTAAAAAAAATGTTATATAAATGTTAATGCAATACACTTTTTTTATATATGTTGATTAGCACAAATTAAATTAATGAAAATTGTATAAATAGAAACATTTAAATACATTTCATTTGTTACACCCTATTTGGTTAATACAGATGTGTATATAAATGTTTTACATTTAATGTAATTTTTTTAAGATATGATCTCTATCTATGCAGAGTTGTCAGGATTTTCTCCTTTTAAGAGAAATTCTTGAAGCTGGACAGAAAACGCTAAAGTATCCAGATCGGTGAACTTTCGTAAAAATGCAGGAAGTGGAGAAACAAAATCGCGTTTTTAAACACACTACTCTTGTTTCTTTTTTTATACTGTATCCCTATAGCATTGGTTTTCAACTTTGATAATAATAATAAATAAAAAAGTGACACTCAAAGTGCAAGGCTAAACAAACTTACGGTCTGCCACTTAATACGTTCGATAGGGAACTTAAATTTTAACATTGCTTCGCATGTAAAAAGGATTTTATTTGTACACATGTGCAGTGAACCGAAAGCCCTGGTTTGGTACGAATATGTATACCGTTAATATATAATTGTTCTGACACTCGTTATAGTAAATGTGTTCCAAAAAAATCGACCTTTGTAGCCATTGGCAAAATTGCTGCAGTAGGAAGACAGACTTTGGGACATGTTTTTGGGAAATTGCATCACACCACCTAGTCATGTCATGTGACTGATTATTTTCCCTATTACAGAAACATTCCATTCTACTTTTAGATATGTAATGAACATACTTGTATATAACCTTTGATGAATGCACTACTTTCAGCTTTTGTGTGTATGTGTCCAGCTTCTAGCCTTTTTCAGCAAAAAGCAGTCAACACAACCCCACCTACACACTACTGAGAGAGAACTCCCATCCCTCTGTCTCGCCTTATGTGCAAATCCCTGTGCGCCTGCATTTGGTTGAGAGGGTTACCACTTAACCCGTGTTCATCTCCACACCCTCTCCAAATTCATCTGTGAAAAAGATCAATGGTTTCCCTTTTTAAGAGTTTAAGTGAGTGTGAATTATTAACCCAGGTAAGGATTTGTGTTACATTACTGAAGCATGAGAGGCACAATGCATTTTTTTTTAAAATCTGGAATTGATTTATTATTGTTTCCACCCCAGCTACGATGGCATTATGGCGCCACTTAAAAATAATAAATAAATAAACAAAATCTAAGAATAAATTCGTAGCAATATGACGATCATAATATTTTGAATATATGAAAGAAATATTTAGAAAAAAAAAAAAGTCGATGTCGAGTGCACCGGTGTTCAACTCCTTCAGGGTCGAATGTAACCATCGATATAATTGGAGTCGACCAGTGGTCACCAATTCGGACTGCAAAAAAAGACCATTTCTTTCATGTCCCTCTGATTTTTGTGTTCTAAATAAATGAACTTTTCTACACTACTGTAGTAGTGTCCGTTTACTAATTATAATTCTGTACTGATGCGCCAAAAGACATTCCTTATTCCTAAATCATAGCCTAAAGTAGGATTTAACCAAATCCTCCACATCTATTATATGCAAAACAGTGAAAAGTTTCTCGATTTTTCTCAACATATTACCACTTTAAACTCGTATTTCTACGACTTTATTCTCTAAGTAGTCTAAATTTATTCTCTGCTTACTCCGACTTTATTATTGCAATCTTTATAGATTTGGTTTTTTTACATTGTACTAAAACGTTGTTGTAGTTAGCAGTAAAAGCTGCAGAACATGTTTTATATATAAGGAACAATCCAGTTGGTGGGGTGCAGTTACACGAAAATGATTGTCGTATTTTTTGGTAGATTATTTTTGATAACTGCTTGTACCAAAATGCTTTATCATTCTTATACCATAGCGAAAGTCTTACTGCTTTATATTTGTCCACAATAAACTAATTGCTGTTATTATTTAATGTAGCTATAAAAGAATATTTATTTACAGTTTTATTTCTTTACCCATCTTAGTTACAGATGTAAATCTGAAGCTTGTTATGCTGAAAAGTGCAAAGTCCTGACTCTTACAAAGCACTGACACCGAAGACTCATACCATACAGGTAAAACAATGGTAATATCAGATCAGTAATCCCAAACGTTCGAAACTGTTTACATGTTTGTCTGTGTCACTAATGTCTAAGCTGCTGTTCCTGAATTTTAACAAACACCTAACTGATAAGAATCAAGCATTTAACAGTGTGGTAGCAAAATGTCGCTCCAATCTTAAGATCTTCATAATGCACGTCCTGCATGATGCTGTGTAATATACTACACAAACTGGAATTGGAGCTTCATTTTCCATAACAAAAGAATATTGCAATATTTAACTAAGAATTCAATTTATACTAAATGTATTAAATAATTAAATAACAATCTTTTCTATGGTTCTTACAAAATGTTTTGTGGTTAATAAGTGAGTTAGCTTTTATTTTCCTCCTCCCTCCCTTTAAGTGTTAAGTGTCAGTGCAGTCATTCACAGATTTCATCATCGTGCCCTGTGCTGATATCTGGAACGATTTCACTTCTCCGATTTTCAGTCAAATTGCATCATTCCAGCGTTCTCAACAAAAACCAAATTCCTGCAAAATTCCATGTTTGATATATATATATATATTATTTTTTTTTATATATATATATATATATATATCAGGTTAAATTGATTCCACCAGTGTCCTCACTGTCACCACACAAAAGAGCATCTGTCATTGATAATCTACCATCTGCATCCTCTCCAAACACATCCATCGTCCAGCCAAGCTCTGCTCCATCTGGTCAACACCATCCATACCTCCATCCAACCATTCATTAAACCGTTTGTCATTCTTCAGGCTCATTAACCAGCATTGGTTCAGAGCTGTTTTTGTATTTTTATTGAGTACACATGAAAATTCTTGTTTTCATTTCTTTGTCATCCATCCATCACTAAATAGACAGTGATCAGTGAGATGGAGCTAATTCTAAAAACTGAAGGAAGGAATCGTCTAATTAAGCAGTTTTGACTATGTAATCAAGATTATTCTTATTGGACTATGAATGGATGGATGAAGTGACACGGCACACAGGTTTTCACAGCTAAACTCTTCTTTTTTTTTTTTTTATTTGTGAAGCTTGAATTGATGAAGCAAACAACCAGGAATTTTTGCAAGTGTTTGAGCGTTTTCTTTTTTTTTCATTTGGAGTCGATGAGTCGATGAAGTAGCAATTGATATTTTGTTCCTTCCAACCAATTTTATTTTGCACTATCCAGAAATTGTGGCGCATCTATAATGGTTTCCTCGTAAGAGAATAATGCATCCTGACACACTGAAACATTTGTTCAGGGATGGTTTGTGGTGCATGACATTGTCGACTTGGCCTTTAAATTTCCCACATCCCAATCCGATCAGAGTCGGATAAACAAATCTAATCTACGGAGGCCCCGCCTTACAATTTATACAGATCTTAAAGGATCTGCTGCTAAGATCTTGTCAGATATGACAGCACACCTTCAGAAGCCTTATGGAGTCCATGCTTTGGTGGATGAGAGTTGTGGTGGGATAAAGAGGACTTTATTAGGCATTAACACTATATTGTTTCTTCTCTCCGTGTATGTGCAATTCGCCTCTGTCTATTTGAAACTGTCACCTTGGGTGCTACGCTAGTCAAACAGCAGAGGTGGTAAGTGACGAAATGCATTTACTCGCGTTACTGTAATTTAATCGTTTTTTGTGTGCTACTTTCAAAAGTAGTTTCTAAAATCAGTAAATGTATCTCAATAAATATTGAGTATTGTTCTTGAATAAATTTTAAATATTCATTATATGTTATTTTAAAAGATAAATAAAAAAAAATAATGCAAAGGAAAAAAAAAATCGTGCCCCAGACAATGCACTACTGTACTGATTGATTGATGAGTGGAGAACAAACTTGCAGACTCGTAAGAAAAAAAGATGGAGACGGATGAGACAGGTGGAAGTTATGCAGACCCAGCTGAAAGCGAAACGCTACCGGATTAAAAGTTCAATGTGTACGCTCATTGTCTGAATTCTAAATATGCATTTGCGATTTTTTTTTCATTGTCCTAAATGACATTATAACAGGTGATTTTTTTAAATGTATTTTTTTATAATTTTTTTGTTTTTGTTTTGCTTTTTTTGCGCTGCCAAATCATGGATTATTGTGGGTTTTTTGTGTGTTATTGCACTTTAAATTTTAAATTGTAAAGGTGTTTTTTCAATATTTATATCCACTAAATTAGAATTCCCTTCCCCACCCCTGCTGTTAAGAAAAAGTAAAAGTCAATTTTAAATGAGCATTTTACTTTTAATTGTGTAGATTTTTACCCCGTAACTTTACTTGAACTTTAACAGTCCTACTAGTTACATATCTAATAAAGTAGAATGTAACAGTCCTTTTACTTGAAAAGAACATTTTATTACTTTCCACTTCTGTCAAACAGCCACCTACTGTAAAACTAAGTCGTCCCTCTATGTTTAGTGATGAACAGAACGCGCTTATAAAAATCGGGCTTTCAAGAAATAAATAAGCAGCAGTTTACAGTTCATTTTGTCTTTAATTCTTTGTGTTTGGATAGAAACTCACAGATTTAGTCACAGATGGATGGAGCCTTTTTAATGCTAAACCATCTTTAAATCATCACTGAATAGATAGTATTGATTTGTGCTGCCGCATTCTGATCGAGTACTGGAGAAGCTTTGGGATGGTCCACAGTCATCCATCCTTAGATATTGATTTGCAAGGATTCTTGTGGGTTCTACTTTGCATCCATCAACCCACCAATCACTCTTTAATTCACTAAAGATGCTTATACAGCCCTTGCAATAATTGCTGTTTGCTTTCTCCATCCTTCATCTATCCTTAACTCATCCATCTACTGTATAACAATAATATCTTGCTTTTTTCTATCAGTAACAGTACTTACCTTGAAAACATGGTATTTGGGCACCAGTGGCGGCTGGATGGTCAGATTATGCGCTAGTTAAACTCTCAAACTGATTTTGCTGCAAAGCTTAGGTATATTTTATGCATTTATTAGTCTTTTTTTAGTTCCATAATGGCTGACAGAGGGGAAGAAATGAATTTGGTCACAGATATACTTACAAGGACATTAACAAGACTGACTTTTCAAGACATATTCGACATCGTGAGGAAAGAAAAAAGAAAATGCACAATTTGCACTAATTTCCTACCCATTAGGAAAATAAAATTTTTGTATTATTTAAAAAAAAATTCATTTTGAGGGTAATATCGATGCTTCTGCTAGAGATGATGATGAGGTGGTGCAGCTGTGGCTACAGTGAAAGGAGACTTGTTTAATTGTGTTAATTGGGGTTTTTGCTTTAGTAATGGCATTCATTCTTGCTGCATGAGAACTGTGATGCAGCCCTCTGTTAGTGTTTCTGTGTAAAATTACTATTTTGTATGTAGTACAATATTGGCAGCTGTCATTAGCTTATCTCCGAAATTTCTGAGGAGGTTTTTCAATTTGCTCTATAACTCATTCTGACCTTGAGCATGAAGCCTAAAGGCCGACTATAAATGACTTTGCTGTTAACACTGCCATAATGTTGCAGTTTGCTGTCCAAGTAAAGCATGTCCTCCATGTATTTAGCCTCTCTCTCAATCTTTGTCTATCACAACATACAACAAGTGGCTACTAGGACTGCAATTAATTACTGTGGTAGAAAATATGGTTTTCACTCAATAGCAAATCTTTGTCAAAATTCATCCATTAAAACACAATCATTACACCTGAGCCCCTGTTTAGTCAATTGTTCAGTAAAATTAGCCAGTCTTTGTGAAAGAAAGGAGTGCAGACAGGGTGGAGTGGGTGGAGAAGAGTGGCAGGAGTGATTTGTAATAGAGTATCTGAAAGAGTGAGAGGGAAAGTTAGGACTGTGGTTAGAACTGCTTTGTTGTATGGCTTATTAAATTTGGTTTGGACTGTTGAAAATGTAATGTATATACATGGGTTGTTAATAGTACAAATATAAAAATGGATGCTAATATGACTACTACACACACAGTAGTTAGTGGCTAGTGTGTACTATTACTGATAGGTGGTGCACATGTCACTGGTCAGTCCAGAGACCGTTAATCAAGATTGAAGACAACAGTGTTAGTGCCACCGTAAGATATTTGAATGGTGTAAACGTTTCAAAGATGGCCGTATGTCAGTCAGTGACGATCACGGTGGTTGAAGCAGGCTGTACTAAGATGGGATTAGTGTATAAATTAAACAGGAAATTTTCAGAAAGTAAATGCAGTTTAGGAAATTAGTTTTTTATTTTATAAACTTAAAATTCCTAGTTTTACTTTTTCAAACCACCCCCCCTCGTATTTTTTCCTTGTATAGACTGTACAAATGTAGTTGCTATAAAAGGATAGCTACCGTGCAGCTAACGTTCATGCTTTATTTCTGTGAATGGCAATTATACTATAAATGTGAGATTTCTTTTTAAATGTGTTGTACGTTTTAGATTTTTGCACACTAGGAACAAACTTCATCAGCCAGATTATTGAATTGTATGTGACTACCTATGTAATTAGTATACATTTGTTATAATCAACAATGTAACATGGAAACATGCTTGATTTTTAATAGTGTTGTATAAATAGTGTTTATAGAATTTTAATGTATTAATTACATTTTTGGTCTGTAAAAAAGAGCATTAAAAAACTGAAACAGGACCATTTATTTTTTTTCATTTACTCCCAATATTCCAAACAAAAATACAGAAAAGTTTTTTTTTTACGTTTTTTTGTGGATGCACAGAAAAAAAAAAAAAACAACAAAAACGTAACATTTGTTTTATAAATGTACCTTAAATTAATATTTTTTGAGTTCTTACACTAATCAACATCGGAATAGACAAATATGGATGCTTAATGCAAATGTATGTACAGTATATTATTACTTAAACCACACTAAGCATAGGGCGTAAACAACATGGACAGGTTTTAAAGACGGTAAACATGTTTTTTTCAAATAACTTTTTATAGAACTAATAAACACATGGAATAAACACACGGAGAAAAAAAAACACAGGTTCCCATTACTTCTTTTCCTTTGCACTGAGCCAGTTGCTCAAACAGACAAGCTTGTTCACAATGTTTTAAATTATGTAAATCATCAGGACACCAAAAGGAACTTTTTGCTGTGTTCCCACACAGATGGTTTTAATTGCCGAATGTGTGCATTATGGCAGATTTTGGTGCTTGATTTCAGACTAATAGTAACTCAGCCATTATGGATGCACAAGCCAGTGCACTCTTAGTGCCGGTCCCAAGCCCGGGTAAATGGGGAGGGTTGCGTTAGGAAGGGCATCCAGCGTAAAACATGTGCCAAATCAAATATGCGGATCACAAATGAGAATTTCATACCGGATCGGTCGAGGCCCGGGTTAACAACGACCGCCACAGGTATCGTTAGCCGACAGGGTACCGGTGGAAATTGGGCTACTGTTGGCCGAAGGAGGAGAAGGAGAGGAGGAAGACGTCTACAGAGACGGCAGGGAAAGGAGCAGTGTAGGAGAGTGGAGGTTCGGGTTGGTACTTTAAATGTTGGTACTATGACGGGTAAAGGGAGAGAGGTAGCTGATATGATGGAGAGGAGAAAGGTAGATATGCTGTGTGTTCAGGAGACCAAGTGGAAAGAGAGTAAGGCCAGGAACATTGGAGGTGGATTTAAACTGTTTTATCATGGTGTGGATGGAAAGAGAAATGGTGTAGGGGTGATTCTGAAGGAAGAGTACAGTAAGAGTGTAGTGGAGTTGAAGAGAGTTTCTGATAGGGTGATGATCTTTAAGGTGGAAGTTGAAGGGATGATGATAAATGTCATCAGTGCCTATGCTCCACAAGTTGGCTGTGAGATGGAGGAGAAGGAAAGATTCTGGAGTGAATTAGATGAAGTGGTAGATGGTGTACCTAGGAAAGAACGATTGGTGATTGGGGCAGACTTTAATGGGCATGTAGGTGAAGGGAACAGAGGTGATGAGGAGGTGATGGGTAGGTATGGTTTTAAGGAGAGGAATGTGGAAGGGCAGATGGTGGTGGATTTTGCTAAAAGGATGGAAATGGCAGTGGTGAACACTTATTTTAAGAAAAAGGAGGATCATAGGGTGACGTATAAGAGTGGAGGAAGGTGCACACAGGTGGACTATGTGCTATGCAGGAGATGCAACCTAAAGGAGATTGGAGACTGTAAGGTGTTGGCAGGGGACAGTGTAGCTAGACAGCATCGGATGGTGGTCTGTAGGATAGTTTTGGAGGCGAAGAAGAAGAAGAGGAGGAGAGTGAGGACTGAAAGAAGAATAAGATGGTGGAAACTGACGGAGAAAGAGTGTAGTGTGAGGTTCAGGGAAGAGGTCAGACAGAGGCTCAGTGGTGTTAAGGAGGTGTTGGATGATTGGGCAACTACTGCAGGAGTGATAAGGGAGGCAGCTAGAAAAGTACTTGGTGTAACATCTGGAAATAGAAAGCAAGACAAGGAGACGTGGTGGTGGAATGAGGAAGTGCAGGAGAGCATAAGGAGGAAGAGGTTGGCAAAACAGAAGTGGGACAGACAGAGTGATGAGAAAAGTAGGCAGGAGTACAAGGAGATGCGGCAGCAGGTTAAGAGGGATGTGGCGAAAGCCAAGGAAAAGGCATATGAGGAGCTGTATGAGAGGTTGGACACTAAGGAAGGAGAAAAGGATTTGTACCGATTTGGCCAGGCAGAGGGACAGAGCTGGGAAGGATGTGCTGCAAGTTAGAGCAGTAAAGGATGGAGAGGGAAATGTGTTGACTAGTGAGGAGAGTGTGTTGAGAAGGTGGAGAGTATTTTGAGCAGCTGATGAATGAGGAAATAGAGAGAGAGAAGGTTGGATTATATGAAGGAGGAAGTGGACTGGATTAGTAAGGAGGAAGTGAGGGCAGCGATTAAGAGGATGAAGAGTGGAAAGTCGGCTGGACCAGATGACATACCGGTAGAAGAGTGGAGATGTTTAGGAGAGATGGCAGTGGAGTTTTTGACCAGATTGTTTAACAGGATTTTGGAAGGTGAGAAGATACCTGAGGAATGGAGAAAAAGTGTGCTGGTACCGATCTTTAAGCATAATGGAGATGTGCAGTCTTGCAGTAACTACAGCGGAATTAAGTTGATCAGTCACACCATGAAGTTATGGGAAAGAGTAGTGGAAGCCAGGCTGAGAGAAGAGGTGACCATCTGTGAGCAACAGTATGGTTTCATGCCGAGGAAGAGCACCACAGATGCCTTATTTGCTTTAAGAATGTTGATGGAGAAGTATAGAGAAGGACAGAAGGAATTGCATTGTGTATTTGTGGATTTAGAGAAGGCGTATGACAGGGTGCCAAGAGAGGAGTTGTGGTATTGTATGAGGAAGTCAGGTGTGTCAGAGAAGTATGTGAGGGTGGTGCAGGACATGTATGAGGACAGTGTGAAGGCAGTGAAGTGTGAAGTAGGAACGACAGACTGGTTCAGGGTGAAGGTTGGACTGCATCAAGGATCGGCCCTGAGCCCCTTCCTGTTTGCAGTGGTTATGGACAGGTTGACGGACAAGGTCAGACAGGAGTCTCCCTGGACTATGATGTTTGCGGATGATATTGTGATTTGTGGTGAGAGTAGGGAGCAGGTTGAGAAGAGCCTGGAGAGGTGGAGATATGTGCTGGAGAGAAGGGGAATGAAACTCAGTAGGAGTAAGACAGAGTACATGTGTGTGAATGAGAGGGAGGGCAGTGGAGTTGTGCGGTTGCAGGGAGAAGGTGGAGGAATTCATGTACCTGGGGTCAACAGTGCAAAGTAATGGAGAGTGTGTTAGAGAAGTGAAGAAAAGAGTGCAGGCAGGGTGGAGTGGGTGGAGAAGAGTGACAGGAGTGATTTGTGATAGTAGGGTATCTGCAAAAATGAAAGGGAAAGTTTATAGGACTGTGGTGAGACCTGCGATGTTGTATGGATTAGAGACAGTGGCATTGAGTAAAAGACGGGAGGCGGAACTGGAGGTAGCAGAGCTGAAGATGTTGAGGTTTTCGTTGGGAGTGACGAGGATGGATAAGATCAGAAATGAGTTTATTAGAGGGACAGCGCATGTAGGATGTTTTGGTGACAAGGTGAGGGAGGCGAGATTGAGATGGTTTGGACAAGTGCAGAGTAGGGACATGAATTATATTGGTAGAAGAATGCTGAGGATGGAGCCACCAGGTAGAAGGAAAAGAGGAAGGCCAAAGAGAAGGTTCATGGATGTGGTGAGGGAAGACATGCAGGTAGTTGGTGTAAAAGAGGCAGATGTAGAGGACAGAGTGGTATGGAGACAGATGATCCGCTGTGGCGACCCCTAATGGGAGCAGCCGAAAGAAGAAGAAGAAGAAGAAGAAGAAGATTTCAGACTAATAGTAAAACATCAGTAATACAAATGTTTAGTCATTAAAAATTAATTTTCAGTCGAGTTTTTCTTTTCTCATATATATCTGAGGAAAGAAAAGACGCCGTGAATAAACATCTTTATAACAGTTTTATAAAGCGAATACTTAGGGTGCAGATTATTTGTAAATAGGCTTGATTGCTATTGGTTAAATACCAGAAGTTGATGGCCCATGTGCATACAGCTATGCTAAGTCCACACTATTATATCATATATTAGTGACGACAAGAAAAACGATTTTCATTACATATTGCAGCTATTCATTCAATAAAAATCTATGTAAAATAGCTCATACCTAATAAAATATTTGGTGTGTATAAGGTAGAGCATCTCTCTAGGTAGAGCATTCATTTGATGCTGCTGTGAAGTTTTGCTTATGTAATTCTGCAATTAGGCATACAAATGTTAAGCATTTTTCTGCTTTAGTTTCTCTGTTTTTCTTTTCCATGCATCCACCAAGAAACAGAAAAATTACTTTTTTTGCAGAAGTTTGGTTATGGTTTATTAGAAGAAAATAAAAAAATAACGGTCCTTTTTCATTTTAAAAATTCTCTTACTGAAATGATAATTGAATGACTAGAAGGTACACAGACAGACCCTTTTTAGTCCTGTGTACAATTAAAAAAAAAAGGTAAAAGAGAATGAAAAGGAAGAAAATGAGCACATCAGTGTAGAATACTTATATACAGTACAGTATGAAACCACCACTGGTGAAGTGTAGAAGTGTGTGGTTCATGATTAATGTATTTTTTTTTTTTTAAGGTCTATAAATTGTGAGACCTACAGCTTAGGTTTTTCTTTTTTCCCCACCATTTTGCCGTCCGTCTTTAATCTGCCTTTCTATTCCAATGAATCTCCATCATGAAGAGGAACTGAATGCTTTAAAAAAATCCGTGTATGTGCTCATACGCACTGCTAACTGCATTTCCAAATGCATCTGGATTCACGCCTTGGCTCAGGATACTTTTACAGGGCATTATGATTCTGAACACATCTTGCCAAAGTGCTTTGTGTCCCTTTTATTTCATCTTTCGCCTTGAAAGAGCCCTGAATCTCTTTTTGTATCCATGACTGCACTCTCTCCATGCTGGCTGCAAAATGGTTCTTCGTCGAAAAATCAGTCGCATCCCATAATGCAACACGTGTCCCTTTTGTGATGGGGGCGTCCATCAACGAGCGCTACGCCCAGAAACTCGACATGGAGATTGGCGATCGTTAAACGCAGACTCTACTGAACCCTCGTTTACATGAGGAGGAAAAGTTTAACTCCCTGACTGTTTCTATAGCAACCCTTTCATTCACCACCCCAACCCCCAACTGTGTCTCTCCACAATATCTTCTCTGGACAAAACCGTACCTATATAGAGTTATCCTGATTAGGATAAAAGAGAACTGCCATTTAACAGAAACCAGGTAGGCAGACGGATGTACAGTGCATCCGGAAAGTATTCGCAGCGAATGACTTTTTCCACATTTTGTTAATTTACAGCCTCATTCCAAAATGGATTAATATTATTTCCTGCAAAATTCTACAAACAGTACCCCATAATAACAGTTTGTTTAAAATCTCTGCAAATGTATTCAAAATAAAATATTTAAAAAAAAAATTAAAAAAAATCACATGTACATAAGTATTCACAGCCTTTGCAATGACACTCAGAATTGAGCTCAGGTGCATCCTGTTTCCACTAATCATCCTTTAGATGTTTCTACAACTTGATTGATAAATTCAGTTGATTGGACATGATTTGGAAAGACACACACCTGCCTATATGAGGTCGCACGGTTAACAGTGCATGTCGGAGCACAAACCAAGCCATGAAGTCTAAAGAAATGTCCGTAGACTACCGAGACAGGATTGTATCGAGGCACATATCTGGGGAAGGGTACAGAAAAATACCTGCACCATTGAAGTTCCCAATGAGCACAAAGGCCACTCTGCTCATCCTTAATTGGAAGGAATTCGGAACCACCAGGGCTCTTCCTAGAGAGGGCTGTCTGGCCATCTGAGCAATCCAGGGAGAAGAGTCTTAGTCAAGGAGGTGACCATGAACCTGATGGTCATTCTGAAAAAGCTCAGTTTCTCTGAGGACAGAGGAGAACCTTCCAGAAGAACAATTTCTGCAGCAATCCACCAAACAGGCCTGTATTGTAAAAGGTACATGACAGCCCACCTGGACTTTGCCAAAAAGGCACCTGAAGAACTCTGACCAATGTGAAACAAAATTCTCTGGTGTGATGAAACATAGATTGAATTCTTTGGCCTGAATGCCAAACATCATGTCTAGAGGAAACCAGGCACCGCTCATCACCTGCCCAGTACCACTATTTTTCAGCAGCCGGAACTGGGAGACTAGTCAGGATCAAAGGAAAGATGAATGCAATGTACAGAGACGTCCTTGATGAAAACCTGCTACAGAACGCTCTGGACCTCAGACTGGGACTGGACTACATTCATATCATGTTCTTGAGTGGCCAAGCCAGAGACCAAACATCTCTGAAGATATCTGAAAATGGATGTGCATCAATGCTCCCCATCCAAACCAATAAAGCTTGAGAGGTTCTACAAAGAAGAATGCGAGAAACTGCCCAAAAATTGAGCAAAGGCTGTGAAAATTTGTGATATTTTTAGTTTTTATAAATTTGCAATAAATTTGCAAAGATTTCAAGCAAACATTTTGAAAAAGATTTTAAAAAGAAATATTAACTTTCAACCATTTCTTTTCTTTGTACAGAAGCACAATGGAGCCATTACTTCAGTGAGAGATTTTGAGTGATTCCTTAAACCAATTCAATGGTGCAGATTTCTACATAAGGTCTTATATAGGCTAAATAGTAAATAGTAACATGTTCCTAAATATTAGAAAATAGTTTTCCTGATTCATGCTGTGTAGTGTTTGATTATGATGGTGTGCATGGGAATTTTCAAAGGCTTGTCCAAAATCAGGACGAGATCAGGGGTCACAAGATTTACCAGACTTCCTACAGCAGCTATGTGACCATATGCTAACTTTAGCCTTATGCTAAGCCTTATTCGTTCACCCGGCTGCACGTCAGCATGCATATGCCCGTTTATTTACCCACAAACCACTTAAGCGGCACATTAGTGAGGGCTGGGTGTAGGGTGCTAAAGGGTTAGTAACTGTAGAACTAATTTGATCTGGCCGAGTAGAGCAAAAACAAGCGGCAGTTCATCCTGTGATTGCTTGTTAGCGCTCCTCTGCTGCTGCAGGGTGAAAATATTAATTATCATTTGTCTGAGTTAATTTTGTCAGAGCGGCCACACAACCGCCAAACTCGGTCCCAAACCAGGCATTTTCTTCTGCTGAAGCGGCTAATTAAATCTAAAAGAAGTAAGATTTCAGATGTGTCAAAAAAAAAATAAATGTGAGTAAGGCATGTATTGGTTGAGGGTGGAAAAGGAAGCAGCTCCTCTGGGGGATGTTAATCTGTTTAATTATTTACAATTCGTCAAATATTGATCGTAGGATCTGATAACTGAAATAGCTGACCAGCTGTTTTATATCTGGGCATAATCTGCAGGTTCAGAGACATCCACAGTACCGCTTCTTGGGTAAAAATAAGCCAGTTTTTTTAAAATTGCACTAAATGATACGTGCCATTTCCTGTCTAACGTTTCTATATTTAAATGTTAATATACTGTATATTAGGGATTGCATCACCATAAAAGTTAATGATGTGATGCCTCGATTGAAAAAAGTGTGCATCGACTACGAGTTGCCATTTTTATCGCAATGTATTGTTTTTTAACATATTTGTATCTGTAAAAAAAAAAAAAACTATTTATTTATATAAAGTGGGGGAAATTATTATTTGATCTCCTGCTGATTTTGTAAATTTCCCTTTTACAAAAAAAATGAACAGTGTAGATTTTTTAGGGTGGTTTTTTTTAACAAAAAGAGACCAAACCTCTCCACCACAATGGGTGAGACCAAAGAGCTGTCAAAGGATGTCAGGAACAAGATTGTAGACCTGCACAAGAGTCTGGGTTTTATAAATTTTTTTAAAAATTTTTTTTACTACAACAGACGGTGTGAAAGGGTCATACGTCAGACAGCACTTAAGTACATTTATGATTTAATGTCTGTTTGAACCATAGAAGTAAACGTGATTTGTACCATATTGAATTACATAGCATCACATTTTTTCCATTGCATTGAATCGCATTGTGTTGAATCAAATTGAAATCGGATCACACTGCATCACAATAGGGTTAAATCGTATCGAATTGCATCGGTAGCTGCTTCATCTGTATCTTTAACGTATTGTATTGTTGGCTATGCATCGAGATGCGAATCACATCGGCCTCAGTTATGGAGATGCGCATCCCTTTAGCATGCCTTTCCTTGTTTGTTTCATTTATGTGGTCAAAAGACTGTAGCTGCATCGGTAAACCAATCCAACTCATTTGACTGTCATATTGAAATAATTGGCACTAATTATAATTCCCCCCAAGCTCAAAAACACAGAGAGGGATCAGTGAGCTTGGAAGTTTATGATCATTTGTTATCACAAGAAGAGCATCATAAAATTTTCATCATATGCAAATGTAAAACACCTCATATCACCTCAACTGCTGTGGTGCTCTTTGTTTTGTTTTTGGGTTTTTTTTTGTAAAGATGTAACCCTTGTTCACTTCTAATGGTTTTTGCAGTGAAGATGCTGACATGGCAATAAAATCTACACTGCTGCTACTTTCCTTTCAAGGGTTTGCTAATAGGCTAAAGCTCATATTCATGTTTTTTTTTGGTTAACTCTAACGCGTGGCTTGATTATTGCTTTCACTCTAAGCACAGTTCACTAAATCTTACCATGTGTGTGTGGATAAAAAGGCCTTCTCTAATGGCACTTGAGCCACAACACCCTTGACAACCTGAAAACGAGCACATTAAGCAAAAACACTTAAACGTGCAATTATGTACTTAGTCCCTGTGAGCCACTGGCAACCAACACACTAACAGAAATAATGTTAATGTGGGTGAGAAAATGTTGGTGTTTGAAGGTTACCACCGAATTTCATTGTACCAAACCAATTTCATTGTATCACTACAATGACGGTCTCTAAATCTAATTTAAGGTTTGGTATTTGGTGGTAAATGTGTTTTGGAAGTGTGGGTTTGCGCTTAAAGCAGAATTATTTGGGTTTGTTCCCAACAATAAATGTTTGCTGGCGATTTCAGTGGTGAATGTGGGCGTTGGTGGTGAATATTGGTGATGAATTGTGGGGATGAAGTTGACAGTTGATTTGATTGGTGAATTGATTTGATTGGTTAATGTTCAGCACACAAATGAAAGGCAAAGCCAATATGACAGGATTTAAAAAACAAAACAAAAAAAACCCTGGGGTTTGAAGTAGAGTTTTCTCTGAGAGTGTTTGTTTTCGAGTGGTAGTTCTTTATACAGTATTTTTTTCAGAAACATATTCCATTGGTTGGTGGTTTGATGAAGGCTGAGTCTAAAACATCAATCCAAAAGCTCCCATCAGTGTTAGAATAGGATGAGAGGGTTTATCTGAAGGTCGGAGCACATGATTTACATCATTTTAATCTGCAACAGATCCATCTGTAACCTTCCTCTGAGCTTTTTACAGTCTGCTGCTATTCATTTCAGGGTCTGGTCTCACTCTACTGTGTGATTCAGTATTCATAAGTAGAGTTTTACAAGATATACATTAGCGCCAGATTCAAAAGTGTTACTTAAGTGGACTTCTTTAAATACGGCTAAATGTGTTGAGCATCATACAGCAAATGAATGCTACTACGACAATTTCCAGATTTTTTTTTTTTTTGGGTTTTTATTGCTGATTTTATTGCTGCCCTTTTGTTAGCGGGAGTAGCGGTCCAGTCAACAAACATGCACTAGCCTTACACACATGATGCGACAGATGGCCCTGCCACTATTCTGCATCTTCAGGGTCACCCTTTGAGACCTCTGACCTACAGGGCTAAAGTCAGATGATTTCCCCTGAGTTCTCATGTCTGACAGCAGTGTTATTTTTTCCAGTAATTTTTTTTTATTATTGCTGTAAATCAGTACATCGGCACATTTGTGTTTGCATTTTGACTGAAGGGAACATGGTCCCATTCGGGTCTTTTGCTGTCAACTTCAAAAACTTCAAAAGCTGTTTTATATTTGGGAGGTTAATCTGCAGGTTCAGAGATATACCACTTCTTGAGTGAAAAGTAGCCAATGTTTTATTAAATTGCACTAAATGATACATGCAATTTAATGTAGACCATTTTTATATATTGAAATATTTAATATACATTATTTAGAAAGTGACCAATAATATTTTTTTATCTAAATTTTAGATGTGGATTGATTTCTCCTCGCTAAACTGTTTCTCAAGTGTAGTTCTTTTGGCACCACTGCTGCTACATGAATATGATGCATGACAACAGTACGAAGACTGAGGCGTGTCCTGAGATTTACAAAGAATATAGATTATCATGGCAAAGGTAGAGCTGTGTCTTCCTAGAGTCATAACAGGAAAAGAGCGTCTGTACCCTATTGATTTGCATAGCATCATATTTTTTCTATTGCATTGTTGTGAAGCAAATAGATTCACACAGCATTATAATAGGGGGCGAATCTTATCACATTGCATTGCATAGGTAGTGCTTTATCTGTACCTTTAATGTATCGTATCGTTGGCTTTGAGATATGAATTGCATCGCCTTTGGTTATGGAGATGTACCTCTCTCTCTCTCTCTCTCTCTCTCATATATATATATATATATATATATATATATATATATATATATATATATATATATATATGTGTATATATACACACACACACGTACGTACATACATACACACATTTCAGCAACCATTTTAGTATATCTTCTCAAGGAACAATACTGCAGAAATGAAACTTGGATATGTTTTAGAGTAGTCAATGTGCAACTTGTTTAGCAGTACAGATTTACTGTCCACTGAAAATAACTTGTGCAGCCCCAGACCATGATGCTACTACCACCATTCTTGACATAATTTTCTTGGTACTTCTCACCAGGGTGTCTCCACACATGCTGGATACTATCTGAAAAACTAGTTTATCTAAGTCTAATCAGACCACAGGACACGGTTCCAGTAATTCATGCTCTTGGACAGGTCTTCTTCAGCAAACTATTTGTAGGCTTTTTTGTGAGCCAGCTTCAGGAGAGGCTTCTTTCTGGGATGACAGCCATGCAAACCGACTTGTTGAAGTGTGTGGTGTGTGTGTGGTGTATGGTCTGAGTACTGACAACCGGACCTTCTGCAACCTCTAAAGCAATGCCACTGTATTGTAACTCAGTTTCAGGGTTTTACTGATCTTATAGCTTAGGCCATCTTTGTGTAGAGCAAAAGTTGTAGGGCAAAAGCCATGAGATGTCATGTCAAACATCCAGTGGTCAGTATGAGAGAATTGTACTGAAAGCACCGAATTTTAACTGCTCTAATACAAGATACACAAATTTGTATGGTCCTGTCATGCAGACAAAAACATGAACATGATAAACAGGACGTGTGACTTTGCACAGTTAAGCGGCATACAGCTGTTATCACTTAGGGTTATCACTTTGTTGTCAGCTATTATGACAATAATCACCATATGGAGTTATTTTCAGGGGACAGTAAATCTACTGCTATACAAGCTGCACATTGACTATTGTTTTATTTTTATAGTGTAGTCCCATGAGAAGATATACTATAATGGCTGCTGAAATGTGAGGTGTGTACTCACTTTTGTGAGATACTGTGTGTGTGTGTGTGTGTGTGTGTGTGTGTGTGTGTGTGTGTGTGTGTGTATATATATATATATATATATATATATATATATATATATATATATATATATATATATTATATATATATATATATATAGAGTGGTGTGAAAATGTGTTGGCCGATTTCTTATTTGCATGTTTGGCACATTTTAATGTTTCAGATCATCAAACAAATTTAAATATTAGTACAAGATAACACATGAACACAACATGCAGTTTTTAATTAAAGATTTTTATTATTGAGAGAAAACAAAATCCAAAACTACATTACATACACAACTTTATACCAACACATTTTCACACTACTATATAAGACTGTAGCTGTAAAGTAATCCAGCTCCTTTAACAATCATATTGGAATAATTTCCACTAACTAGTCTTTAACTAAGCCCAAAAGCCCAGAGAGAAAAATCAGTGAGGCTGGAGGGTTATGATTATTTGTTAGTGAATCACTAGAAAAACATTGTAAAACATTTGTAAGCCTTTTACATTTTTTTTGAATGGAACATTATCCTATTAGGGTTCTTTCCCTTTACTGTTAACTTCAAAAACTTATCTGTTTTTACCTACAAATACCCATCCCATGGTATCTTTACTCCAACTCTCAGCACTCTGTAAAATACTAATCTGACAGCGGTTTATTGCTTGTTACATTACAAATGCAATAATCTTACTGTTTTTATTCTTGACCATAAAAAGTATCTCATGCTAGCACACTTTCCTTAACCACATTCCCTCAAAAGTGCTCTCTCTACTGTTTCTTCTAAAATTAAAATGCAATCTTTCTAACAGTCACATACTCCTAACGCTGGCATTTTACCTCAAACATGCTTCATCAGCAAAGTTTATTCTTACCAACGTTTTTCTAATTCTAGCGCACACGGTCCCTCGAAAAATGCTTTCTACTGCTAGCATTCATCCCTCGGCTGCCAATATTTCCTTCTCACACTAGCATGCAGTTTCTGTAAGGCTAGCATTCTGTCCTAAAATGTCCTTTCTAATGCTTGCAGATTCTTCCTATCTATCCAATTATTCGAGTCCTTACTACTACAATTTTGCAAATGTCTACAAAACCAGCATGCTCTTTCCAATGCATCTTTAACATTTAGAAAAGTCCAGAAGCTATTAAACATGCTTTCTTCTAATTCTTGCATGTTCCCTCTATCACTAGCATAAGCCAAGTCCTTAACGGCGGCCATTAATATTTCAAATGGCAAACCTCACTGCAGGGCTAGTGGATGTCGTCCAAAGAGCAATCAGAGCTGTGTGTTTTCTGTGTGTTTTACAGAAACAGCAAAGCCGCAGTCCAATAAAAAAAATATATATATATATCAGGACAAAAATAGGACAAAAATTGGTTTAAGAAACAAAAAATATCACTTCTCTACTCATGATCCAAAGAATAAAAATGCATTAACATCAATCAATCGTAATTAAATGAAGCCCCTAGAGCATGTCCAGTGTGCATTTATTCGACAAATTGCCTCGACAAAACATCTGAGGACGCATCACAAACCACTCAATATATTGTCATGACCACAACACCCTTCAAAGTATTTACATCTTAACGAACAGCCCAATTGTTGACATAGCATTAGAAATCCTGACTCCTTAGAATATATTGTCATAACAAACACCTCTCGCAGCACATTTGCCTTATTTACAAAACTTAGTAAAGGATATTAACCAGATTGTCATAATTAATACTACCATTATCTTTAACACACCACAGCATACAATGTGTTTCAATGTAATTCATCCTAATATATTAATGTTACAAACAGTGGTGGACAAAAAAATATTACTTCAGTAAAAGGTAAAATGCTCTCTTTAAACTTTGACTTGAGTAAAAGTACAAAAGCATTTGCCTTCAAATGTACTTAAGTATCCAATGTACTAGGATTTATTATGGCTATAATGTTCATCATTAATGAGTTTATTAATTTTCAACTTGAAACGTTTATGTGAAAAGACACTGTTACTATTAACACACTGTTAGATTTTTATCATGCCCAAACAAAACTTAATTCTTGGAGAGGTTTTCCATGCGATCTACGATGGCAGTGGTGCCTTTTCTGATATCAGGGAAGAATCACACAGCACACAGAGCATGGCGCTTATGTTCTTCCTCAGTTTAATGCAGGTAAAAGACAAGTATATATACACATTGGAAAAAACCTAACCTAAAGCTGTTTTCCTGTTTGGGTAAGAATACAATAGCTGGAGATGTGTAAGCCCAGATAAAGACTTCCTGTATACCTTACTTACTCACATCGGAAAGACCCTATAGACACTCAACTAACAGTGAACAGACAACAAAGGATTGTATTAAGAGAACTAGTGTGGGAACCATCTTAACACTAACACACAACAGTCTATTTATAGAATGATATTAATGAGTCAAACACTGATTGATATCTATTACAATTATCATGAGCCCAAAACCTTCTTTTCAACTATTTCAGAAAACTCACACAAATAAGGCCAGTGGCAAGTTGGAGTCAGGATTTTCTAACATCATTTATTCCTCTCAAAATGTTCTGCTTGCTGCTGAACTGACACTGAACTGTATTTTGGTGCCAAGTACCGTAGATACCACCAAGTGGCAATCAAAACAAGTTCTCTTTTTAGCCCTGATTGGTGGCTTGTTGTGTGTTTGACCAGTTTTTTATCCGCTCATAAATAAAAAGGAACGACTGATTTTGCAAAATGTAGTTGAGTAAAAAATAAGATATTTAACATTGAAATGTAGTGAAGTTAAAATAAATGTCTCCCCAAATGGAAATGCTTCAGTAAAGTAGAGCGTGATGAAAAAGCCACTTAAGTACAGTAACAAACTGTTTACTGTGTTACTGTCCACCACTGTTTATAACCAACAAGTAATAGTTGCATCAAATCAAACAAAAAAATCTGAAATATTGCATATAGGAACCCCTTTGTTTAATACATTACATTGTAACCACAGTCCCTTCCAGCACACATCCTGTTCATCACAGTGAAAGCATGACATCTTAATACACTGCACTGTAATAATAAACATGTGCCAAAACCTACTTTCTAATACATGGTCTAAAATTTATACTAATAAAGCATTAAAAAAAAAGTGATTAAACTGTCATAACCCCAAACTCCCCCAACATCCCTTCACAACAATGTCATAACCTGTCCTGAGGCACTGTGATCACCAAAAACCTATAGCAATGCATAGGCATGAAAAAAACCGTTATTGTTGTATTAATGTAGTGTGAAATCAAACAGGTCATTTTATCTTGGGGTTTGAAAAATAATTGTGTGTGCTTTTTTTATTTAAAGCATGCATGCACAATATCACCAAAAAGACATGAGTAAGCTGAAGCCATGATGCTTATTCACAGCTTCCACACTGCTGTCTTTAGAATCCTGCTTAGCTAGGACTGCTGCGAGGCTCAATCTATCAGCATTGTCACACCCATTTAATGTGTGTGTGCGCATGCACACATTTGCCAGTGCCTATCTCATACACAGTATATTCTCTAGATATATTAGCCAGCAGAAAATAGGAAAATACACGTCCATTTAATTGTCACACCATCCAACAAATCTACTTTTCAGCAGATACTGCTCCTATAGGTTAATGGTTTGTTGGTTTGTATATGTGTGTGTGTGTGTAGCAAGAAGTAGATTGACATCCGCGTTACAAATAAATACTGCTTTTCAGTAAGGGAGGTCTTATTAATACAAAATAAATTGTAACGAAAAAAAGAAAAAAATCAGGTGCAAAATATTTTTAGGCTGCATGACTTGATTGTATGCTTTAGTTCAAATCACATCAAATATTCTTTTTAAAGTTGTAAGTAAGTAGATTCAAGTAATTTCGCCATGGACAGTCGAGAAAGTGCAAATGTTGTTTCACTTTGTTTCACTAAATCTTCTCAAACGTGTCCAGTCCAGCTCTTAATGAAAACATCTGACCAAGACCAAGCTTATTACTGGTAATGTTCGCTAGCTAAGAAATTTGGCAGACAGATTATATTTTCCCACTGCAAACTGCTTCAAACCAAACTTTCAAAGATTCCAGAATCTTCCCAGTGACCAGATCTTCAATTCAGACTTAATAGTAGAACACATTTAACAATGGACATTGTCTGAAAGCAGAGATAGGGGATATAAAAGTTGAATTTATAAGCTTAGTGCCTATAAGTTTATACCTAATGAGCAAGCCGTTGGCGACTTCATCATTGTATAACAACTGTGTTTTTTTAAAACACTTTCTCAAATCAAATCAAATCAAATTTTGTTTGTCACATACACGTACCTACAGGGTACGACATGCAGTGAAATGGTTTTTACGAAGGCCCGGCATGAGTCAATAGGATGGGAAGAAAAATAAAACAAGAAAAAAGAAGGCAGATAAATACAGTATGAAACTATATAAAATATAAGAATATATAAAGATATATATGAGTAAAAAAAGGTGTATATACAAAATATGCTTGTGGCAGTTAACAGTAAATCAGTAAACAGTTTAAGGTGGTTTATGTAATTGTCCTTAAAGTGTCCGTGTGCAGTATGGTGTGGTATAAAATATAAAGTGCATTGTGCTGTGCGAGTCCAGAGTTTAAAGTGTCGTAGTGCGAATAGAAAAATATGTGCAGAGAAAAAGTCTGATGATGGAGAGAGTGGGCCAGTTTTTAGATCCTGGGTGTTTCCTGGTTTAAACTGGTGGATTCTTCCCATAAGAAGAAAAGTATATGAGTTTGCAGTTTTTAGGGATGAGCAGTATTTATGGTACATGTACTTCAAATACTCATTTCAAACATAAAATTGGATTTTGTCATTTGTATTTGATAGGGTTGATGAAAATGGCTTGGTATTTTGTATCAAAATAGTGTAGTGTTTTGTATTTTTGAAGTTTTAAAAGAAAAACGGAAAATTGATCCATATGGAAGAAGGTGGTGAAGGTAAGAAACGTTTCAGGCTGCCAGCTTATAAATAGGTGTCCAATGATTGATAAATAAAAATTTGATTGCCGAATATTGTACCGTAATTGAAGTAGCTGTTTAGTAGGAGCATAATTTTGCATACAATTGCATGAATGACTGCCTGGCACATAATATATTATATTTAGGATTAACAATCAAATTATTAATTAGTTAAAGACTAGTTGTTATGAATACAGGTTCTATCAGTTGTTTTCTTATAAATGACTTGTTTGTAATTGAGTCAGTGTTGCTGATGTAAAGTAGCCTTTTTTTTTTTTTTTTTTTTATTATTTTTTTTTTTATTATTATTATTATTTTTAATTTTTTTTACCAAACACCAAGTAACTAAATTAGGATACAATTATTAAGTGAGTAGAGTTCTCCATTTGCAGAGCAGAGCTAAAGCTGACTATTGCCTTACTTTTCATTGTCATTCTCAGTTTTTTGCAAAACACTCCTAAAAACTTTGAGGTGTTACATAATATTATGTGGCAGTGCAATGCTCCCATTGGTTAATTTTTGCATTCGAATGTGTGGGTTTGCTAGTTAAAAAAAAATCTCTTATTTCACATATTAATGAATATTGGCAACTCCTCAATCACTAATAGTCACCTTGGTCTGATTCTACAGTGTTCCTGTATTTACAGTATTAATTATTAAAAAAGCTAAGTTGTGTTTTTATTTGATCAATTTGAGGAAATTGTTATTTAAGAGTTATGGTCTTGGAAGGAATGATTTGTTTGGGGTCTTTTAAGCAGAACCCTGAGAAACACTTCCTTCAAAGACCATATATCCTACCCGGTTTCCGCTTTTGGATCTTCAAAGCCAAAATGGCTGAGTTCCATCAGACAGCACTTGCAGGACATATTGCCTTCCCTGGAATTGAAAGCCTTGGCTGATTGTATCGCTTTACTTTTTTATATCGAAAAGCATCTCATTTTCAAATCAACTTGTGTCTCTTCGAATACTGATGCATTGATGTGATTATGAATTAATGAACCAATTTATTTATATTGTGAGTTATTGACGTGCGGGTGATAAATGTGAGTGTTTAAATCGGATGCCCCAAAAAATCGCCCACACACACTCACTCTGGGGACACGAGTGTCTCTGCGGCAGATTAATATCGCTGGCTGGCTACTTCTCTGCCCACGATGATAGATGAGATGTCTAAATAAAAAATGAACTTGATTTCCACTGCAGAGGCTATGATTCATTCTAATGTACCTTCAAAATGACACACACACACACACACACACACACACACACACACACACACATACATACACAGACAAACAGACAGATAGGTAGATAGATGGATAATGTATACACTTGCATACACATGCATATGGGTATTGCCATTTTTAAATAGCTTTTAAAAAGTAAAAAAGTAGCTAATCTGAGTGTGTGTGTGTGTGTGTGTGTGTGTGTGTGTGTGTGTGTGTGTGTGTGTGTGTGTAAGTATGTGTGTGTATCTATGTATGTATATATATATATATATATATATATATATATATATATATATATATATATAGATACACACACATACTTACACACACACACACACACACACACACACACACACACACATATGGGTATTGCCATTTTTAAATAGCTTTTAAAAAGTAAAAAAGTAGCTAATCTGAGTGTGTGTGTGTGTGTGTGTGTGTGTGTGTGTGTGTGTGTGTGTAAGTATGTGTGTGTATCTATATATATATATATATATATATATATATATATATATATATATATATATATAGATACACACACATACTTACACACACACACACACACACACACACACATATGGGTATTGCCATTTTTAAATAGCTTTTAAAAAGTAAAAAAGTAGCTAATCTGAGTGTGTGTGTGTGTGTGTGTGTGTGTGTGTAAGTATGTGTGTGTATCTATGTATGTATATATATATATATATATATATATATATATATATATATATATATATATATAGATACACACACATACTTACACACACACACACACACACACACACACACACACACACACACACACATATGGGTATTGCCATTTTTAAATAGCTTTTAAAAAGTAAAAAAGTAGCTAATCTGAGTGTGTCTGTGTGTGTGTGTGTGTGTGTGTGTGTGTGTGTGTGTGTGTGTGTGTGTGTAAGTATGTGTGTGTATCTATGTATGTATATATATATATATATATATATATATATATATATATATATATATATATATATAGATACACACACATACTTACACACACACACACACACACACACACACACACACTCAGATTAGCTACTTTTTTACTTTTTAAAAGCTATTTAAAAATGGCAATACCCATATGTGTGTGTGTGTGTGTGTGTGTGTGTGTAAGTATGTGTGTGTATCTATATATATATATATATATATATATATATATATATATATATATATATATATAGATACACACACATACTTACACACACACACACACACACACACACACACACACACACACACTCAGATTAGCTACTTTTTTACTTTTTAAAAGCTATTTAAAAATGGCAATACCCATATGCATGTGTATATATATATATATACATACATACATATATATATGTATATATAAATGTATATACAGTGATATATTAAGTAATTACCCCTAAACCTACAAACTGGTTGTGCCACTCTTGGAGGCAACAACTGCTATCAAGCTTTTGCGATAACATGCCTTTCACATCACTGTGAAGGAATTTTGGCCCACTTGTCTTTCCAGAATTGTTTTCATTCAGACACATTGGAGGGTTTTCAAGCATGAACAACCTATTTAAGGTCATGCCACAGTATGTCAATCGAATTTTAGTTCGGACTTTGACATTTTTTGAGCCATTTCGAGTTGCTGGTGTGTTTCGGATCATTGTTCCGCTGCATAACCCAAGTGAGCTTGAGGTCATAAACTTATTCCTGGATATTTTCTGGTAGAGCAAAGAATTTATGGTTCCATCAATAATGGCAAGTCACCCAGGTCCTGAAGCAGCCTCAGACCATCATGCTACCACCATTGTGTTTGACTGTTCATATGATTGGTATGTTGCTACACTATTATTGTACCTATTTGTAGGCAGCATTTTATGGGGGAAAAACACAATTCGCCCCTTCAGAGAAGTTTCTGTGCTTTCTGACTACTTTCTCTGACCACACGTGGAAGAGAGCCAACTGACTAAATCAACTTTCTGTGTTTCCAAGGAAAAGGCAGAAGGAATGATAGTATGTAGTTGAGTTTAAAATGACACGCTTCATCTAAAATTAAGAAATGTGATAACATTACCAACATTATGAAGTACCTGGGACAGAATTGCTTTACGTTTTTTTCCCCCCTACATGTTATGAAGGAGAGATTGTGAATTATTTCTCATTTGTTTAGTTTCTGTATAACGAAAATTCCCTTCTTTTGTCGTAGCGCTTTCTGCCAGATCAGTAGCTTCAGTATTGATGTTCAGAAATAAGGCCAACTACAAACAGCGTGACATTTGAACTTAATACTGAGTTATTAGAGCAACAGCTCTGGTAGACAGAGAGAGAGAGATGAAGAAAGGGGGAACAAATGAGGTTGTGAAAGAGACAATTGTGCGCTCGTTCGCATGTAACCTAGTTAAAACCCTGCCTCTTTCACGCAGCGCATGTAGAAGCTTTTCCCTAGAGTGTGTGTTTACTGTATGTTTTCTAGCACAGAAATGTTTCGTCTGACATTTAAGTTGAGAAAGCCACAAAGCTAGCTAGCTCTTCCTACCGGCTCTTTTTTTTTCATAACCATCCATTAAAAACAAAACGAAACAAAAAAAGGATTTACATGAAGCACAAAGTGGAACATAATGAACAGTGTGGTTGCAGACATACTCTGGTACATCTACAGTGTATTATCAGGAAAACAGAGCATAAATATGTGGTGTAATATTACCCTGAAAGATTTGCCCCCTTGACCACATCCTTCACATCATTTTGGGTGGTGTTTTATACTTCCACTGAAATAGTATCTTGTGTCCGAGACCTGTTTTACACACAAGACACGCTTTAATAAGTCGATGGTCAATATTTATGATCAATATCCCAGAAGAAACTGAGATGGTCCATGAGATGTAGCCATAGCAACAACCGAAAATGAGCTAAATGAGACGACACTTGATTTGGTGTTTATTTAGTACAACAATGTCTAATGCAAAACTTACTAATAGCACTTACAAATCGTTTATTCAGTGCAAAACAGAAGAACCAAAGGTTGGATGATGAATGTCTTAAAAAAAAAAAATGTTTAACAAAGGGGCCTGGGATGTTCCATTATTCTCCAAACTGTTACTTGATATCAAGGCTTAGCTGTATTTAACCTTAGCAGAAAAATGAAACACAGGCTGTTGAATGCCTTCTGCACTCATCCCAAAACCAGAGAATATTCCAGCATGCTGCACGGCAGATTCATAAAGTGTGCACGTGAGCGCATGTGCGTTCGTGTCAGATTGGTCATTAAGAGGGTGGCAGGTGCTTGAAAAATGATACTCCTTTGAATGCAGAGCAGATGGCAACCCATCAGCAAATAGTGTGTGTGTGTGATAGAGAGATACTACAAAAGAGAAGCTGAATGAATCACACTCCTCTGCTGAGACCCGAGACCCTCCCCAAGCAAACGCACTCTATTTTCTGCCCTTGATACTTTCATCATAACACTTGCATGTGTGTGCGTGTGCGCACATACACATATCTGCAGAGACGGCACACGCGTTTGACCTTGACCCCACACAAATGAAACCCCAAGCTGTTTAAAAATAATAAAAACAGCAGGTTTATAGGAGACAAGAAAGAAGAAGAATGTGGAAGGGGTGTGTGTGTGTGTGTGTGTGTGTGTGTGTGTGTGTGTGTGTGTGTGTGTGTGTGTGTGTGTGTGTGTGTGTGTGTGTGTGTGTGTGTGTGTGTGTGTGTGTGTGTGTGTGTGTGAGAGAGAGAGAGAGAGAGAGAGAGAGAGAGAGAGAGAAAAAAAACGTTGGGAGTACGCGTGTGCTTGTCCTTGCGTGTGTGTGTGTGTGTTCTATACCGCATAGCAAAAGAAGGTACCGTTTAAAAAGGTCGAAAGAACGAGAAGATCCACTTGGTACTTTGCCCTTGGGGAAAACAGAAATGGTTGAAGATAAAAGACAGGAAGAGAATAAGAGCTGGAAATAAATAGAATGAAGGATTGAAGACGCGGTTAAGACAGAACAATAGAAATATAAAAGGGATTTGTGTGTGTAATTGAGATAAAATGAAAAGCAACACACAATGCAAAAACTAAATCACTTGCTTTGGTTAAAAAATAATTTCTGCGACTCAGACAAGGTCAATGTAACAAAAGGTCAGTCATTTGTTGGTTGGTTAAGGGTGGGCATGACACTATTGACATTACCTGGTGTGCTTCATAGTAAGAATGCACATTATAAAACACTCTATTTACACACACATATATATAAATAAATAAATATATATATATATATATATATATATATATATATATATATATATATATATATATATGACTACCTGTCATAATGTTATATGTTATGCCTGATCTGTGCACACACACACACACACACACACACACACACACACACACACACACACACAGACAGATCAGGCATAACATATAACATTATGACAGGTAAAGTGAATAACACTGATTATATCTTCATTATGCTGTTAGTAGGTGGATATATTAGGCAGCAAGTGAACATTTTGTTCTCCAAGTTGACATGTTTAAAGCAGGAAAAATGGGCATGCGTAAGGATTTTACAGTCTCTATTACATTTGGTCCAAAGAATAAACAGTGGACAGGAATCCCAAGGCAGCCAAAAGATCAGGTGCTATTTCCTGTTGTATTCTTATAATCTTTAACCATCTAGTTTAGGTGAACCAGTGGTCACTGAAGACTCAGATTTCTTATTTCTCATTTTAGCTGTAAGAAGTGATTTTTCTGCTGTTGTCTATCTTTCACCAAGGTTCAACACACTGTGCATTCTGAAGTGAGTTTCCGCTCATCATGGTTGTCAACAGTTGTATGTATTCCTACAGCCTTTGAGTCAGACCCTCTGCCCACTCTCATGAAACAAGAGTTTTTAAAATGTATTTACATCTGCAGGTTTTCTGATGAATACATATTCCTGTGTTTGTTGAGCCTCAAACACAAGAATGTCTATCTTCTTGCCATGTTTCCACAAAGCCCAGCTTTGGTTTGGATGTCCTATGAATTCAGCCTCTGGGTTGCTTCTCTGTCTCTTACTGTTCCTAGCCTGGAGAACTTGTATTGTATGAGTGCTGGGTTAAAAACTAAAATGCAACTTCTGAAGCCAGGATTCTTTAATTACTCCTGTTTGGACAGAGGCCCATACAGTGGCCTTTTGTGCGTAATTAACTGCTTGACTGACTCATTAAACTGCAGGCATTAATTCAGAGCTGGTCTTCCCTGCCACATCCATCATCATTGGGAAAAGCAGGGAGTGTGACTGTGTTTATTCTGCGTGAATATGAATGTGAGGCAACCCAAGGTGATAAACCACCAGACTTACTATTAAAATGTACTATATCAAAAACATTGATACATATTTTTACAATAAAATATCAAATACATACCTTATAAAGCAGCAGAATGTAGTAGTATGTGATGCTAAACAGGTTGATTCAATCATCAGTTCTATTCAGGGCACTAATCCATCGAAAACGCAGATAGGTCGCCTCTCTGCCTGCAATTCAATAAAAATAAATAAATAAAACAAATGTAGCAAAATGATTCATTCTTAACTGAAATCCTTCCTGACCCATTGAGATCATTATTTATTTGGCTAATTGATTCTGCAATTAATTAATCTATTTCTCCACAGTGGCCTGAGTAAATAAAGAACAGATGCTAGGACGTAAATTTGTCCAAGACATAACTCATCCTAATGTTCTCCATAATTAAGGTCACAGCTTTTATGCAATGGCTGCTCATACACAAGCTAAAGGATAAAAAGAAAGGTTTCGGGATCATTGTGGTATACATGAAAACACACAATTCTAAATCACTATGTTTTTAAGACATTTAAGATTACAGTACATCATTTTCCACAATTCTTATTCCTGTTGGTTGTATAAGTGTTAACATAGCGGTAACATGCTACTCTATGACCACCATGTTCCACTCATGTCAGGCAGAAATCAAACGCTATTTAAATGCTATTTAAATTTGTACATACAATAATATGCTGTGCGATTAACCAATTTCGAATCTGAAATGTGTCTCTAATACAATCACACACAACACCCTTTTTCTACAGAGCTTAACAATAAAAAGCGATATGGTAGGCGATTTGGTCTTTGTGTTCCAGTGTTGTGTAACCACCATTAGTGAGGTTAATGATCCATGAAGCCTCAGTAGGGCGTGTGTGTGTGTGTGTGTGTGTGTGTGTGTGTGTGTGTGTGTGTGTGTGTGTGTGTGTGTGTGTGTGTTTTCATTAAGAAAGCATCAGGTCTTTAAACTACTTCAACACTAGAGCTATCAGCTAGAAGGAACCTCAATAAAATATCCAGTTTATCCATGTAAACTTCTGTTTACATCAAGCAGAGGTGTAAACGGTACCTGAAACTCATACTTAAGTAAAGGTACAGTTACCTTACTGCAAAACTTACTCGATTTCTCGAGTTTACTCGAAGTTAAAAAATGTCAACAATTCCAATAAAGCTTAAGAACTGTTCAAATCATATACTCTTAAGACTTTTACTTGAGTATTTTACTTATACTGAACGTAGGCTTACATTTGCTGCTTAAAGATGCTCTACTACACAAAGACTAAGACACATGTTAGTGAAAAGGCAAAAACCAATTAATTTGTGAGGTAAAAAAAAAAAAAAAAAATTGTACACCTAAACACTGCATTGACCAAGATCAAGACAACAGCCTCTTCAACAATCTCGCTACTTTTGCAGAATAAATAAGCCCATCAGGTAAAGCTGCAATGCATATTGCAATTTATTATTATTATTATTGCTTATTGTAATTGGTAATGGTCACTGTCAATTTAAATATAGTGGAGTAAAAAGTACAAATATTGAAACATAAAAGTAGTTGAGTAGACAGTAAAAGTTGCTTATATCTTAGTCAAACTAGAAAATGGCCCAATAATTTGTTATATACATCAACAAAGTACATTTACTCAAATATTTTCACACCACTGACATCAAGGTACAATTTTACAGTGGAAAACTTTCTATTGTTCCAGTATTTAATGTTCACACAGTTGCTATTTGTTGCATTCATGCATGTTAGTAAACGGAAGACATAAACCTGTCATGTTAAGCAACAGCGAATCTTTTTCTTGGGCAGTTTATTATGAGCTCAAATAGATATAATCATTCCTATTTTGAGACCCTTCTAATTGTATATAAATTACAAAGATAGTACATAATTTAAAAAAAAATTTTTAAGCGTTTAAGAGGCAAAATTGCTGACAGTACATATATGTCAAAATATTGAAAGAAATGAGTGACTATAGAGAATTAAATAAGTTACAAAGAATGAACGTGAGCAGTAAAATTTGTTTAATAGATGAATGTGCTGCCTAAAGGCACAATTTGTAGGTAAATTAATGGCTGGTTTAAGTTCTTGTGAAAAAGCTTTGCTGTGTATCAATTAAAGTGCAGTTTTGTTGCTACATTTTTTTTTTTTTTTTGATGAGTCTTTTCAGATGCCAGTGGCTTGCACCCAGCAGCTATGCTAGTTTGTTTAAAAGGCTTGCTAGCTGTGTGACTTTGCTATCTCATTACTGTATACCCTCTAAACTGAATGGAGCTATTTAAAGTCCTGTATATGCAAACTAGCCTGAATGAAAAAGATAAAAAAGCACCTGGTTGCAATAGGAAAAAAAGAGAGATTTGGTGTGGATTATGAATAAGCCTGTTAGTGTGTGGAATAATGATGATTAGAATCCTGAACCTGGATAAAAATCTTCAAAAATGGCTGCTGAGGAATCGTTTAAATCAGAGCCTAGGTAGATTAAGCCTGCCTATTTGCTTCAATTTGGTCAAATTTGAGACGCATGCTAACCAGTGAAATTATGGAATTACTGGTTTTCAATGCACAAACAATTTCTTCAGTTATGTGACTTACTTGCAGTATATTGTCACAAAATCACTGGCTCAACCTAAAATCTTTGGGGTATGTAATGATCCCGAAAGTAACATGATGTAATGGTGATTCGATACTTTGATTTGAATTATTTGAAACAGTAAAACTTAATGTAAATTTTTCCACCTTCTTTGTTCTAAATGTTATAATTTACTAGTTTTAGGAAGCAGGGCTTTTTTGGGTACATGTTTATTCCGCCTTACATAATACAGTCGATATTTTTTTCTCCATAATTTTTTTTTATTTATTATAAAAGTTTTTTATATTATCAATAATTAAAAGTAATGGCACACATGCCTTTGGTCATGTGCTGACTTCATCTGGTGAGGGCCACATAGATTTGAATAACCTGAAACCTGTTTTTATTTTTATTTTATTTTTTTATGAAATTAAACATTAATTTGCTTTATGTGACGGATGTCTATACAAATTAAATAAATTACTAGGATAGGGACAAAAGGGATGAGCATGCATTTACATTTCAGGTCAGTGTTTTTCGACCAATAAATAAATAACCGTAAACTTTATCATCACCATTCAGCCAATATTAAGTTTCATGTACCTGATGATGGAAAATGGCGACTCTATATCACCAGTATCTATAGAATACAACATTTCTTGTCTATATATATATATATATATATATATATATATATATATATATATATATATATATATATATATATATATATTGTGTATAATGTGTCTCTTAAACATGTAAAAATTCTTACACTTATCTGTCAAGCAAAGGTCGTGGTGCTATGGATGGAGAAGAGGAAGATAAAACAGCATCAATGCATTTCTTGGTGGAAGAAAGAAGATTTAAGAAGACTTATGAAGATTCTCAGAGAAAAAGGCTGGAAAGAGACAGAAGAGAAAGATGTGCTAATCATATGTTTAGAGACCAATTCTCCATTATTCTGTCATATACGGCCAATATTTTTTGAGTTGCAGGTATTTAATGATGGAAAATAACGACTCTATGTACCAGCTACATTTTACAAAAGAGAGAGTGCCTGGTTTATCTAAAAAAATGTCACTTGTGGACACATCTGTATTTGACACTGAAACAACTTTTCCTGTGTCTATTCATCATGGATTATTAGTCTCATAGATTTTAAAATGCATTATATTGCCAAATGTTTGCAGGCACCTCGTTATAAGTATAGTATGAGCTTTTTGAGCAGCGCATTCCACATTTAGTCCCAATTTGCTCTTATAAAAACCTTCACTCTTCTGGGAAGATGCTCCACCAGAGTTTGGAGTGTGCTTGTGGACATTTATGTTTATCAGCCACAAGGGTGTTACTAAAGTCAGGTACTGATGTAGGTGAGGTGAGGAGGGCTGGAGTTTAGTCAGCATTCCAGTTTATCCGAAAGGTGTTCAGTTGGGCTGAGATCAGAGCTCTAAAGCAGGCCACTCAAGATCTTTTTCTCCAAAACATGTACATAATTTTTTCATGGATCTCGCTTTTAGCACAGGTGCACTGCAATGCTGAAACATAGTTGGTTTTCCAAATTCAGGTAAATGCAAAATTATATTATAACGCATCCAAGACATACTGTACAATTATGTGCCTCCAGCTCTGTGGTAACAGTTTGGTGAAGAACCACATCTATCTATCTATCTATCTATCTAGCTATCTATCTATCTAGCTATCTAGCTATCTAGCTAAAAATTTCACACACTTGTCTAAGCGAAGGTCAATGAGTTAAAACAAAAAAAGGACAAAAAAGAGAGGTTGTGCTGATGTGAAGAACAGCTGAAGAAGAAGATGAACAGCATTGACAAATCATTCCTTGGTCAGAGGAGGAAGATTTAAGAAGACATGCAAATTTGAGAGAGAAAGAGAGAGAGTGCAAGGCTGGATATGAGGATGAAAAGAGATGGAGCGAGTGATGTTCAAAATCATATGTTTATAGCAAAATTCTTGAGAATCAGACCCCCCATCCGTTTCCAAACACAAACAGGAAAACACCATACACTAAATCTCAGTGCATGAAACACCACAGTGCACAACATGAAAACAATGGAAATTAAATGTCAATGTCAATTAAACAAATGTGTAGAAATACAATTTTTTTTCACTCATTTGAAGGCATACTATACACTTTATTTATCATTAACAGAGTACCACAGTATCAAAAATGCATGTGAAAATGCCACAGTGATGAAGGTCAGATTTTTAACTCGTTTCCCTGGAAGAAAAACAGGTAGCACATTGTCTTAAATTGTGACTATTTGACAAGTTCTAGGGTATTTGTTTGAATTCTGTAAATAAAGCACAGGTATTCAATTCCTTTCTTGTTCGCAAAGGTCCACACAAACAAATAACATTATTTAATGTTAAATTATTAGCTTATAGCTACAAATAATTTAGTCACTATGAGGCACTTTTAAAAAATCATGGACTCTGAAGTGATTTACAAAATAAAGAAACCACTTTCCCATCATCAATAAACAATTGAAACAAACTTTGGCATTGTGTGCATTTGATTGTAAAAATACATAGAATGTGGCTCTGCTACATGTTTAAAGAACACGAAAAAAAAAAAATGAACTACAGGATTTCGTTTCCATTGGTCTGAAAGACTACTTGAACATAGTGTATACTAATTCATAATCAATGAACATTACCTTCAGATATTAGGACTACAGCACAGTTCTACTTTGTCTTCGCACAGTGTTGGGTAGAAATACAATTAACCTCACTCTGGTAATTACATACTTTTCTTATTAGATTCACTGTAGCTACTGAATAATATAAACAACTGAACAATAAGCCCAGAGCTTTTCATTGTTACAAAAGACAGCACAAAATATTCTATACGCTTTCTTTCCTATGCTTCACCACACAATAAATAAGAAAAAAAAGAAAAGGAAAACCTTCAGAAGATTAAATCATTCAAGTGAGATTTTTATCCAAAACTACTTTTTGGTTCATTACAAAAATCGCACTCAAGCGCCAGAATTAGTTTCCAGTGTCTACAGAGAAGTTTCTAAATATACATGAGGTGAAAGCAGAAAAAAATTATATAATAAGGGATAGGTCAGGGTCTTTAATAGAGAATAAACAGCCAGATGGTCTGAGCAAGACACATGAGTAATCTTCTGCGAAAGCCTGTAACAAATTTTATAGGGAAGGTAATGGAAAAATGTCCATTCCTGGAAACAATGTTCCTTTGCAAATAACAAATATTAGACATTTATTTTTCACATATGCATCATGGAATTTGATGCATTGCATCCCTGGTTCAGACATGACCTTTACCTTCGCTGTAGTAGTTACAGATAGAAAAAGTGAAAGGCTCTTAAAATCGAAACGTTTAGCCAGAGATCTTGCACAATTGTATAAGGTTTGTCTTTTGATTGAGAGATTGCTGGTTTAGATCTTGTGTATGTTTTCCTGATCTCAGTCAATTTGATTTGATTGAAGGTCAAACAATTAAAAGCCTTATATGTGAGCAATTTTTAAAGCCCATAGGCACAAAAAGCAGTAGGTTTGTAATGTAGCAGTGTTGGAATGATGTCAGATGGTTTGGGCTGTTGGACATCCTCGGTTCAAATCTTACGTTTATTTATAAGGTTGTTAAGCTATTTGTTGTTAAGCAGCTCTGCAGTGGGCTTGTATTTAGCATTATGGGTTCTTATGTAGGGGATCCCTGGTTTAAACTTCATGCTGGTCTGGCAGTGGTTAGAGTGCTGGGTGTTGATGTAGACTATCCCTGGTCCAATTCATACTTTAAGTTGTACATTTGTAAAGAATGATGCCGATAAGTAAACAGGCAGCTAAGCAATCAGTGGTCTAATAGGTAGCATAATAATGTGCATGGTTTCTGGTTCACAGCTTGCCTTTATTTTTGCATAGTTTCATATACTTGAGCCATTCTTTAGACAAAAGCCCAGTAGGCAAGAGTTGTGCTAGTTATGCAGTGGTCTAGTGGTTAGCATCATGAATTATCTTGTAGGAGATCCCTGGTTCGAATCTTGCCTTTAGTTTTCCCTAATACGTAAAACATTTTTCAAGACAAAAGTCCAGTAACCATGGATTGCCAGCCTTGTAGTGGTGCAATGGTTAGTTTTATGGGTTGTGTGTAGGAGATCCATGGTTAAACTCTTTAATTGTATATGTTTAGTAAGTTATTTGTTAAGGCCAATAAGCATGTGGTATGTGGTAGGCAAGGCCTGTAAGTGAACTAGTGGTTAGTGTTGTGAATTATTTTGTATGTGATCCCAAGATTGAATTGTGCGGTTAATAATCCTTAATATGAGATATGTTTCAAGTCCATGTTCTGGACTTAAAGTTCAAACCCTTTTCTGCTATGGTATAGTGGTAAGTGTCATGTAGGCTGTCCCTGGTTTGAATCTTACCTTAGTTGAAATTTTGCTAAGCCATTTGTTAAGACAGAAGACCAGTAAACAAGGGCAAAGCCAATCCTTCAGTGGTCTAGTGGTTTGATAATGAGTTTTTTGTTGGGGTTCCCTGGTTCAGACCTTGCTTTTAGATTTTGCGCTTCATGAGCCTTTTAATTTAGACTAAAGCACAATAAGCAACTTCTACTCTAGTTCTGCATTAGTGTAGTGGTTAACAGCTTGGTTTTGTATGTTGGGGATCTGTGGTTAAAATCTACCCTTTGCGTAAGGTGTATTAATCCATTTTGCTATTGTTTATGACAAAGGTCCAATAACCAAGTGACCTTTGCAATGGTCATCATAGGTTCAAATGTAGGTAATCCGTGGTTTTAATCTTACCTCTAGTTTTTCTTATGCATTTTTTAAGACAAAAGTTCAGCAACCAAAGGAAACGCCAACCTTACTGTGTTGTAACGGCTAGTGTTATGGGTTCTGATCCAGGTTTTCCCTGGTTCAGATCTTACCATTACTTGTAATTCTCTTAAAAAATTTGTTAAGACAGAAACCCTGTAAGCAAGGGCAAAGATAATCCTGCAGGTGTTTAGTGGATTGCATAATGGGTCATTTTTTTAAATAAAAGCCATGAAGCAAGAGCTTAGCAAAGCCCTGCAGTGGTCTAGTGGTTAGCTTCACAGATTTTTATGTATAGGATCTGTGAATTAATACTCACCTTTAGTTATAAATTTGTTGTCATTTTTTAAGACAGAAGCCCAATAAGCAGGAGCTAGTTTAGGTCTGCAGAGGTCTAGTGGTTAGTATCATGGGCTGTTAATGTAGGTGATCCCTGGATCAAAGCTTACCTTTATTTTCCCTTATACCTGTATGTGAGCCATTTTTAAAGACAAAAGCAAGTGTTTTGCACATCATGCAGTAGTGTAGTGGTTAGTTTAATAGGGTTTGCTGTAAAAAAAATGTATGGTTTAAATCTTACTTTTAGTTTTCCTTATACATTAGCCAGTTTTAAGGCAAGAGCCCAAAAAGAAAGCCCCTACATGGTTCTGCATTAGTTTAGTGATTAGTATCATGGGGTAGTATTATGTATTAGTGTATTAGTATAGTGTATAGTATTATTATGTCGGTGGTCCCTGGTTCATATCTAACTTTTAGTTTTCCTTAATACGTGAGCCAATTTTTAAAAACATAAGTCCAATAAGCATGCAGTTTGCAGGCTCTCCAGTGGTGAAGTGGTAAGCATCATGGTTTCCTGCTGTTGGAGAGCCCTGTTTCAAAGCTTACCTTTTATTGAAGTTGTTTTAAGCCATTTCTTAAAACGGAAGCCCAATAAGCAGTGGGCTAAAGGTTTGGTTTCTGATGTAGGGTATCCCCGCTGTAAATCTTACCTCTAGATTTCTTTAATACTTGAGACATTGTTTAAGGCAGAAGCCCAATAATCAAGCAGTTGGATGGTTCTGCAGTGGTCTAGTGGTTAGCATCATAGTCACTTATGTGGAAGTTTTCTTGTTCAAACCTTACCTCTAGCTTTTCTTGTATGTGAGAAATGTTTAAAAACTAAATCACAATTAGCAAAGCATGTTGTAGTTCTGCTGTGGTTCAAGTCCCTGCCTGGTTCTGCATTGGTCTAGTGGTTAGCATTATAGGTACTTATGTTGGGGTTCCCTGTTTCAAACCTTGCTTTTAGTTTTCTTTCTATGTGATCCTATGTGACTTTTCAAGACAAAAGCCTAATAATCAAAACCTTGTCTGGTTCTACAGTGGTCTAGTGATTAGCATCATGGGTTTTACTGCAGGTGGGCCATGGTTCAACGCTTGTCTTTAGATCTCCTTAATATGTGAGCCATTTTTTAAAAGACAGAAGCCCAATAAGCAAGCACTTTGCTGGTAGGATAGAGGTTCGTCCCATGGTTTCTGATGTAAACTATCCCTGATTGGACTCTTACCTCTTGCTTTTGTTGACTGTGAGCCTTTTTTTTTTTTAACTAAAGCACAATAAGCATTGCATCTGTTTGTTCTGCAGTGGTATAATGGTTAGCATCCTGGTTTCTTAGGTAAGGGATTCGTGGTTCAAATCTACCCTTTAGTTGTAAATGATTAATCCATTTTGTTATGACAAAAGTCCAATAAGAAAGCACTTAGCCAGTTCTCTAGTTGCATAGTGATTAGTTTAAAGGTTTCTAATGTAGGGGATCCCTGTTTTAAACCATTCCTTTAGTTGCAGGTTTGTTAAGCCATTTGTTAAGGCAAAATCCCGAAAAGCAAACCCTTAGTCAAGCCTGCGGTGGTCTAGTAGTTAGCATCTTGGTTTCTTATGTAAGAGATCCTTGGTTCAAATCTAGCCTTTAGTTGTAAATAATTAATGTATTTTGTTATGACAAAAGTCCAATAAGAAAGAGCTTAACCAGTTCTCTGTTGGCATAGTGGTTAGAATCATGGTTTCTGTCGTAGACGATCCCAGGTGCAAATCATTCCTTTAGTTGCATTTTTGTTAACACATTTGTTAAGACAAAAGCCCAAAAAGCAATGGCTGTGCAAGACCTGCAGAGGTCTAGTGGTTAGTATCATGGGCTGTTAATGTAGGTGATCCCTGAATCAAAGCTTACCTTTATTTTCCCTTATACCTGTATGTGAGCCATTTTTAAAGACAAAAGCAAGTGTTTTGCAAATCATGCAGTAGTGTAGTGGTTAGTTTAATAGGGTCTGCTGTAGAAAATGCATGGTTTAAATCTTACTTTTAGTTTTCCTTATACATTAGCCATTTTTAAGACAAGAGCCCAAAAAGAAAGCCCCTACATGGTTCTGCATTAGTTTAGTGATTAGTATTATTGGGTAGTATTATGTATTAGTGTATTAGTATAGTGTATAGTATTATTATGTGGGTGGTCCCTGGTTCATATCTATCTTTTAGTTTTCCTTAATAAGTGAGCTACTTTTTAAAAACATAAGTCCAATAAGCATGCAGTTTGCAGGCTCTCCAGTGGTGAAGTGGTAAGCATCATGGTTTCCTGCTGTAGGAGATCCCTGTTTCAAAGCTTACCTTTTATTAAAGTTCTTTTAAGCCATTTCTTAAAACGGAAGCCCAATAAGCAGTGGGCTAAAGGTTTGGTTTCTGATGTAGGGTATCCCTGCTGTAAATCTTACCTCTAGATTTCTTTAATACTTGAGACATTGTTTAAGGCAGAAGCCCAATAATCAAGCAGTTGGATGGTTCTGCAGTGGTCTAGTGGTTAGCATCATAGTCGCTTATGTGGAAGTTTTCTGGTTCAAACCTTACCTCTAGCTTTTCTTGTATGTGAGAAATTTTTAAAGACTAAATCACAATAAGCAAAGCATGTTGCAGTTCTGCTGTGGTTCAAGTCCCTACCTGGTTCTGCATTGGTCTAGTAGTTAGCATCCTGGTTTCTTATGTAAGAGATCCTTGGTTCAAATCTAGCCTTTAGTTGTAAATGATTAATGTATTTTGTCATGACAAAAGTCCAATAAGAAAGCGCTTAACCAGTTCTCTGTTGGCATAGTGGTTAGAATCATGGTTTCTGTCATAGAAGATCCCAGGTGCAAATCATTCCTTTAGTTGCGTTTTTGTTAACACATTTGTTAAGACAAAAGCCCAAAAAGCAATGGCTGTGCAAGACCTGCAGAGGTCTAGTGGTTAGCATCCTGGTTTACTATGTATGGAATCCCTGGTTCAAATCATACTTTCAGTTGCATTTTTTGCATTGCAGGCATGCAGTGGTCTAGTGGTTAGCATCATGGCTTTAAAGTAAGGTAATTCCTTGGTTTGAATTGAACCACTAGTTCTCCTTATGCATGAGAAATTTTTCAGTCGAAAGTTCAGTAACCAAAAGTAACAGCATCCTTGCTGTGATGTAATGGTTAGTGCTATGGGCTCTGGTGTAGGAGACAAAGAAACCTGTAAGCAAAGTCAAACCTTGTTCTAGTGTGGTGTAGTGGTTAGCATCATCACCCTTGCTGAATGACATCTCAGGTTCAAAGCTTACCTCAACCTTTCCTTTAATTTCTCTGTAATTGCAGAAAGAAAAGATAGAAAGCTCTTTAAAACCACATAAAACATACAGTATAAACAAGAGATCCTGTGGCTCAATTGGATGAGCTTTGCCTCTGGATTGAGAGGTTACTGGTTCAAACCCCAGGCAGGTCTCCAATATATGACTGAAGGCTCTGGATATAGTTGCATGAAAGGTTCAGGATTCCCAACCAGAGCATGGTGGCTGGTATTGAAGGACGGTGTCGGAGGGTGTAAACCAGACTGGGGGGAGGCAATATCCGGGCGGCTGCCCCCCAAAAATCTGTGGAAACATGTGCAGGGGGTTATGCATCAAAAACAAAAAGGTTCGACTTAGTTTTTAAATATAGAAAAAAATTTCAGTAAAAACCTATCAGCCACTTTTTTGGGGGGATTGTGAAGCACCACTTTCGTCAGAATCTCTTGCTCCACACTGCCACCACACTTACATTTCTTAACACCATCCACCGAACATGGGGACAAGCCGGGTTTGAACCAGCAACCTCTGAGTTCAGAGGTAAGGCTTTTACCACAAAGCCACCAAGTCCCACACTTTGCAACAAGTCTCGTAGGACTTTTGTCTTTTAAAATGATGCAAATAAAAAAATAAATAAAAATTTTAAAAGCACCCCCTAGTGGTCTAACACATGAACCAGCTTTTTTATTGTATAACTATTGTCAATTAAAATCCACAGCAACAGGTGTGCTAAGCTGACTGCTGTGATGGATCACAACCTTTATCTTCTTCCACACAGCACTGAATATCAACACCTCCTACAAAGACCATGCATGCGTGCACACATGCACACACACAAATTAAATCGTGGTGTCAAACTCTTACCACAAAGCCACCAATGTTCCACACCAACACATCGGTGTCATAAGACAGCATATATTTTTCACACTGGATTTTGGCATTTTTTAACTTAAACCTTTCTACACAGGCTGCAATGCGTTTTATCACTACAGAAACAAATGGACTCAAAACATGCTCAATATCAGCACCAACAAGACTGACCCAGTTTGGGATCTGATAATTGTACAAACAACGTTTGCATCAGCCCAAAGTTTTGTAACATATTTAACAATAATACAAATAGATTTGGAGGCATGAATAAAGAAATAGAAACCAGGCAAAAACTATATAACTATATAAGCCTCTGTCTCAGGAGTTCTCTTTGATTTGAATAAAAAACAGTCCTGTCAAATATGAAGCTGCACACTACATTGTTAATGTCCAGAACATGTTAGACATGTTTCTTTGCAAAGAAATAAAAAAAAAAAAAAAAAAAAAAAAAAAAAAAAAAAAAAAAAAGCATTAATTCATCAACAGAACAGCTAATTTCATTTTTTCTACAGTGGCCAGCAAAGCACTGAACAGAATTATAAAGTTTGAATTGGCAAGCTTGACAAGTTTGATAAAGAATGTCATATTCTAAGACAAGACCTTACAATTACAAGTTCTTATTACAAAGAAAAAAAGCTGAACACTTGACAGAAAATATAAATACAGTTCAAGGAAGCAGTAGATCAGAGTTTATTCTGTAAATGATTAGAAATGGGACTATGTAATCAACAGAAAAAAAGAAAAACATATTCCCATTCAGAGCCCAAACCTCTGGAGAGAATATTTTGTGTATTACATCTGTATTCTTAATATGGGTTAAACTTGACCCAAATACATCGCAAGTAGACAACCTGGAACATACAACAAAAGATAAGTTCATTCATTTGGACTCTATACTGATTAATGAATTGATTGAAGAAAAAACAAAATTAATTGCTTAAAAATACAAAGACGTGTCTCAGACAGAATCTATAATGAGATCTGAGTGAAACCATGAGCTAGCATTTAAAATGTATTCAATTTTTTATTAAAGTCAATGTAAACTTCCTCCAAAAACACAAAAACAACTCTCTCTCTGTTTAGTAAAACAGGCTCCTGAGGCACCAGTGTTCCTGTCCTTTTCTTCTCTTAGGATCTACCCGATTCCTCCTGATGCCCTAACTCTGAATGGAGTTCTTTTCGTTTGGAGACCATCTGAAGATGATTCTACGTAAACAGCCTAAAGGTCCATTAAGTTACTGAGCAATTGAAATTTGAGGATGGATTTAGACTGTATTTAATATCAACAGTCTTCTACAATGGCTCAGGACCACAGGTTGCATGAACAGATTTGCATTTAAGCACCTATAGCTGAACTGCACACCTCAACAATGATGGAACTGTAATAAATGGACTTTCGGTGTCACCTAGATGAGGACGGTTCTAATATTAGTCTGGTTCCTCTCAAGGTTTCATCCTCATGCCATCTAAGCAAGTTTTTTCATGCCACAGTCACCACTGGCTCACTCATTAAAAAAAAATTACAATTATAAGGAACAAATGTATAGGCACTAAACTTTTACATTATTATATACAAATTTATAACCGCTTTATCTCTGTAAAACTGCTTTAAGACAATGTACATTGTTAAAAGTTGTTATAAAACGAACTGTACCGAATTGTTAGCATGGCAGATTCCCTATTTTAGCTAACATTCAAAAGTCTTCTTCTTCTTCTTCTTCTTCTTTCAGCTGCTCCCATTAGGGGTCACCACAGCGGATCATCAGTCTCCACAACGCCCGGTCCGCTACATCTGCCTCTTCAAATCGACTACCTGCATGTCTTCCCTCACCATATCCATTAACCTCCTCCTTGGTCTTCCTCTTTTCCCTTCTTCCTGGTGGCTCCATCCTCAGCATTCTCCTACTGTTTTACCCCATGTCCCTCCTCTGCACATGTCCAAACCATCTCAATCGTGCCTCCTTCACCTTGTTTCCAAAATGTCCTACATGCGCTGACCCTCTAATAAACTCGTTTCTAATCCTGGTTATCCTCATCATCCGCAATGAAAACCTCAACATCTTCAGCTCCGCTATCTCCAGCTCCAACTACTGTCTTTTACTCAATGCCACTGTCTCTAAACCATACAACATCGCAGGTCTCACTACAGTCCTATAAACTTTCCCTTTCACTCTTGCAGATACCCTTCTATCACACATCACTCCTGCTATCACTCTTCTCCACCCACTCCACCCTGCCTGCACTCTTTTCTTCACTTCTTTAACACTCTCCATTACTCTACACTGTTGACCTCAGGTACCTAAACTCCTCCACCTTCACCACCTCTTCTCCCTGCAACTGCACTTTCCTCTCTCTCATTCACACACATGTACTCTGCCGTACTCCTACTGACTTTCATTCCCCTTCTCTCCAGCACGTACCTCCACCTCTCCAGGCTCTTCTCAACCTACTCCCTGCTCTCGCCACAAATCACAATATCATCCGCAAACATTATAGTCCACTGAGACTCCTGTCTGACCTCGCCCGTCAAACTGTCCATCACCACTGCAAACAGAAAAAGGAGTGGAATCGATTCAGAGCTGATCCTTGATGCAGTCCAACCTTCACCTTGAACTTCACTGCTGTCACACTGTCCTCATACATGTCCTGCACCACCCTCACATACTTCTCTCACACACCTGACTTCCTCATACTATACCACAACTCCTCTCTCGGCACTCTGTCGTACGCTTTCTCTAAATCCACAAACACACAATGCAACTACTTCTCTCAGCCTGGCTTCCACTACTCTTTCCCACAACTTCATGGTGTGACTGATCAACTGTATTCCCCTGGAGTTACTGCAGGTCTGCACATCTCCCTTGTTTTTAAAGATCAGTACCAGCACACTCCTTCTCCATTCCTCAGGCATCCTTTCACTTTCCAAAATATTTTTGAACAAACTAGGTGAAAACTCCACTGCCATCTCTCCTAAACATCTCTATGCTTCTACCAGTAAGTCATCTGGTCCTAATCCTATCGACTTCCTGCTTCACCATCTCCACACCATCAGACCTTCTCTCACTCTCATTTTCCTCGTTCATCAGCTGCTTAAAATGCTCTCTCCATCTTCTCAACACACTCTCCTCACTAGTCAACACATTTCCATCTCCATCCTTTATTGCTCTTACTTGTAACACATCCTTCTCAGCTCGGTCCCTCTGCCTGGCCAATCAGTACAAATCCTTTTCTCCTTCCTTAGTGTCCAACTTCTCATACAGCTCCTTGTATGCCTTTCCCTTGGCTTTTGCCACATCCCTCTTCACCTGCTTCCGCATCTCCTTGTACTCCTGCCTACTTTTCTCATCTCTCTGTCGATCCCAATTCAGTTTCACCAACCTCTTTCTCCTTATGCTTTCCTCCACTTCCAAATTCCACCTCTTCACTGAACCTTACACTACAGTCTTCCTCCTTCAGTTTCCACCATCTTATTCTTCTTTCAGTCCTCACTCTCCTCCTCTTCTTCTTCACCTCCAAAAACCATCCTAAAGAACACCATCCAATGCTGTCTAGCTACACTGTCCCCCGCCAACACCTTAGGGTCTTCAATCTCCTTTAGGTTGCATCTCCTACATAGAACATAGTCCATCTGTGTGCACCATACTCCTCTCTTATTCACTCTACTCCACTCTTATATGCCACCCTATGATCCTCCTTCTTCTTAAAATAAGTGTTCACAACTGCCATTTTCATCCTTTTAGCAAAATCTTTGACTATCTGCCCTTCCACATTCCTCTCCTTTCCTTATCACCTCTGTTCCATTTACCTACATGCCCATGAAAGTCTGCCCCAATCACCAATCTTTCATTCCTAGGTACACCGTCTACCACTTCATCTAACTCACTCCAGAATTTTTCCTTCTCCTCCATCTCACAACCCACTTGTGAAGCATAAGCACTGATGACATTTATCATCACCCCTTCCACTTCCAGCTTCACGATCATCATTTTAAAAGAAACTCTTTTCACCTCCACTACACTCATACTTAACTCTTTCTTGAGAATCACCCCTACACCATTTCTCTTTCCATCCACACCATCATAGGACAGTTTAAAACCACTTTGAATGTTTCTGGCCTTACTCCCTTTCCACTTGGTCTCCTGAACACACAACATGTCTACCTATCTCCTCTCCATTATATCAGCAACCTCTCTCCCTTTACCAGTCATAGTACCAACATTTAAATTGCCCACCCTAACCTCCACTCTCCTACACTTCTTCTTTTTCTGCTGTCTCTGTAGACGTCTTCCTCCTGTCCTTCTCCTCCTTCGGCCAACAGTAGCCAAATTTCCACCGGTACCCTGTTGGCTAATAACACCTGTGATGGTCGTTGGTAACCCGGGCCTCGACCGATCCGGTATGAATTTCTGATTCATGATCCGCATATTTGATTTGGAACATGTTTTACGCTGGATGCCCTTCCTAGCGCAACCCTCCCCTTTTATCTGGGCTTGGGACCGGCACTAACAGCAGCTAACATTAAAAAAGTAAACAACCAAATTCTGATTCCACCTGACAGACACAGCCTCAGAAACCTGCCACCGCTATGCCTTTATACACAGAGCAGAACACCTCTAGAGAGTAGCACTTAATTGGGTTTCCACAGGGTCTCAAATTTAAAATACACATTTTTGCCTTAAAAAGGACTCTTTTAGGTCTTAAATAATTGTAAACAGGTATTTGTTTTTTTGATGTCCATGTAATGTCTGATGCTCATTAAAAAGCTCCTATAGCACTTTAGAATTTTTTTGTTGTTGTTGTTTTCTTGGTATTTCACTTCTTTCTTTCACTAGTTCAAATATACTTCATTGTATTACGACTTCAAATAAGACCAATATGCGACAGCTAATCAGCTTTCTGTTATTAGAGCGAATCTCTCTTGAATTGTACAACAGGCATAAAATGGATTTATGGGGAAGTGCAGGTTAAATGATACTTGGCTTGAAAAAAATTATTTAGGGGTTGGTTAAGGCCATTTGCTAACAATGTATCAGGGCCCTACTCTGATTTTCTCATAGAATTTGCAGATTTTATCACAAATCTTCAAACAAATAATTAATTGTTGGTGACTTTAATATTCATTTTGATAATCAGGAAGACTCCTTACCAACAGCAGTTGTGTCCATTCTAGATTTAGTAGGAATTAATCAAAATGTTATAGGACCCACTCATAGTGGTTGACACACTCTTTATTTAATATTAACATTTGGATTTAATAAAAAAATTATATAGTCATAGTTCCACAGTCTGAAGCTATTTCAAATCATTACCTTATCTCTCTTTTAAAATCTGCCCTAGTCCTTGCATTAGTACCTTGCCTCGTTACTGTGTTAAGTGTACATTCACATTAACTACCGCAGCGAGTTTTATCGATAATCTTCCAGAGTTGTCGACATTAATTTGATCTCCGTCTGACCCCGCAGTGCTCGACTGGGCTACTGAATGCCTAGAATCAACGTTACATCACACTCTAGATGATGTAGCTCCCCTTAAAACCAAAATGATCAGAAAGAAAAAATTAGCACCATGTTATAATGATCATCCGTGAAACAGATCACGCGGAAATTCTAACGTAAATGGCGTCAAACCAAATTGACAATATTTCAAATAGCATGGAAGGAGAACCTCCTGAGTTATAGAAGAGCTCTTAGTGCTGCTAGATCAGCATATTTCTTTACCCTCATAGAAAACAACAAGCATAATCCTAGATTTTTTTTTTCAGTACAGTGGCAAAATGAACAGGGAATAAAAGCACTGAACCTTAAAAATAAAGTAGAAAACATAAGGCAAACAATCCAGAAAATTGATATAAATCCAAACTATTTTATAAATAACCCTATAGATAGCACTATAATTATAACAGACAATCAGTAACAAAGTTTGACTTCTATTCAAGAGAATGACTTAATTTAATTTATTTCATCATCGAATTAATTCTTGTATTCTTGATTCCTTACCTACAAGTTTCTTCAAACAAATAATTCCATAAATAATTGAATCTGTTCTAAAAAATTATTAATTTTTCATCAGCAATGGTTTTGTACCTAAATACTTCAAACTGCCACTTATCAACCCCCTAATTAAGAAACTTGACAAGGTTCCCTCGTGGTCTAGTGGTTAGGATGTGGCGCTCTGACCGCTGCGGTTCGATCCCCGGTCAGGGAACCAACCCCAGCCATTAGGGTTGCACAAGACTTAGTGCCGGTCCCAAGCCTGGATAAATGGGGAGGATTGCGTTAGGAAGGGCATCCAGCGTAAAAACATGTGCCAAATCAAACAAGCGGATGGTCCACTGTGGCGACCCCTAACGGGAGAAACCGAAAGAAAGTTTTTTTAGTTAATTAAGAAACTTGACCTTGACCCTTGACAGCTGTACAACTATAGGCCAATATCAAACCTGCTTAAAGACAATGTCAGTTGTGACATGTGACTTGACTGGTTAAGGGAAAGAGGTAACTAATATTATGGAGCGGAGAAAGGTAGATATGTTGTGTGTACAGGAGACCAAGTGGAAAGGGAGTAGTGCAGGAACATTGGAGGGGGCTTTAAACTGTTCTATCATGGTGTGGATGGAAAGAGAAATGGTGTATGGGTAAATATGAAGGAAGAGTACAGTAAGAGTTTAGTGGAGGTGAAGAGAGTTTCTGATAGAGTGATGAACATGAAGCTGGAAGTTGAAGGGGTGATGATAAATGTCATCAGTGCCTATGCTCCACAAGTGGGTTGTGAGATGGAGGAGAAGGAAAACTTCTAGAGTGAGTTAGATTAAGTGGTAGGTGCTGTACCTAGGAATGAAAGATTGGTGATTGGGGCAGACTTTACTGGCCATGTTGGTGAAGGGAACAGAGGTGATGAGGAGGTGATGGGGAGGTATGGTCAAGTCAAGTCAAGTTTATTTGTATAGCGCTTTTCACAACAGCCATTGTCTCAAAGCAGCTTTACACAAATCAACAGTGATGGTGAATGGTGTGAATTTGTCCCTGATGAGCAAGACTGTGGCAAGGAAAAACTCCCTTAGATGTTATGAGGAAGAAACCTTGAGAGGAACCAGACTCAAAAGGGGAACCCATCCTCATCCTCATCAAAATTGGTATGGTCTTAAGGAGAGGAATGTGGAAGGGCAGATGGTGGTAGATTTTGCTAAAAGGATGGAAATGGCAGTGGTAAATACTTACTTTAAGAAGAAGGAGGAGCATAGGATGATGAATAAGAGAGGAGTATGGTGCACACAGATGGACTATGTTCTATGTAGGAGATGCAACCTAAAGGAGATTGGAGACTGTAAGGTGTTGGCAGGGGACAGCGTAGCTAGACAGCATCGGATGGTGGTCTGTAGGATGGCTTTGGAGGTAAAGAAGAAGAGGAGGAGAGTGAGGATTGAAAGAAGAATAAGATGGTGGAAACTGAAGGAGGAAGACTGTAGTATAAGGTTCAGGGAAGAGGTCAGACAGGGGCTCGGTGGTGGTGAAGAGGTGCTGGATGATTGGGCAACTACTGCAGAAGTGATAAAGAAGACAACTAGAAATGCACTAGGTGTTACATCTGGAAATAGAAAAAAGACAAAGAGACGTGGTGGTGAAATGAGGAAGTGCAGGAAAGCAGAATTGGGATCGGCAGAAAGCTCAGAAAAGTATGCAGGAATACAAGGAAATGCGGCAGCAGGTAAAGAGAGATGTGCCGAAAGCCAAGGAAAAGGCATATGAAGAGCTGTATGAGAAGTTGGACACTAAGGAGGAGAAAAGGATTTATACTGATTGGTCAGGCAGAGGGGAGATGGAGGAAGTATTTTGAACAGTTGATGACTGAGGAAAATAAGAGAGAGAGAAAGTTGATTGATGTGGAGATGGTGAATCAGGAAGTGGATAGGATTAGTAAGGAGGAAGTAATAGCAGCAATTAAGAGGATGAAACGGTAGGACCAGATAACATACCGGTAGAAGCATGGAGATGTTTAGGAGAGATGGCAGTGGAGTTTTTACCAAAATTGTTTAACAAGATTTTGGAAGGTGAGAGGAGGCCTGAGGAATGGAGAAGGAGTGTGCTGGTAACAGTTTTTTAAGAATAAGGGAGATGTGCAGACCTGCAGTAACTACAGGGAAATTAAGTTGATCCGTCACACCATGAAGTTAAGGGAAAGAGTAGTGGAAGCCAGGCTGAGAGAATAGGTGACTATCTGTGAGCAACAGTATGGTTTCATGCTGAAGAAGAGCACCACAGACACATTATTTGCTTTGAGAATGTTAATAGAGAAGTATAGAGAAGATCAGAATGAGTTGCATTGTGTGTTTGTGGATTTAGAGAACGCGTACGACAGAGTGCCGAGAGAGAAGCTGTGGTAGTGTATGAGGAAGTCAGGTGTGGCAGAGAAGTATGTGAGGGTGGTGCAGGACAGGTATGAGGACAGTGTGACAGCAGTGAAGTGTGCTGTAGGAATGACAGACTGGTTCAAGGTGGAGGTTGGACTGCATCAAGGATCAGCTTTAAGCCCTTTCCTGTTTGCAGTGGTGATGGACAGGTTGATAGACAAGGTCAGACAGGATTTTCTATGGACTATGATGTTTGCAAATTATATTGTAATTTTTGGTGAGAGTAAGGAGCAGGTTGAGAAGAGACTGGGGAGGTGGACGTATGTGCCCTAGAGAAGGGGAATGAACGTCAGTAGGAGTAAGACAGAGTACATGTGTGTGAATAAGAGGGGGGGCAGTCGAATGTTGCAGTTGCAGGTAGAAGAGGTGGTGAAGGTGGAGGAGTTTATGTACCTGGGGTCAACAGTGCACATTAATAAAGAGTGTGTTAGAGAAGTAAGGAAAAGAGTGTAAGCAGGGTGGAGTGGGTGGAGAAAAATGGCAGGAGTGATTTGTTATAGAAGGGTATTTGCAAAAGTAAAAGTTAATTGGACTGTGGTGAGACCTGCTATATTTTATGGTTTAGAGACAGTGGCTTTGACTAAAAGACAGGAGGTGGAGCTGGAGGTAGCAGAGCTGAAGATGCTAAGATTTTCATTGGGAGTGATGAGGAAGGACATGATTAGAAACGAGTTTATTAGAGGGACAGCGCATGTAGGGCATTTTGGAGACTGGACATGTACAGAGGAGGGACATGGTGTATATCAGTAGGTGTATATGCTGAGGATAGAGCCACCTGAAAGGAAGAAAAAAGAAAAGCCAAGGAGGGGGTGGTGAGGGAAGACATGCAGGTAGTCAGTTTGAAAGAAGCAGATGTAGAGGACAGAGTTGTATGGAGACGGATGATCCGCTGTGGCGACCCCTAATGTAAGCAGCCAAAAGAAGAAGAAGAAGATCATGCTATCCTCCTTGCTAGACTAGAAAATGCTGTTAGAATAAAGGGAGCATCTCTCTCCTGGCTATGGTCTTGTTTGACTGATCACTATCAGTTTGTTGATGTACATTGAATGGTGGGTTCATCACACTCTCTGAGTTAAAGTTTGGTGTTCCGCAAGGATCTGTTTTAGGCCCACTGCTTTTCCCTTTATATATATGCTGCCTCTGGGTAAAATTATACATAAACATGGTATTCGCTTCCATTGCTATAGTGATGTTTGTTTCAGCAAATTCAGATGAGGGAGATTAGCTAAAAATGTTGAGAAGTGTGTAAAGGACATTAAACAGTGGATGCTCGATAACTTCCTTCTGCTCAACTTGTATAAGACAGAAGTACTTTTGCTAGGTTCACATGCAGATTGAAGTAAACTTTTACTCAGATTACGTAGCAGCAGTCAAAGACCTTGGTGTGATTATTGACTAGTCTTTCCTTTGAAGCTCATGTGAATAATATCACCAGGATAGCATTCTTTCACCTTAGAAATATTGCTAAAATTACAAATATGATGTCATTACAGGATGCAGAAAAACTAGTTCATGCTTTTTGTTACATCTAGATTAGACTCCTGAGGCACCACATTGACCACTGTTCCTGTCCCTTTTCTCTCCTCGGATCACAGTCTGGCTATTGAGACAGATTATTGTGCGCAGAACTGGAGACTCTACTTCCTCGCTCATTAGCAAATACACAATCATCAAAGACACACATTTTCTACTTATAATGCAAAGTCTACGCGGATTTCTTCAGACTGAAAATCTAGACAAACTCTCATATATTCTGAAAGAGAAGGCAGGCTGTGTTTCGCTATCAGCTCAGTACAAGCCCTCCTGTCACTCTCATTTACCTTCTCCATGTCTTCGATGTTCATTCTTTTTTTGTCTTATTTGCTTGCAATGTTTTCTTTTTTGTGTAGGATTCTTATGAATGTTCCAGATTTTTCTTTGCACTGGCAACCTTGTGTTAACATCAAAGTCATGCACAGCAATTCAAATGTACAAATCTAAGTTGAATGCATACATTCCATCATAGACACAAAAACAATCTAGGTTTAAAGAAAATGCTGTGTGTTTATGAAGTGTGTGATTGTATGAGGTGGTTTCAAAACTGGCCTCCGTTTACAATAAAATACTTTATTCATCTATGTTTACACACTGTCACCTTCAAAATAGACCCTTCGCACAGCAATAAAGCGCTACCAGCATTCCTGCCACTTCTGGAATATGTACTAAAAGTCTTCGTTTCAAAGCACTTCTAGTACTTCTGCTATTCGCACTGGATCTCCACAATGGCGGCAAAATGGCGACCTGTGAACTTTCTCGGGAAGAGGGCGAATTCCACAGGAGCCAAATCTGGTACGGTGGGTGCAAGTGTAAAGTGACATCATGTGGATTGTTCCCCCGGCAATCATAATGAACAAGTTGATAAATGGTTTCGACATTTTCAGGGGTTAAGCTTGTTGAAGTTTTTCCTGATCTCTCGTCGTATTCCGGTAATGTGCATCCGCTGAAGACTCTTCGATTGACTTGTTGCAGCATTACCATATGTCATGTCAAACGTCTCTGTGGCTTTAGTTTTATTCAGAATTTCACGTTTGTCCTTTGTCCTAACTTGCTGTCTATAATGAAATCGTGGTCAGAACAGCAACAGTTAGTCTTGTAAATGTTTGATAACACCTCATGTGTGTGTGTGTTTGACCTCCGTCTGTATAGAGTAAAACCAAAGCCACTTTATTATCGAAAGTCCAACAAGCATATTTGGGTTATCAGGAAATGTATATTGTGTGTGTGTGTGTGTGTGTGTATGTGTGTGTGTGTGTGTGTGTGTGTGTGTGTGTGTGTGTGTGTGTGTGTGTGTGTGTGTGTGTGGTGTTTTTGTGTGTGGTGGTGGAAGGAGGTGGTGCTATTTCAGTGCTGTGGAGGAAGAGACACTGCTAATCAAGAGCCTGTCAAAGAGAAGAGGAACGCACACACACATACACACATCTCCAACATAGAGAAGGAGACAAGCTCAGTTATGTATGCACAATAACATGAATAGAACAGAAACATAAACACACACGCACACACACACACACACACACACACACACACACACACACACACACACACACACAGATAAGCCACTATGTCCAGTTGGACACAGTTATTTTCTGCCAAACACAAAGAGGTCAAAGGTCGAGAGCTTTAAATATGTTTTTTTTTTTAATGGTTTACTCTTTCATTTCAGTGCACTGGCTTATAGTTTAACTCTACACTCAGGTTTATTTCAATATTTTCCTGACTTTCACTTGAAAACTACACCTGGCTACTGTACATACGCTATATGGACAAAAGCATTGGGACACCTGTGACGTTGCCTGCTATATGTGGTTCTTTTCCAAACTGTTTCTTTGTACAATTGTTAACAACGTCTTTAAATGTGGTATAATAAAATGTTCTACGCATGGCACAGGACCTGTGCACAAAGCCAGCTCCATTAAGATATGGTTTACATTGATTGAAGAAATTGATGAGTGGCCTGTTATATAGCTCCTATCTCAAACCTACTGAACACCTTTGGGCTGAATTGTGTATGAATCTAGCGGAGCATCATCTTCGAAGAGTGTAGGAAATTATCAGAACATATTAGGACTAAATGTGGAATGTGATGCTCAAAAAGCACATACTGTACTTATGACCGGATGTCCCAAACTTTTGGCAATATAGTGTATCAACACTGTACAGTTTTACTGTTACATTGGTCAGCCAAACCTTTAAAACCACTGGCAACAACTGGCACTGGCACATTTATTATTTTGTTATAGTTGTACCTGTCAATTTGTGGGATCCATTAAACAGCAAATGAAGTCACATCAAGTTGATGTGTTTGAGGCAAGAAAAATGTGCAAGTGTAAGAATCTGAATGATTTTGAAAATGGCCAATGTGGTGAATGGGACAGAGCATCTCCAAGACAGCAGGCTTGGAAGGGTGTGCATAGTATGCGGAGTTATATAGAAGGATAATCACTGAACTGGCAACAAAGTCGTCAAAAGACTCAAATGACTCAATTAAGGCTAATTTGTCAGGTTTGACCCAGTTTTAACTATTGTAGTAAAAATGTCTTAAAAGGTAAATATGATAGGATGGTGTCAGAACACACAGTGCACAGCTTGCAGTGTAAATTGGTCAGAATATTGATATTGAATATTGCTGACTCTTATCCACTATTAAAAGCTAGGAGTTTGTCCTTGCTATAGTCACCACCAGCTTGCTCATTCGGAGCAAACTTACAAAGATAACAAACAATCGTATTCAATCTTTATTAACGCGTTTTTTGTGTAAAGCTGCTTTAAGACAATGTCTATCGTTAAAAGCGCAATACAAATAAAATAAAAAATTAAAGCACCTGGGAGTATCAGAACAGATCCATAGAGCAATGGATGAAGGTGGCTTGGTCTAATGAATCACACTTTGTGAACAGCTAGGCACAAAGCCGGGAAAGAGATGCCAGGACCCATGGGAAGAAAGCAAGCAGGCAGAGGCTGCTGTGATGCTCTAAACGAGGTCCTAGCATTCATGTGGATGTTATGTGATAAGATTAAATACTTAGGACATAATATAACTGATGACTTGTATGATGCTAGGGACATCTACAGACAGCGTCATATAATATATGCACAAGCAAATATGCTGAATAGAAAACTTAGTAGATCTGTAAAGAATGTACTTTATAGAGCATACAGCAACCCTATGTGTATTGCCCATCTATGGCAGCGTTACAGAAGGAGCAGCAAGCAGAAACTTAAGTTAGCATATAATTGGAAAAAAAAAGGGGGGGGGGGGGCTTATAAAGGGGAGTGTAGATTGGAAACAGGTGTGGGTGATTAGTGGGAGAGAGAGGCTAAGCGAGTGGGCTGAGTGCCAGAGGGAGGCGTGGTTGGTGGTTCTCTGACAATAATGATGGATTGAGGCTGTTGCTTGAGGTTCCACGAAGGAGTAGTGCAAGCCAAATGTTTGCCATTGTTGGTGTGCCAACCTGCTCTGCCGTTTTACTTAATCTCATGTACAGGTGTATGTGTAGGTTATCAGATTCTGTAAACAGTATAATTTCAACACTGACAAACGCTGCAGGTTTTTCTACAGTATTAATTTGTATTGTTTTAGTTTGTATGTAAATATGTGATATTGTGGATTATTGCTCCTCCCCTTTTTTTCTTTTGTGATTACTGTTGGTTTGTTAGTTTTTGCTTGGTGTATTGTTTTTATGGACTGTGTGTGTCCTTAAATTAAGGAAAAAGTGAAAAAAAAAATTAAATAAAGTTAATTTTACATTACATTGTTGCAGAAAAAGTGCACCAATAACGGCAATGGTATTTCCTCTTTCAGCAGAAGAAAGCACTCTGATATACTGCAAACTTTTTTTAGGATTGAAAAAGAGGTGTTGACTTGAAATTGGAATGACCCCAAATTTCCCAGGTTTTAACCCGAATGAACATCTGTAGGATTTGCTGGACATTCGGGCACAATGCATTAAGGCCTGACCTTTTGACAATTTACATGCCTTAAAGGATCTGCTGCTAACAGCTTGTTGTCAGATATTGTCTTGTAGCATCCATGCCCATGATAACTGAGCTGTTTTGTCAGCACATGGGAGATCTGCACAACGTTGGTCAAATGGTTTTAATGTTATGGCTTCTCAGTGTATACTTAAATACTAACACACAAGTGTTAACACAACATTAACAGTATACTAAGATTTATAGCAGGATTATGGACATAAACTACCATTTTAAGCCTTTGCACCTGAACTATGTCACATGAGGACGGACTTGGACTGGGTGGAGTTCTCTTTAATTAGACACCACTCTGTGCAGCTGGGGTTCCACAAAAAGATCAACAGTCTACTACAATGGCTCAGGAACACAGGTTGCATTTTAGCACCTATTGTTGCACAACTCAACAATGATGGAACTGTAATGAAAGGACATTACATGAGGATGGGTTAAGTTTTGAGTCTGGTTTCTATCTCATGCCATCTCAGGGAGACTTTCTTTGCCACAGTCACGACTGGCTTAAACATTCTTTTATTAATTCAATTCAATTCAATTCATTTTTATTTGTATAGCACTTTTAACAATGAACATTGTCTCAAAGCAGCTTTACACAGATAATGTGGTGATTAAAAGTGAATATGTTCTTTATAAGTTTGTCCCTGATGAGCGAGCCGGTGGCGACTGTGGCAAGGAAAAACTCCCCAAGATGGCATAAGGAAGAAACCTTGAGAGGAACCAGACTCAAGAGATAACCCATCCTCATATTACCGCTTTATTTCTGTAAAGCTACTTTAAGACAAGTTCATTGCACATCATTGAAAGTGCTCTACAAATAAAAGTGAATTAAATTGGACTGTAATTAATATCAACAGTTTGCTGCAATAGTTTAGGACCACATGTTGCATGAACACTTCTTCATTTAAGCACTTAACACTGCACAACTCAAAAGAGATGAACCTATAATGAATGAACATTCAGTGCCACCAAGATGAGGATGGGTTCCCTTTTGAGTCTGGTTTCCTCTCAAGGTTTTTCATCATGCCAACTAAAGGAATAACTTTCTTTCGGCTTCTCCCGTTAGGGGTCGCCACAGCGGATCCTCTGCACGTTTGATTTGGCATGTTTTAAGCTGGATGCCCTTCCTAACGCAACCCTCCCCAATTTATCCGGGCTTGGGAACAGCACTGAGAGTGGCTGGGGATGGTTCCCTGACTGGGGATCGAACCCGGGTCGCAGTGGTGAGAGCGCTGCATCTTAACCACTAGACCACCAGGGGACCTTATGCCAACTAAAGGAATAAACTAACAATTACAGTGGGGGAAATAATTATTTGATCCCCTGCTGAGAGTGTAAATTTACCACCTTACAAAGAAAGGCAAGTTTAGCATTTTTATAGTAGGTTTATTTTAAAAGACAAAGTAAGTAGGTAAAAAAAATATCCAGAAATAATTTATATAATATATATTTTTGGTCTCGCCAATGGTGGTGGCGAGGTTTGAATGGAAGAGGTTGATTCTGTGACTGGGGTCTTTTATACATATAAGTTAATATTAGGAGTTCTTTCCTGAAGGGACAGGACTAATTTGGGTGTGTGGGAGTCAGAATTCTTGCTGGGTGGTACAAGATTTTACACTTAATTTTACTTAATCAAATACAAATTAATTTATAACCTTTCCTTAATGTTTTCCTGTAATGGATTTTACTGTTATAAGGGGGTAAATTTACAAAATCAGCACGGTATAAGGAACAAACTTATAACTTAAACTTAATACAGTTTATAACCGCTTTATATCTGTAAAGCTGCTTTGAGAAAAGTTGTCCAGTGCTATTTAAATAAAATTGCAATTATTTGAATTGAGTGTTTGCATGCCTACGATAATTAGCATTTGTGTATAGCCTCAGTGTTCACTGCACTCATTAATGCCATCTTCACATGTTTATTGACTTGTTTAATTGTGATTTATGTTCCACATTGAGGTTATGGTTTGTGTCTTTGCATTTATTTTTTATTTTCATTCGTTTGTACGTTTGCGCATGAGTAAAAAAAGTTTTGCACTTGTATCAACTTCTTCGACATTCAATAACAGCACTGTACTAAGTACTGTAACAGAACATCCAAAAATATTTGATACAATTGTGTGCCTTCAGCCATGTGGTAACAGTTCGTAGAAGGACCACATATTGCCCGATGAATCTGGTGTCCCAATACTTGTATCTGTATAGTGTATATATTAAAATAATACTTTATTTTATGTCAGCACTATACTGACATTAATTTCATACTGACCTTTCAGGACCATGAACAGCACCACTACACAAGACCATATGCTTCAGCAAGATGGACTGCATTAGTAGCAAATGAATGCAAGAGCAACCGTTTCCTAAATCAAACAAACCACATTTAGACACTGATAACCTTGGACCCCAAACAATCTGCTGCACAGATCATCTTGAACGTGAAAACTTGGTAGTTCATCTGTGTTTGGCTTTTACATTAGTGAGTTGAATTTGGTGCTATTAGTTCAGGTTACTTGACAGTTTCCTGAGTTATTTGTTACTTCAACAAAATAAATTTACATTACAGATGCATTTTACAGGAAAATATGTAGTATCTAGCTTGAATTTTCATGAGTGTACTGACACTGATGCAACTTCTAGTGAAACAATTCAGAAGCCATATTTGTGGCATTCTGTCATCATCTGAGAGACAAACTTTACAAAACGTTATTTATTAGGATCTATTTCCATTTCCTCATCTGTCAGAATTTGTTACCTTTTACTATTTGCTTTTCATAATTTAACTCTGATCGCTAGTAGCTTTGATAATATTGCAACCTAACGTTTCCATCAATAAAGCCTGAAGCTGAACAGGAATGGGGAAAGTAGAAAATTAAGACTTTGAGAGACCTAAGAAGATGAAAAGAGAGTGAACGAGAGGTTAAAAACATAGGAATGAATGCATAAGTGAAAACTGATAAGAGAAATATTGAGAGAAGCTGTTGTCATATTTGTACACTATGAGGCTTGAGGACCTACACACACATATACACACAATTTAACACCTCCGCTGCCCAATTAAAAAGATTTTTATGACACATTTGAGCATTTTGACAATAAAAAAAGGACCTTCACATACACACAGACACACACAGTGGTGTATGCAAACATCAAATAAACATACTGCATAATGCACACACTAGTGCTGTTCGAAACACTCAAACACACAATCAATTTGATCATGTAATCATAACACTCAAGTAAACACATGCAAACTTACTAATACATACTAAAACACACAAATATACCTACCTGAATATCTGTGTATTTTGGAATTCTTGATTCTAATTGGTCAAAACTTTTTTCTAGCTTTAATTCAATGCACGGGTTTATATTAAAGTTCTCGGTTCTAATACATCGTTGTTTCTATAGTAACAGTGTAGACACAGACTTTCATGGTGTTAAAAAACTGTGTGAATTGTTTGGGGGGAGTCTGCAATATAAACACTTTAACACTTTTTTAGGTAAAGCTGTAAGTCTGAAAGGAGAAAGTTTTTTTTTTTTTACAAAAAAACTTTTTTTTCTCAGTTCAATAGTCAGTTTTTGATTTTTTTATACTTTTTTTTATACTGAGCGAAAAAAGAAGTTAGTGACAGAATAGATGTTTATAACATTAAACGATCACTTGTGGATATTTTGCAAAACAAGTATAGACAAAGGTATCATTCTTTATTCAATGAGAACTTTGTTCGCATCAGCAGATTGCTGAGTAGTGTAAGACACCACTTCAGACGGGTGCTGTTATTGGAAAATTGACACAGTAGATTCACACAGCTAGCTAACAATGTTCTTGATATCTTCAACATTTAGGGTATGCCTTTCTATAAACATCTACATCCTGGGGTGTTTACTTCAATAGGGGGAAAGTGCAAAGTGTAACACTGAAGAACGAGTGTCTTGCATTAAAGAGCAGGATTTAGATGAGGCCATCAGATGATTTAACAACACTCACACATGCTCAGGACCTTTAAATATCTGCTACATCTGACACACTCACACAAATAGATCCACTCCTCAGGCATTGCAATGAAGACACACACACACAAACACACACACAAGCCCACACAAATGCTTTATTAGCATGTCTGAGTGTTAATTATAACAGTAGCTGACGGGTAAGCAGAGAAAGTGAGCTGTGCAAAGTCTGCCACTATTTCTCTGTCTATTTCTATTTCCTTTTTTTATCTCACTTTCTCTCTCTCCTTCCCTCTCTAGACTGTTCTCATGTTCTTATTTCATTTTATTTAACCATCTCTATGACGCACTTACATAAAACATGTAAAATTATGGACATCTTCCATGAACTAATCTTACATAACTTGCTAGAAGAGAGAGAAAACAAAAGATACAGAGAAACAGAGAGATATAAGAATAAACGTTTTCTTTCTATTTTGGTATCATAAAGTAATTACAAAGTCATTCAAAACTGCTCAGCAATGCCTGCTTTTAGTCTTGAAGTGAACACTTACAATATATTGGCAAAAGTATTGGGTCAGCTGGTCAGAAGTACGGTATGTGATTTTTGAACATTGCATTCCACAATTAGTCCCAATTTGCTCTTATAAATCCCTTCACTCTTGTGGGAAGATGTTCCACTAGATTTTGGAGTGTGTTTATTGATATCTGTGTTCCTCAGCCACAAGGGTGTTACGAATGCAGGTGTAGGTGAGAAGACCTGGGGTTCACTCAGCATTCCAATTCATCCCAAAGGTGTTCATCTGGGATGAAATCAGAGCTCTATAGAAGGCCACTTCCTCTCCAAAGCATGTAAACCATATCTTCTTGTGCACAGGGACATTGCCATTATTACCCAATACTTTTGGAATTATAGTGCATATTGTCTTGACTGCTTCACCTAGTGCACTACACTCCAGCTGATATAAGAACACAGCCCTATAGATGGCAACCGAGGATATGTGAAGACGCGAAGTTGACAAAGGGCACGTTAAAACAGTATTAAAGTGTTCAAGCTGTAAAACATCAAAATCGCAGCACCATTTCCGTGCAGACGCCCTACTGGGAACCTCAATTTGAACAGATTCTTGGCCTCACACTCACACACACACAGAGCAGCACTCACTCACTTTCTCACTCTGTGATGCTGCCTGTCAGAGGAAGAAAAAGGCTCCAGCACTTTGCCTAACACAAACAAAATCGCAGATGGTTTGACTCTTCGCTGGGAGGCAAAAGACCAGGGTGCTGTTTACTGATAGAGAGGTGTGATGGAGACACACACATGCACACACAAAATAATGTATGCTAAGGACAAACACACACACACACACACACACACACACACACACACACACACACACACACACACACACACACACATTAAATTCCTGACATTTTGTAAAACACACAAACATTCTGTCCGATGTAACCACATGTTTTGGTGAGTGTGTAAGCAAAACGTTACATAACAGGCCACCAAAACCTGCCAAATATTGTGTAGTTCTCTCTCATTTACTCCACAAGACTTTGTGTTTTCTTTTACATACTGGATAACCGAGGTGTGTGGATGTTGTTTACCTGAAGATGAGATGGCACGAGGAAATGCACTAATTGACAGAAACAAGTCGTAGGTAGTGTGATGTGCTGGGAAATGTTCTGCTGGGAAACCATGGGTTCTGGCATTTGTATGTATGTTACTTTGACAAGTCCCACCTACACAATCAGTGTTGCAGGCCATGTACACCCCTTCAAGGTGACGGTATTCCTTAATGTCACTGGCCTCTTTCAGCATTATATTGCTACTTGATAAGTCATGGCTGTTTCTGGTGGTGCAAAGGAAGTACCTACTGTACCCATCAGGTGCATTTAATGTTATGGCTGATTGGTGTACACTATATGGACAGTACTGGGACACCTGACCTTTACTGCCATATGTGCTTCTTTTCCAAAATGTTACCATAAAGCAGGAGGCATTGTGGCTTGAAAAGGCACTCAATTGTATAGGATTTCTTTGGATATAATAAAATTTGTGTTCACTTGAACTTGAAAACCCAAACCTGTTCCAGCATGGCGATGCCCCTGTGCACAATGCGAGCTCCATTAAGTTATGGGTTTTCATGGTTTGGAAAAAGGGATCTTGATTAGCCTGCTATAAAGCCTCAAACTTAACTTGACTGAACACCTTTGGGATAAATTAGAACACTGACTGCACCCCAGTCCCCCTTACCATTAGTACCTGCCAGTACACACTTGTGGCTGATGAACACAAATGTACACAAGCACACTTCAAAATCTAGTGAAACATCTTCCCAGAAGAGTGGTGAGAATTATGAAAGCAAATTTGGACTAAATGTGGAATGTGATGCTCAAAAATTACATACTATAACTTATGACCAGGTGTCCGCAAACTTTTGCCAATGGAGTGTGTATGCCTGCAGGAGAGATGATCTTTAACAAAGAAAAAGGTTTGATTTGCAAAAACATTGTATATTGACATTAAAAGTGTACAAACATGCTCACAGGTGTGTATCATGCTCATGTTAATCAAGGCCTAATTAGTGGTATTGTCCTCTCACCATAGGGATTGTTTTGACAATGATCAAGACCGGTACGTTTTGTGCCGTGCGTCTCCTCGCCACTAATTACACTAAACTGCCAAAGCATATAAAAAATAAAACAAGATGACACACACACACACACACACACACACACACACACACACACACACACACACACACACACAACAACAACAACTCTAAACCCATACGTGCGGTGGAGATTTGTGGAGGGGGCACGATGTTGAGCCGTGTGACATAGCTTCCTGTTGTTGATTTGTTTGCTGTGAATTTTGTGTTTGTGTGTTTAATTTGTACAGTTTTCAATCTCTCTTTACTTAAATAATATTGAATTATCATTTTGATTTCCTGTATTCGTTGATTCTCTTCTTGGTGTCATAGAAATAAATTGAAGACTTTTTCAGGGGCACCAGCAGCACAGGTTAGGTGTATACTGGGATACTCTATACTGTATAGGGTATATACAGTTATATACACCAGCCCTGCATAAATAGCAGATGAGGCAGTGTCGCAGATAAAATCAAGTCTAGTCAGTCAATTTTATTAATTATTTTTAATAGACCCCCAGGGCCCTACTCTGATTTTCTCATTTATCACAAATTTAGCTACTACTTTAGACAAAGCATTAATTGTTGCTGACTTTAATATACATTTTTGATAATCAGGAAGACTCCTTAAGAACTGCAGTTGTGTCCATTCTAGATTCAGTAGGGATTAATCAAAATGTTATAGGACCCACTCATAGTGGTGGAAACACTCTTGATTTAATATTAATATTTGGATTCGATATAAAAAAATATAGTCATAATTCCACAGTCTGATGCTATTTCAGATCATAAGCTTTTCTCTTCTAAAATCTGCCTCAGTCATTGCATTAATACCTTGCCACGTTACTGTGTAAAGCGTACATTCACTTCAACTACTGCAGCGAGTTTTATCAATAATCTTCCAGAGTTGTCAACATTAATTAGCTCTCTGTCTGACCACACAGAGCTCGACTGGGCTACTGAATGTCTAAAATCAAAGTTTCATCACACTCTAGGTGATGTAGCTCCACTTAAAACCAAAATAATCAGGGAGAAAAAATTAGCACCGTGCTATAATGATCATATGCGCACCTTAAAACAGACCACTCGGAAATTAGAACGTAAATGGCGTCAAACCAATTTCCCAGTATTTCAAATAGCATGAAAAGAGAGCCTCCTAAATGATAGAGAATCTCTTAGTGCCGCTAGATCAGCATATTTCTCTAACCTCATAGAAAATAACAAGCATAATCCTAGATTTTTATTTAGTACAGTAGCAAAATTTACACACACACATCTGTATTACCAAAAAAGGGTCTAACAAATGTTATTAAATTTTTCAATTCATTTATTTGTATTTAATCAATTAAATTTGTGTCTATTTAATTGATTAATCAATTAAATAAATATAATAAGTGTAATGCATTAATTTAATTTGATCTATTTTATTTTATTAAATATTATTTCAGATATGATTTAACCTAGCATGCATTTTATTTTAAATTGTTTTAAATATGTAAACTGCTCAAATGTTAATAATAATAAAATGCATCAAACAAAACAAACAATTTTATGTTTTGCATTTCTTCCCCCTAACCATACCGAAATTGTACTGAACTTAAAAATCAAGGTACGGTACGAACTATGAATTTTTTGCACTAATACACCCATAATAGGTAGTCATGATTTCATGAACTTTTTTTAATAATAAAATATCAGGCAAAAAATCCAGAGTATTAATATGAATACAAACAATTTTATAAATAACCTGTAGAAAGCACAATTATTATACCAGATAATCAAATACAGAGTTTTACTCCTATTTCAGACTTTATTTCATTTATTTCAGGAATTCATGGTGTGTCACAAGTATGTGTTTTAGGCCCACTGCGTTTCCATTGCTATGCTGATTATACACAGTTGTATGTTTCAGCAAAATTAGATGAGAGGGACCAGCTTAACAATGTTGTGGAGTGTGTAAGGAATATTAGACAATGGATGCTTGATAACTTACATAGCATCTCTGGATAGTCTTTTCATCTCATTGTGAACAGCAGTCAAAGACATGGTGTGATTATTGACGCTAGTCTTCCCTTTGAGGATCATGTAAATAACATTACCAGGATAGCCTTCTTTTACCTTAGAAATATTGCTTATTACAAATATGATGTTGTTACAAGATGCAAAAAAAAGTGTTTGTTTTTGTTACACCTAAATTAGACTACTGTAACGTTTTACTGTCTGCGTGTTCAAGTAAGTGCAAAAATAAGATTCAGTTAGTCCAGAATGCAGCAGCAAGAGTCCTTATTATCCTTAAAAAATATGACCACATCACCCCTGTTTTAATCAGTCTACACTTGCTCCCAATTATATCTCGCATTGAATATAAAATACTACTACTGACGTTTGAAGCATTTAATGGTCCCACACTGCAGTATCTGAGATACTTAGATCAAACTTAGTAACTTAGTAACTTAGATCAAAAGGTGCAGGCTATTTGTTGGTACCTCTAATAATAAAGACTACAGCAGGGGACAGATCTTTTTCTTATAAAGTTATGAAAGAGCCTTCCAATCAGTGTACAGACTCAGACACAGTCAAGTCGAGGCTCAAAATATTTATTTAGTCAAGACTTTTACCAGTAAACTTTTCTTAGGTAAAGGAGCAGATCTGGAGGATCATGAATATAGCGTGTTTGGTGAACTGGTATATTTGTATGCTGTTGTCTCCTCACTTTCACGCGCTCACTCAGGTTTGTTGATGGTGGTGTGCTGGGCTGTCTTTTATCCCAGAGATCCCTCATGTCTGTGTTACCTTCTGGCTCTTCCTTTTTTGCAGTGGCGGGCCATGTATTTGGTACCTGGTACCTTGGTACATGTTGCAATTATAGAAAGTATCAATACAATACAAAAACGCAATATAACAACACGTGGCATTACAGAGAGAGAGGCATTTCACATATGGAGGTTAAATACTATTTTATTAAAGCAAGAAAGCCAGTTTTCTACAACCTACTACAACTGCAACTGTACCACCTACATCATCTGGAGCAGTTCAGAATCAATATTTTTCTAATAACATGACAAAAACATTAAAATGTAAATAAAATACCTACTTAGCAGCACATAGAGGGTAAAATCTGATTGGACAAAAATCTAACATCTACATACACGTACTGGAAGCAGTGCAGCCAAGAAAAACGCTACGAAATAAAGAGAATAAACTCTTGGGAATAAATTAATACAATTTAATGGGACAAATATTAGAATTTAGGTTGTCAATGTAGGTCAGTCCATCTGATAGTGTTTAGGCCAGTAAAGCAGGCTTTGTCAGTCTGTTATGGAAAAAATACTGAATGTGATAAACTATGTGATAGAGTTACTGATGATAGATAGATAGATAGATAGATAGATAGATAGATAGATAGATAGATAGATAGATAGATAGATAGATAGATAGATAGATAGATAGATAGATAGATAGATAGATAGATAGATAGATAGATAGATAGATAGATTTACTCAAGTGCCTTTTGACTTCTAATGCATGGCCTTTTCACAAACAGGCTTTTGTAGTGCAAAAAAAGAAAAGAGATAACATACAACCAGACATTTTTTCCTTTTCTGTCTCCAGGAAGATGCAGCTCTACCTCTGCCATGTTAATCTATATTCTTTGTGACTCTCAGGAAATAAGTTTTTTCAAATCTTTGCAAATGTATTAAAAATAAAAAACAACAAGAAAATCACATGTACATAAGTATTCACAGTCCTTTCCCATGACACCCTCGATTGGAGTCCAGCTGTGGTAAATTTAGTTGATTAGAATTGACTTGAAAAGGAACATACATGTCTATATGAGGTGCCACAGTTAACAGTGCATGTCAGAGCACAAACCAAGCCATGAAGTCCAAGAAATTGTCAGTAAGCCTCTGAGACGTGATTGTATCGAGGCACTACGGTGGATAATTCGGATTTGTTAATTTGTTTTTTAATTTGTTATTTTGTTTTTGGATTTGCTGTTTTGTTTTTGCATTTGTTACTTTGTTTTCGGATTTGTTAATGTGTTTTGCAGTTCTCAGCCACTGTAAGGCACAGATCTGGGGAAGGGCACAGAAAAATGTCTGCAGCATTGAAGGTCCCAATGAGCACAGTCACATCCATCATCCATAAATAGAAGAAGTTTGGGACCTTTCTAAAGTGGGCTGTCCGACCAAACTGAGCAGTTAGGGAATAAGGGCATTAGTCAAGGAGGTGACCAAGAACCCGATGGTCACTCTGGAAGAGCTCCAGCAAAAGGAGAGAGAGAGAGAGGAGAACCTTCCAGAAGAACAACCATCTCTGCAGACTCTATCAATCAGACCTGTATGGTAGAGTAGACAGAAGCCACTCCTTATTAAAAAGCACATGACAGCCTCTTTGGCATAATGTCTGGAGGAAACCAGGCACCACTCATCCCCTGGCCAATACCATCTCAACAGTGAAGCATGGTGGTGGCAGCATCATGCTGTGGGGATGTTTTTCAGTGGCAGAAACTGAGAGACCAGTCAGGATTAAGGGAAAGATGAATATAGCAATGTACAGAGACATCCTTGATGAAAACCTGCCCCAGAGTGCTCTGGACCTCAGGCTGGGGCGATGGTCCATCTTCCAACAGGACAACTACCCTCAGCACACAGCCAAGATAACAAAGGAGTGGGGACAAGTCTGTGAATGTCCTTGAGTGGCCAAGCCAGAGCCCAGACTTGAACATCTTTGGAGGGATCTAAAAATGGCTGTGCACCAACTCTCCCCAATCCAACCTGATTGAGCTCGAGAGGTTCTGCAAAGAAGAATGGGAGAAACTGTCCAAAAATAGGTGTGCCAAGCTTGTAGCATTAAACTCAAAAAGACTTGAGGGTGTAACTGGTGCCAAAGATGCTTCAACAAAGTATTGAGCAAAGGCTGGGAAAACTTATTTTCATGTGATTTTTCTTTTGTTTTTTATTGTTAATAAATTTCCACGATTTCAAACAAACTTCATTTGTTATTATGGGGTATTGTTTATAGAATTTGATTAATATGTAATAAGGCTGCAACTTAACAAAATGGGGGAGAAGTGAAGTGATTCTAATCCTAGAATATTTACTTCAAAAAGTAACCATAACAACAGGTATCCACAGTTTCACAAAATAGCAAAACAAAGAGCACATCAATTTAGTTAAAGGGTACATAAACTTACACTTAAAGAACATCTTATTCATTCATTCTTTATCACCACATTATCTGTGTAAAGCTGCTTTCAGACAATGTTCATTGTTAAAAGCTCTATACAAATAAAAATGAATTGAATTGAACATACAGACAGTTTCGGCCTCACCATCTCATCTTGAGTGCCTATAGAGTATTATTGCATCCTTTATATCTCCAAAGAGTCTTTATTTTGATCAGATTTCTAAAAGAAAAGGACACAGCTTTATGCTTCTCTCTGAAAACTGAACGCATGCGGTGGGAGGAGCTAAAGAGTCGCAAGCACGCACAGCTTTTGCGTAGTCGATTGTACGCAAGCTGTGACATTGCTATAAACAAAAAAGTTTCGATTTGTAAATGAAATAAAGCTGTATATATTTGATCCAGAACCGTAAAGTAAAGTAGCCATGGAACCTTGATAGCAAAACATGGGGCAGTATAAACCCTTCTCTAGTGAACACAAGCAGAATTTCCAGCAAACAATCTAGAAGCTCATTTTGAGTGTTTGCAACAATGCTGTTAAATATTTTCCACAATAGGACAATGAGGGTGCAGGTTTTTATTCCAACCAAGCAAGTCCACACTAAACATACTATAGATTTTAATTTTCAGTGGCATTGGTTGAAATGAAAACCTGCACCCACACTGGACCTTTGTAAAAAATAATAAATAAAAAAAAAGAGGGAATCAACAAAGAAAATATACAGGTTAAGAAAAAGATAGATAAAACAGAAGGAAGAAGTAAAAAAAAAGTTTTGATGTAGGAGACAGAAAGAAAGAAAGAAAGAAAGAAAGAAAGAAAGAAAGAAAGAAAGAAAGAAAGAAAGAAAGAAAGAAAGAAAGAAAGAAAGAAAAACTGGAAAAGAAGAAATGTAGTTCATATCTCCCAGTGTGTAAAATGCTTGCCTCGCATGCAAGTTTATCACTTCATAAACCACATTTACACCTCTACCAAACATTGCAATACATCTGTACATCAAACACACTGTTTGCCTTTACACATTATAGCTATATTTATACAGTACTGTTATCCTGTCATTTCCTGTCCTATCCTATCCTGTCCTGCTCCTCCTCCACGCTAAAGCAAACAGCATGAGCCCCTAATGTGCCTGTGTCAAATAGTGTTTTCTGAATGCAAGGCCACTCAAAAAAGGTCATTATTATTATTATAAAATATATTATTGTTTGTAAGCGACATCTTCATGAGAATTATCATTTGTTAAATCATTGATTTGAATGATAGACAAGCTGTCACTGCATCACATGCGAGAAATAAGCAAAATAGGAAATAATGAGAAAAATACGCTGCAATTTCAAAGCAATATTGGGAAACAAAGACAACAGGTAAGACAGAAAGTATTAGTGTTACAACCAAACACACATCTCTTTGTTTCTGCTTTGTGTCTAACAGCTTTGACATTAACCGAAATTGATCATTGCTTCATTTGTCTCTCTTCTGTTTGTTTGAACACACACTGTGATGTCTGTAACCCTAGTTCAATTAGCCAGGAACTCTGTCTTTCTCTCTCTCTCTCTCTCTCTCTCTCTCTCTCTCTCTCTCTCTCTCTCTCTCTCTCTCTCTCTCTCTCACTCACTCACTCACTCACTCACTCACTCACACACACACACACACACACACACACACACACACACACGCACTATTCCCTGCACTGGTACCAGGTTGGCGAAGAATCAATCACCAAGGATCCCGTTGCCCAGGCAACAGTGTGTTCCATCACCGTGGAGTAAGTGGTGAATGATTGCGCGTGTAAGTCATTGGAACGAACGAGTGTGAGGAAACAAGGGAGGTTTTTTTATTATTATTCCCTTCGTCCCTTCCCTCCTTGCTCACCCTGCCTGTGAGTTAATTAAACCAACCGGCACAAAATACATTTGAATAAGGAAAGACAGAAAACACACACACAGACTAATCTAATTCCCACACCAGAGAGGCAGATCGAGAGCAAGGAGAGAGAGAGAGAGAGAGAGAGAGGGGCAGAAAGAGACAGAGAGACACACAAAGAGAGAGAGAACATAAAGATGGACAGGAATAAGACAAAAAAAAGGAAGGTGGGGGGGGAAAGCAAAATAAAGAAATACAGGGAAAGACAAAGACAGATACGACACAAGGAAGAAGTGAAAGAAGAGAAACCTTAAAAAAAGCATTGATGTAGGAAATATACAGGAAGAAATAAATATGATAAACAAAAAGGAAGAAAAGAAAGAAAGAAAGAAAATCCGGAGATTAAAAGCATCACCACAACATAAATCTATAAAATGTAGAAAAGGAAAAAGAGGGACAGTTATAGTGTAAAACACAACAGTCAACAATCTGTGTGTGTGTGTGTGTGTGTGTGTGTGTGTGTGTGTGTGTGTGTGTGTGTGTGTGTGTGTGTGTGTGTGTGTGTGTGTGTGTGTGTGTGTGGCTTTGTGTAAAGTGATAGCCCTCTCCACCCAATTCTCCCAAACAATATCCATTATCAACACGAGTGCTGCATTTACATCATGCTGGCGTTTCACTCTTCCTCGTACATTTACGGAATAATTAAATGTACGTTTATGGAATAATTGAACGCGTCTGAGTGTTTAATATTTCATGTTTTATCTTTGAGGCTGATTTGGAATTCAGGGAGTTTTGCTGAGCTCCCGCACAGGCTGGGCCACGTTCCAAATCAACATCACTTTCTCTGTGCCCTGGAGTGCGCACTCACAGCTGTCAGGCGCGCATGAGCCAATTTCAGTCAGATTCATGTTGAACACATTGAACTAACTGGCCTTGGCGAGGCCATGGGACAAGACGTGTGTGTGTGTGTGTGTGTGTGTGTGTGTGTGTGTGTGTGTGTGTGTGTGTGTGTGTGTGTGTGTGTGTGTGTGTGTGTGTTTGTGTGTGGTTTTTTTTTTTTGTTGTTTTTTGTTTTTTTTGGTGGGGGGTGTTTCATGGAAATATGGTGTTGAGTAATCTGTCTGCAGGGGACTGGGGCTTCATCAAAAGAACTGTGATGTCCCGACTGACACTGCGGAGGAAGAAGAACACTTCAGGCAAAGAGTATTTTTATTCCAACGCGTGCAGGGAAACGTCAGGCTCCAGTTCTGCTCGTCTCATGTGGAGGACACGGGGGTTTCAAATAATCATGTGGAACACAGCAAGCACAAAGATGTGTGTATACACTGCTCCTGTAGACATCCAGATCAATGTGGTGTCATTACTGGAATTAGGGAACTACTTGAATATGGAGACAAAGGAGCAAAGAGCAAACAAGGAAAGGAGGAAGATGGCAAGCCACAAACTCTAAAGACGCAGGGAAAGCAGATTAACACAAAACCAAAGAGAGAAGAATGAGAAATATATAAATATATATTTTAAAAAAACCAGACAAATGAAACAAAAGAGGAAAGAAAAGCATGATGAGCAAGAAAAGTTGCAGCACAGTGAAATTCTTTCTTCGCAAATCCCAGAATGTTAGAAAGCTTGGGTCAAAGCTTGGGTCAATAGTATCAGCCATGATACTGCACCCCTTGGAGCACGGAGGGTTAAGGGCCTTGAACCCTTGACCATATCCCAGAAGGTTAACTATTGAGCTACCACCTCAAAGAGAGTGGATGAAATAAAACCAGAGGAAAATGAATGGGAAGAAGAATGAATATAAAACAGAGCAGAAGAAAGAAAACAACTAATGTGTAGAGAGAATGAAAAGTAGTACTACTACTATTGTAGGGTTTAAAGGCCCACAAGGCAACAATGAGCCAAGACATTAACCTACATAAACCATTAACATGAACCTACATAAATATTAATTCGATTAGGTATCTGATATCACTTCATATTTATAAATATGGCAGAGTTACTTGCTCTTCTGCCAATCACAGCAACACAGCAACCAATCAGGGGCATCCTTGAGCATGTCCTTTTATTTTCATCTTGGGGTCACAAAGTCTCCATAACAACCATCAGATGATATCTACATGCCAACAAGCTGTTTGGAAAGCATGCAAGGAAAAAGCCTTTTCTCAACTTCAATTACGAACGTACTGTAAATGTCTGGAGTTTGCTAAGCGGTACTGGAACTACAACTGGGACCATGTGCTTTGGTCAGATGAGACTTAGATAGAGCTTTTTGGCGACAAAAACTCTAAGTGAGTCTGGCGTAAAACAAAAGATGAGTATGCAGAAAGCCCCTCATGGCCACTGTGAAGTATGGTGGAGGATCTGTGATGCTGTGGGCCTGTTTCTCTTTCAAAGGCCCTGGAAACCTTGTTAGGGTGCATGGCATCATGAATCAAAACCATTGATGGTTTCAAATCAAAACATTTCAAATCAAAACCTGATGGCCTATGTCAAAGAGCTGAAGATGGGTTGTCATGGGGTCTTTTAGCAGGATATTGACCCAAAACATGGCAAAATTTACACAAAAATTGTTCAGCAGACACAAAATCAAGCTCCTCCAATGGCCATCTCAGTCTCCAGTCCTCAACCCAATTGACAACCTGTGGGGAGAGCTGAAGAGGAGAGTGTATAAGAGAGGATCCAGGACTCTAGATGATCTAGAAAGATTCTGCAAAGAGAAATGGTTCCTCACTCTGTATTCTCCAGTCTTGTAAAATGTTATAAGAGGAGATTGCCTGCTGTTTTGTTGACAAAAGGGGCTTGTACAAAGTATTAACATCAGGCGTGCCAATAATTGTGGCACACATGATTTCATGTAAAAAAATCATGTTTTGCATTGTGGTTCTTCATTGTTTAAAAAAAAAGATTGTATTAGAAACCTAAGAACACATATAATTATAAAATAATAATAATAATAACAATAATAGTGGAGGGTGCTGTAAGAAGCACATGAAAATAAATTTTTAAAAAGCACAAAAACAAAAACGAGACTATAAAAGATACCATGCTCAGCATTCCTTTCAGAAATACCTCAGAACCCAAAGGAGGCCGCAGTTTATTATTTCTGTGATGAGTAGAGCATCATGGGAATTGAAGTATGCCGAAAAGTGACATAAACTCATTTTTGTAGTCTTTAAAAAAGCACAGAAGGTGCTCGTAATCCTAAAACGTTTAGGTTGATCATCTGCCTAGCAGTTTGCTCTACAACTCCACTGGGGTCCTTCACCCCGTTCTCTTTACTCTCTTTCTTTTTCTGCATCACTCCAATTAAAAGTTAGAAACATCCAGATGGTGAAAAACGCACCACAAGCTCTTTTTTTCACCCTGCTATTCTCCGGATGGCTGGTGGAAAAATGGAGGAGTTGAAGCAGAACAGCTCAATCCAATGCTCTGCGAAACAGACACACTCGCTCAGTTTGTCCTTCTACAATGTCGTGCTGCCAGAAAACTCCCTGAAGCTCCCTAATTATAGTTCTGAAGATGTCAGCAATGTTGGTCCACTTTTGGAGCGATTTGCTAAGAGAGGCGCAGCGACTCGATGAATGCTGAGGAAGGCTTTTATAAACTTACACACTTTAGCCGTGGAGAAATATGAATGTTCACTGGATTTCATTTAGCAACTATTCAGCCAAAGAAAGACATGAAACACAAATACAGAAATGGGGCAAAAGGCAAAAAAAAAGAAAAGAAAAACCCAGGAAGCTTTTAGAATCACTAACAAAGCTGAAGGCAATAAGGAACAATGAAAACCAGAAAACAAGGAAACTAGAGACCTCTGAAATTAAACAACAAGGAAACTTGGACACTCTAGAAACTAGAGAACTAATGCATAAAGTATCTACAGCAAATATAAAACAAGAATTATAGGTAACTAAGTAACAAGGGGACTAGGAAACAAAGAAACCAAAGAGCTATAAAAACAGCAACAATCAAACCAAAAAACAACAACAAAGTGACTAAGGAACAGTGCCATAACACTAGCAATAAAAGTTATATAATATACAAGAAACAGTGGAAAATAAAGGACAACAAATAATCTACATGTAACCTACGAAATAAGAAAACTAGGGAACATGAAATATAAAAACAGACAGACAGACAGACAGACAGACAGACAGACAGACAGACAGACAGACAGACAGATAGATAGATAGATAGATAGATAGATAGATAGATAGATAGATAGATAGATAGATAGATAGATAGATCTAAAGTTCATGAAAAATCTTAAATAGTGTAACATTTATAAAGTTAAGTTTCAATGTAACGTGAAATATAAAACCAGACACACAGACAGACAGACAGACAGACAGACAGACAGACAGACAGACAGACAGTATGGATGTGTTTTGGCACAGTCACTTTTTAAAGATGAAAGACACAGACATGAAATCATAGATTTGTCCTAGCAATGCTAATAATGCAGTGCATGCTTTTGACAAGCAAATTAGCTTGAGTTTAGAAAGAAACAATGGGACAAAAATATACAACTCGACACAACCCATTTGCCTGTATACCATAATGTAGCTGACAAACATAATACGCTCATTATTTCTTTTCACTTTGTAGAGCCGAAAATGGCTAATTATCACACATTTTTGGCTTATCCACTTAGCCATTGTTGGTGCCACTAGCGGCGGCGGCATCATGAGTAGTCACCTTGTTGTTCACGCTTTCAGGCCCCGGATCACGCGAACACCCTAATGAGAGCGACACGCGCCAGTAGCTCGTTTTAAATTTTAATTAGCAACTCTCTAACGCTAGCCCTTGATCTGTTTCAGCTGGTTAGCATCCAGCCTTCGCTCTGCAGACAGGCTGGATGGGAAAAGAGAGAGCGACTAACTAAAAAAACTGAGCGCTCTTAGGAGACTATGCTGGTGCCAAGGAAGAGCCTCACTTTCACTGCTGGTCTCTTGGTTCTCTTTGGGATAACAAGCAAAACGTTTTTTTGGGGGGTTTTTCCTAGCTTTATGTCTTGGTGAATAATTCAACAGTCCCCTTTTTAATCTGCCAAAGGACTCTGGAGATAAATAAAAAAGAAAAACGGAGAGGCTACATTTCGCGTTATTTTTGACAATCTGTCTAAGTCGGCGCTTAGATACAGTAGCAGATACTGTCAAAAAATAAATAAATAAAGCATGCAGGCAGCTTTATGCCAGAAAGGAATTGGTATCTTCCCATTGCTTTATTTCTATGCAGCGTGTGGAGGCGTTCAGCAGCTCTCGATTCTCCGGCACCTTCCGCCGACCCTTTGATAAGTGCCAAAACGACGCTCTGTAGCAGGACAGAGGTGATAATAGAGAAGCTAATGGTCTTTAAGAGAGTGCTCTCTGCTACAGCGGGCCGGATGCAGCGGTGACGTGTTTTTTTTCCCCCAGAGAATGGTGGGAGCGCATGAAACCCATAGATGTGACATTTTTCATATTGCCGAAAAGAGCTCTTCACCCTCAAAACGCACCTTGTGGCGGCTTGTCCTCCTACTCGAGGACTGTTATTACATGACAAGGAGCGCTTGTTTCTGGCAGGCTCTGCTCCCCAGCAGTAAGTGAGGAGACAGATCATTGTGAAGCAGCCTGACAGCACTCCAGATCTGAGCAAACTTATACTGCAGTCTGTAAGCATTTGGGCAGTGACAGTATTTTTGTCGTTCAGCTCACCGCCCTTACTCATTGGTTTAAATTTTGCAGATTTAGATTTGAAATGACTGGACCATACAGTACTCTTTTATTCTCAAATCTGCCACTTACAGTAGGACTAAACACAATATCACATGTTAAATGAAAACCCCACCTTGAAACACATTATATATGATGTGTGTTTATGCAGATGCAGGCTTGCGCGACATAAGATTATCACCGCTACACAATAATGCACTGTCCCCATATCAGGTGATATTTACTCTGATTATAATAAAATCCTTATCAGACCTGCCAACCGTTACACATTTCGCATAGCAACTTAACATTTGTGCATGCTAGTAGGAGTTGCAGTTATCACTCAAAAATACAACAGTAGAGCAGTCTTCCCATTAAAGAAAGCAGATGAGTAAATCAATGGCAATCACACTAATATTATTACAATAATACCATTAGCACCATTTCGAGGTGAAGGCTAAGTAGGCGGTCGGGGGTGCCAGTGAACCAGTGGGTGTGCCAGTGAGCGCCCCCTGTCTGCCACAGCCCTCACCCCCATACCCCCACTCCAAAAGTATTATCAATATTATCCTCATTCTTCTTCTTCTTCTTATTATTATTATTATTATTATTATTATTATTATTATTATTATTATTATTATTATTAATAAGTAGTAGTATTTTCTTGTTAGTTTCCTATATTGACATATGATGATTAATTGCGATTATAGAGGGTGGCAGGAAACCATGCTTAACATATGCTCAAATATACAAAGGAACCAAACTCAAAACAGAACCCATCCACATCTGGGTGGCACTGATTGTCCATTCATTATAGATCCATCATTGTTGAGGTGACAGGTGCTTAAATGCAAAACTGTTTATGCAACCTGTGGTCCTGAACCATTGTAGAAGACTGTTCGTATTAATTACAGTCCAAATCCATCCTCAAAGTTCTTGAGTTGCTCAGCAACTCCATGGATCTTTAGGCTGTTGAGCTGGAACAATTTGCTAGCTGCACAGAGTGCTCTCCAAAAAATGTAAAAAAATATTTTTTTTAATTTTCATGAACTGTATCTCTGTATGACTGACTAAGTCGAAAAAGATCAAACATTCCTGGGACAAAATGTCAAATTTAACATTTTACAAATGTTCAAAATAATTATAACGTGAGACTTCATTATACTGTATTTTGTTCTCATTTACCACTCAGGGAACATTCAGACAGTTTAAACAGTTAAAAATCAATGCCCATGCAGACATTAGACAGTCGATTTATAAAAGGATTATACTGGGAGAAAAAAATTTACTTGAATGTTTACTGCATATTACTATAAAATAAATTTACTATCTATCTGAGATTTCGGCCAATAAGCAGTTCCTCATTGAACAATACCTTTTCCTACTCTCTTAAACCTGAAAGTCATGCAAATGTTTGCCAGCTGATCTGGAAATGCAGTTTTAAATCACAAGCAGAGAAAAATTATTGTCACACAAGCATACTTATTTCAGCTGTGGTAGGTTTTCAAACTGACAAAAAAACTCATAGTCTTGTGTTTCTTGTTTTTTTTTTTTTTTTTTCTGTATTATGCAGGCTTATTCTGGTCTCTCTGGATTTACATACATCAGTGAGGACTGCACAGATAATGACTGATGGATGTAAAGCTCAAAAATTAAAGCAGAAAGGTACATCCATCCATCACTGTGCACTTTAAATGAAAAACCTTTCCACAGCACAAATGCTAAAGCCTTCTACGTCTTCAACACAGAGGAGATAAGATGTTAAATAATTGACTTGAATGGCTGGAGCTGATTTAGTAAAATATCCATCCAGGCAACGCCACTACATTATGAATCGCTAAATCGTGCGAAATGCACTGAGCGGATTAGTGAATGAAATAATGGAAAAAGTATAATGTTTTAAATAGCTTAGGGTGAACAAAATGAAATTTAAAGCTTTAGGCTTTCTTTCAACTTCAATTCGTACTCAGGGTAACTGACTTTGCAGAAATGTACAGTATAAGATTTCCTATTTAGCACACCTAATACAAGCCAGCTAATCAGCTAATGCCTTTTCTTTTGCTGAATCTCTCATACAAGGTTCCTCAAACGTTTTCATTATTTTTTTTATTTTCCCAAAAGAACACCTCGGAGAACCCTAAAAGAGAAAGTTTCCCACCCAAACCACCCTAAGAATTGTTCTTTTCGCTGATTCTTATTTAATAAATTTCCTCAAAAGTTCTTCAAGTGGTTAATAAAATAAAGGAGACTTTCAGTTACTTTTACCTTTTACCGTTATCTCGAAAGGGATGAATAAAAACACGTTTCTATATCTAGTAACCATTCAATTTAATTATTTTTTTTTTGAATGTCTCAAACAGTGGTGAACAAACTACACAAACCATGTACTTGAGTAAAAAAGTTTGAGTCAAAGTACAAAAAAAGTACAAAAGTATTTGCCTTCAAATGCCTACTTAAGTATCCAAAGTACTGTACTACGATTTATTATGGCTATAATGTTCCTATTATCATTTTTGTCACAAGACTTTAATCAGCTCAGTTTATGTAAAAAGATTCTACTGTTACTGTTAGCACACCGATATATTAATAGAAAATTAATGAGTCAAACACTGATTGATATCTATTAAAAATTTCATGAGCCCAAAATTTTCTTTTCAACTATTTGTTCAAAATAGGCTGGTGTTGTCGCAAGTTTGAGTCAGGAGTTTCTTCCATCATTTATTCCGCTCAAAATGTTCTGCTTGATGTTGAACTGATGCTGAACTGCATGTTGGTGATAAGTAGATACCAAGCAGCAATCAAAACAAGGTCATATATAAAAAGGAATGACTAAGTTCGTAAAATGTAGTTGAGTAAAGATTTGAAATGTACATTTTAAAATGTAGTAAAGCTAAAGTTAAAGTTTCCCCACATGAAAATACTTTATTAAAGTACAGATACATGAAAGAGCTACTTAAGTATTCCTTTTTTGAGTTCTCCCAGTAGGGGTCGCCACAGCGGATCACCGTCTCCATACCCCTGCTGGTCACAAAGCAGGTTTACATAGATTAAGAGGTAATAACAGCATAAATTTGTTTCTTAAAATTGCAAGTTTGTCCCTAATGAGCGAGCAAGTGGTGACTGTGGAAAGGAAAAATGCTCTGAGATGGCATGAGGAAGAAACCCTGAGAGGAACCAGTCTCAAAGGGGAACCCAAGTTCTGGGTAGCACCAAATGTCTATTCATTAAAAAAAAAACTTTCAGTAAGTCTTTTTGTTGCTAATGCATTCTTATACATGGTTCTTCGAGGGATCTTTAGAGGACATCATTATCTTAAGATCTTCTTTTCAGAATCCTAAAACAGAAAGGCTTTTCTATCTCTTAATCACACAACCCTGAGTTTTTGTTTCTAAAGCTACATAAGCTAGAAAATCTGTGACCTGACCTGACTAATCTAGAAATACTACAAAAAGGTAAAATGGTCAAAGAACTAATAAAGTGATACAATTTCCAACAGTAAAGTAAAAACCCATTAGCTTAATGAAATAATAACTAAATAATTGAATAGTACACCTAAGTAGACAGACACCTTTTAGTTTATCTAAAAAGTCTTTCATGTCTAAATAGGCTTATGTTAAAACAGGATCTTAAAATGTTGTAATGCTGAGGTTTGCCTGCGAATATGTCAAAACAGTATTTTAACAGCGAGCTTTAGTCTGACACTTTGCAATTTTATTTACAAAATTGAGCTAAGAATGAAGAGGTAAGAGAACACGAAACCCAACACTTTCTACTGCCAGGTAGCCGACATTATAAAATGTTTCTGGAAACACATAAAGACAAAGAAGTAAAAAAAGTTTGACTCACCATCAGTACTTACTGCTGAATAATGGCTACAAAAGTTCAATTATTCTCTGAAAAGATGTGATACATCTGCGTTCGTACAGCGGGATGGACGGCTTTGTGCTGGAATGAATACCTTAGTTTGAGATATAATTTGGGTGCTGAAAGGGAAAGAAAATTGCTTTCTTCTGGAAAATTACAATACCTTTTTTAACAAATCTATCTGTCAAGCTTGGCGATGTGTGTGTGTGTGTGTGTGTGTGTGTGTGTGTGTGTGTGTGTGTGTGTGTGTGTGTGTGTGTGTGTGTGTGTGTGTGTGTGTGTGTGTGTGTGAAAGAAACAGGATCATTATTCAATCTTTTTATAATTAAAAACTGCCATAAAATACAGAACATGAGACAAAGAGACCTGGGTGCCACTACAGGACTCTTTTAATGACAAGTGTGTATGTATGTAAAAAAAAATTTATGCAAAAAAATGTATGTAAAAAATTTTATTCATATGAGAAAATAACTATTTTTAAAGAATTTGTTGAGAAAACAGAAGTAAATCAACTGTAAAAAGGTTTTGTAAGAAAATTGATGAAATTAATAAATCAAAAATTCTAAAATCTTTTAATTTCTATACTCTATGCTGTCCTTTGTGTGTGTGTGTGTGTGTGTGTGTGTGTGTGTGTGTGTGTGTGTGTGTGTGTGTGTAAGATCTGTCTCTGAAGTGCTGCTTCATAATCTAGTCACATTTTTCATCCATTATTTAGAATAAAATAAATAAAAATGCTTCTGCAGCAAAAAAGTGTCATTGTGAAGCAGCAAAAGAGGCATGGTGACTATCAATGTTAGTAAGGGAGGCGTGGCCTCGGTGACTATCAATCAAGGTAAGAAAGGCATGGCCTTCATGACTTAAGAGAGGCGTGGCCTCTGTGACTATCGGTTTCACTAACTATGTCTGGATAAAAAGCATGACATGTTTTTTATTATATTAAAAAGTGATCATTTTTAAATTGTTGCAGTAATAGGACAATAATCAACTTCAGAGTGGTACCAGGAACAACGCTTTACACCTGGTCTGCATCACACCAAGCTGTTATACCCCCCATTTGCATTTTTATTTATGGCATTTCGCAGACACCCTTATCGAGAAAGACTTACATTCATTTTATTTATACAACAGAGCAGCTATGTGGTTAGGGGCTTTGCTCAAGGGCCCAGGAGTGGCAGCTTGGTGTGGCTAGGATTTAAACTCAAAACCATCGAAGACCAATGCCATGGATGGGCAGAAGCGAGAATGAGAGAGAAATCACTTAAAGTTTAATGGTGTTTAAATGTTTAATTATCATTGTTAGCTTGTGAATGGTGCAGATTGTCGCTTTATGAATTATTTGCTAGTCTTAAGTGGACATTTAATTTTTTTAAGAACCCCATATTACATATTAGTCTATCTGCAAAAAGTATGTTTATTGGCATCCATAGAAAAAAAAAACACATCGATTGCATACAAGCCATCTGTCACAAGGACACACACACACACACACACACACACACACACACTCCAATCACAGCAGACGGGCAGTTTGGACAGGTCCTAAACACGAAACAAATTGCTCACTCCGTTTTAATTCGGCTGGTTTGTCAGGGCTGCTCTAAATCTTGTGTGTGTGTCTGACAGCAAGTATCCTGAGTTTCATGTTGCCCATAAATATACCTGCTTATGTGTAAGAACCCAATGGGGTATTTTAGGTTAATAGTAAACTGTACCTGCCACTGTGTCTGGGCCTCTTTGTCCTTGTTGGAGAAGGAAATATGAGGAAATCTGTCTTGTCCATAAGATCTACTACACTATATTCTATCTATACATATAGGATGGATTTTTAACAAGCTGTTTTATAGCTGCTAGAGCACAAGTGATAACAGGAACTCACTTGGTTTGTGGATGTTCCACAACATTTATTATAAATGTATTATAACAAAGCAGTTATTTTTATTTTAATAGACAAATGTACTATAAACAATGTAAATAAAGGGTCTTGTGTTTTTTATAGAAATAAAATATGCAGTCAATAAAATAATTGAAATTTTACACTCTTGCACATGTTGATTTTTTGCCTTATAAGTTAAATAATCGATGTCTTTAAACAGGAAGTAATGTGGATTTGGGAAAACTGTTACTTCTTTTTTTATAGAATCATTTTGCTTTGAAAAATAATGTGTTAATAATGTTTTTAGCACACAGCTCACATGTGCAACAGTGAACTGACAAATCGGAACTGAGCTTCTCACAGATTTGGGGGGTTGAAAGCAATCAGTAGGTGAACGTTCAGCAGGAAAAAGTGCAAAGAGGCAGCTGTAGAAAATAACAAAGATATTTGACAGTCAAACGCTGGTATCCTGTGTATGTGTGTGCTCTTGACATTTTCTTCAATTTTTCTCTCTCTTTCAGTCGAAATCCTTCTCTCGCCCCCCTCCCCCTTGGCCCACAGGAACATTAAGCCAGAAGGGAACCAAATTCAAAAGCATTTATAAATTGCCAAGCCGATTTCTTTTCCCCCCGTTCATAATTATCATCAAACAAACTTTATATTGCGTACAGCAAGAGAGACTTTATCAGCTGCGTACAGGCTTAATCAAAATAAACGGGTGAAAGCGCATGGGGATGTACAAGCGGCAGAACACATTTACATCAGCGAGAGAGCAAGAGAGAAAGAGAGAGAAAGAGAAAGAGCACTGTGAATTGTCAGACTTCGCCTTAATTCAAGCATTTGCTAAACGATATGAAATTTTCCATGCTTTCGTGCAAAGTTTACCACGTTAAAAACATACAGTTTGACAGCACATGCGAAAATAAATTAAACATTCTACAAAATCACAATCTAAAAATCCCTGATGGGTTCAAACTTTTCACACAGAAAATAATACTGAATTCTGATTGGTGCATGGATTGGTCCATTGATATTATAGAGAAACGGAGTATAACACAACGCTGCATCACAGACAGGAATCTCATACAGTGAGAATAAATGCCATTACTAAAGCAAGAAACCTAATTAACATAATTCAACAGCTCTCCTTTCACTGCAGCCACAGCTGCAACACCCACATACATCATCTCTAGCAAAAGCATTGATATTCACCTCATAATATAAACCTGGATTTTCTGTGCATATTTGTTGCTTTTTTTCCGTGCATTACTGTTTTCCTGGGAATTTTAAATCAAGGCAAATTGTGTGATTTTGTGCAAATTTTATTGGAAACAAAAACAAAAGTATAATTGGTTTATGAAAAGCTTAACAACTGTAGTGAACGCTTTTGACTGACCTTTCCTCATGATGTCCAGTTTTTGTAAATGTCCTTGTAAGTTTATCTCCAACCAAATCAATTTATTTTCCTCTGTCAGTCATTGTGGACTAAAGTAGAAGCTAATAAATCCACATGAATATATTTGAGCTTGCAATTTGCTATCTCTATCTAGTGTGCGTTCTCTAACTGGCCAATCAAGGAAGTAAAAATTCAGAGGTGTTCAGCCTGATAGACAGCCCCGGAGTCACCAAATTGCAGTCTGATTGGTTGAAGCAACAACAAAATGTAGTTTTATGTGAAATAAGTCTGTAGTGCTCACATTGCTAGCATTATGGCAATTCATGATATGTATATGGCCAAAAGAAAACGGCCTTGCTGGCCCTGATGGTCCACCACTGGTCTACAGAGTGCTGGGTCTAACATAGACAGAAAGAAGAGGCCAAAATGTACCAAGAAGACAAGCACCTCAGAGTGTCTAGACTTCACAGGCACTTAACCAGTCCTTAGATTACAGCACAGCTTGATTACAGTGACAAATGTTATGTACCAATTTCAAATCCACTGTTACTAGAAGGCTCACAGAAATTCCTGAAAGAAACCATACCAGAAAGCAACAAATAAAGCCTAAGTGGAAAAGAATTGGACAGTGAATGCCTGGGTTCAGGAGGAATGTTGTTTCAATTCACTGTGTACTGCGTTGGCTATATATGGTTGAAATGACAATAAAAGCTTCTTGACTTGACTTGACTTGGAATGCCTGAGTACAATTTTGGAATTTTTTGGTTCTAAAAGAAAAACTCATGTAAGAGGGAGAACCATTACATATTTCAGCAAAATGGTCAGCTGGAGTTTATACAATTGTATAGTACGTCCCTTCACTTGAACTAGAAGATCTAAACCTGTTCCAGCCTGACAACGCTTCCATGCACAAAAGCAGCTCCATGAGTATATGATGTGAATGAAAGATCTTTAGTGGCCTGCTATAGAGCTCTGACTTTAACCCCATTGAACATCTTTGGGATAAATTGGAACACTGACTGCACCCCAGGCCTCCTCACCTTACCTACATCCATACCTGACCAATGTGCATGAATCTCCACAAGCACAGTCCGCAACGTTTAGTATTTCTTAGTATACAAAAGATTCTATACCCCTTATATGGTTTATTGAACATCAAGAATAATTATGAATTAAAACCATCAAAAAACCCATTAAGCAGAAGGGAATAACTGGCTATAAATATCCAAACTGCGTTTGAAAATGTGCTTCAGAACCGTATTGTGGTAGAGAAAAGAATAAATACTCATTTTTGGAACATTTTAAAAAATATATAAAAGCCATTGGGGGCAGACTGTGCAAGAGCATGCAAGAGTGTGCAAGTGCGTGTGTGTTCCCAGCTGACCTGTGTCAGTGTTTCCCCATATTTCATCGCTGACATGTCGGTAATAGGTTTGGGTCACCAAAAAGCCCTGTGCTGCTGAAGAGAGAAACCAAAGCAAACCAACTAGATTATAGAAGGTTTTGGGCTTTTTTTTAATTTTGTTTTTAATTTCCAGTGTACCTAATATGACCCGAATCTTAAAATTTTTACATAGGTTTTCTCTGACCTGACAAAAATGGCAAATTGTGATGTCAAAAATGCCAAATATATGTCAAATATTCTGTAATGTTCTGGAAATCTCCTTTTCGAAGCAAGTCAAGCACCTTCTGCGATTCGCACTGGATCTCTGCAATAGTTTCAAAACAGCGATCTTTGAGCTGGATCTTCATCTTAAGGAAAAAGGTAAAGTTCGCAGGAGACAAATCTGGCAAGTAGGGTGGGTGGGTGTTCTTCCACTCTTGAAGCGTGCATGTTCATTGCAGTATTGGCGTATCTCAAGCGTATGTCATGTGAAACGTCTCTGCAGCAGATTTGGCCCAGTTTTACACAGAATTTCACGATTACGCTTTTGCTCTAACTTGCTGTTCATGATGAAATCGCAGATGTTAGCACTGTTAGTCTCTAAACTTTTCGATACCACCTCCTATATAGCATTCTCCATAAACAATCACTGGCATTGGAATGGGTCACACTAGGCATCACAGTGGCATTAAGTACTTGTGACAAGGTCACAGGATACCACCTATGAAACTTCTGCCCTGCTAAATCTGCTCTAATGGTGAAATGGAAGCATGCACAAGCAACCGTAATGACAAAATATTAGACTATGCAAACTTATGAGGCATTCCAAACTGCCTCTGGATTCATTATAAATGTCATAAAATGGTTCTGCATAGCCTAGCAGTGGCACACAAGCCTAAGATTATGTGCAATGCTAAGCATTGGCTAGAGTGGCTAAAACCCTCTGCCACTGGACTCAGGTGGAATGAAAACTCTAGATGTTCTTAGAAGTGATAAGTCATGCCTCACTGCCAGGAAGTCTGATGAATAATTCTGTGTTTGTCAAGGGCAAATAGTACTTTATATAATAAAATAGAACTTTGAGGATGGATTTGGAGTGTAATTAATCTCAACAGTCTAACACAATGGCTCAGGACCACAGATTGTTTTTTACTGTAATGAATAGACATTCTGTACCATCCAGATGAGAATGGGTTTCCTTTTGAATCTGGTTCCTCTTAAGGATTCTTCCTGGAGCAATCTAAGGGAGTTTCTCTTTGCCACAGTCACCACTGGCTCTCTCGTTAGGGACAAACGTACAATAATAAGGAACAATCCATCTCTGTAAAGCTGCGTTGAGACACTTTATGTTGTTAAAAAAAGCTCTATACAAGTAAAAACGAATTGAATTTAATTGAATTGAAGTCTGGTGGAGGAGGGATCTGTGGCTGGGGTGTCAGGTTTGTTTTTTTAAAAGTTAATGTTAATGCAACAGAATGCAAAAAAAGTCAAACAATTTTATGCTTGCAATTGTGTGGCAACAGCTTGGGGAAGGCCTGTTTCTCTCCCATCATGACAGTACCCCTTGTGCAAGAAAACAACAAGTTTGGTGTGACCTACAGAGCCCTGATCTCCTGGTCTCAACTGTAATAAAACAATTTTTTTAGATGAATCGTGACATTGGTTGTGAGACAAGCCTTTTCATCAATCAGTGTCTGACCTAACTAATGCTCTTTTGACTCCATAGGTAAAAACAGACTCTAAAAAGTATCTTAGTAGAGGTTGTTAAACTCCAAAAAGTACCTTAGTGGAGGTTTTTAGAGCCTAAATGAGCCTCAATATTAATGCCTATCATGTTGGACTGGGATGCTAATAGGTCCGATGGTCAGGAGTCTGCATACCTTTGAACATCTAATGAATATTACAATTTTTAGCAAAAATTATGCTTATTTAATGAGGGAAAGTAAATCATAAATGAAAGAATGAAACGCTTCATTCACTAAACCAATGACCCATTAAATGAGAGCGAAGGGAAGTTCTTTAGGACTTTTAAAAACCTGCACAGACCATTTAAACATGAACAAATGAAATGGAATTAAATGATACCAGTTTCTTTAACCTTAGTGACTAGTTAAAAAAATACTGAATCATTTGTGAACAAGATAATGAAAGAGAAAGAGAAAGAGAGAAAGAAAGAGAAAAAGAGAGATTACAGTGACACTTCTAAAATGGCAGAACTGGGTCGCATCTGTTAAACAGAAAAGGATAAAGCAGAAAACATAGAGGAAAAGTCAGAGAGAAAAAGAAAGAGAATGAGAAAGATAGAGAGAATCCGGATTCCTGAACAGAGTGCGGTTGTGCGGTTTTGTTCTAAAGACTGAAACGAAGTCACTCATCTGGCTGTTGATAGATTTAGGGTGAATCGTTTTATTCTTTTCATATTAAAGCAACTTTTATTCATTTTGAGTGAGGTAGTAAAAATGAGGAGCAGATTTGGGTGGGTTTATTTAAAGGGCAGTGTGTTTTTTTGTTCTGTTTGGCCAGGCAGAGGGGCCGAGCTGGGAAGGATGTGCTGCAAGTTAGAGCAATAAAGGATGGAGATGGAAGTGTGTTGACTAGTGAGGAGAGTGTGTTGAGAAGATTGAGGGAGTATTTTGAGCAGCTGTAAATGAGGAAAATGAGAGAGAAAGAAGGTTGCATGGTGTGGAGATGGCGAAGCAGGATACGTTTAGTAAGGAGGATGTGAGAGCAGCGATTAAAGGGATGAAGAGTGGGAAGTCAGTTGGACCAGATGACATACCAGTAGAAGCATGGAGATGTTTAGGAGAGATGGCAGTGGAGTTTTTAACCAGGTTGTTTAACATAATTTTGGAAGGTGAGAGGATGCCTAAGGAATGGAGAAGGAGTGTGCTAGTACCGTTTTTTAAGAATAAGGGAAGTTATGGGAAAGAGTAGTGGAAGTCAGGAAGAGGTGACCATCTGTTAGCAACAGTATGGTTTCATGCCGAGGAAGAGCACCACAGACACATTATTCGCTTTGAGGATGTTGATGAAGAAGTATAGAGAAGGTCAGAAGGAGTTGCATTGTGTGTTTGTGGATTTAGAGAAATGACAGAGTGCCAAGAGAGGAGTTGCGGTATTGTATAAGGAAGTCAGGTGTGTCAGAGAAGTATATGAGTGTGAAAAGTCAGTAGGAGTAAGACAGAGTACATGTGTGTGAATGAGAGGGAGGGCAGTGGAGTGGTGTGGTTGCAGGAAGAAGAGGTGGAGAAGGTGGAGGAGTTTAGGTACCTGATGTAAAGTGTGTTAGAGAAGTGAAGAAAAGAGTGCAGGCAGGGTGGAGTGGGTGGAGAAGAGTGATAGCAGGAGTGATTTGTGATAGAAGAGTATCTGCGAGAGTGAAAGGGAAAGTTTATAGGACTGTGGTGAGACCTGCGATGTTGTATGGTTTAGAGACCGTGGCATTGAGTAAAAGACAGGAGGTGGAGCTGGAGGTAGCATAACTGAAGATGCTAAGATTTTCATTGGGAGTGATGAGGATGGACAGGATTAGAGATGAGTGATGCATAAGGAAGAAACCTTGAGAGGAACCAGATAGATCTACCCTCAAGAGGGAAGATATATGATGTTGCGGGGTACAGTGATGATAATCAAAAGCGAAAAGTAGTCCTAAGTCGATGTAGCAGACTGTTGACATTAATTACAGTCCAATCCATCCTCGAAGCTCCCGTTCTTACTCCGGAATTTCATGGAACCACTCAAGGCATTGATGAGAAACCATCCCAAGCTGCACAGAGTGGCCTCCAGTCGAAGAGAACACTATCCAGAGGCAGGCCTGGACGAAGTGGGAAGATCCACGGAGGGGAGAGGGGCAGGAACAGTGGATACTGGAGCCTCAGGAGCATGTTTAACTCGACCAAGAGAGTGAGAGAGAGAGAGAGAGAGAGAGAGAGAGAGAGAGAGAGAGAGAGAGAGAGAGAGAGAGAATGTAGATGACAGAGTAGTGTGGAGACGGATGATCCGCTGTCACAACCCCTAATGGAGCAGCCGAAAGAAGAAGAAGAAGAAGAAGAAGAAGAAGAAGAAGAAGAAGAAGAAGAATTAAAAGGGCAGTGTGTCTCTGACTCTTGAGAATAAAACAACAGTTTTTGCAATTGTTAATTTATTTAGGAAATCAAACTGGGTGAATCTTTTTCATTTCTGTTCAGAGTAACTGTCATATTTCAGCTTTATTAATCCAAAAGCATGCAAGGAAGAGCTCTGAATGCACTGCTCACTAGAAAGAGAGAGAGAGAGAGAGAGAGAGAGAGAGAGAGAGAGAGAGAGAGAAGCCCAGATCCCTGAATAGAAAGAGCAGTTAAATGGCTGTGTCTTACTCTAGAGACTGAAACTGAGGTAATGCGTTTCATAAAATATTAAATAAAGCCCCCTCAGCTTTGAATAAAAGCAGTGGCAGATCTAGCTAAACAATCCTGACATCCCAGGCATAGCACTTTCTGGAAAGTACACATACACACAGAGAGCCAGCATGGCACAGGTTTTAAATCCTAAATCCTGATGCACACATGCATGCTTTCAAAGACACAATGAAGCACAGGCTCGGACACAAAGTCCATGAAATACACACAGATTCACACAGCCAGACTAGACACTCAGTCTGTCTCTAAGGTGTGTCCTTAGTTTTTGATGCTATATTGCATCATTCTGACCCAGAATCCCTGACTATATTAGCCAGCTCTTGGTTTACTGGCGATTTTATAGAGCTGCAATGCACCTCATTGCAGCTTTCCACCACCATTGCATCCTTTCCACCACCATTCATTTATTTATTATTTATTATCCTTAACTGTACCATACTCTCAACTGTTGTTTTTGCACATTTATCACTTTCACTGTATTCACTGTATTATACTGTTTACATACTGTTTACATGCTGTTTTTGCACCTTCGACTGCTGCTGTATTTTTTTGCACTACATTGTTTACACTCAAAACCCTAGTTTATATTTTTGTATAGTTTTTACAGTTTTCTTGTACAGTACTGTATAATCAAGTATACAGTAGGTTTACTGGTCGGCGCTATATAGGGTTTTGTGTCTTGTCTTGTGTCGTCTGTCTGCACTGTCTGTCTGCACTGTTTGCACCAGGTTGCACTCGATGCACTTTATGTAACTTGTGTTTTAGCTTAATGTTGTTTTGTTTGTTTATTGTTTAGTGTAGCACCAGGGTTCTGGAGAAACGTTGTCTCATTTTTACTGTGTACTGTGTACCACTGTGTATAGTAGAAATGACAATAAAAGCCTCTTGACTTGACTTGACTTGACTCATGGACTAAACCCACTCCAGGACAGAGGTTTACCACAAGAGGGAGCCTTAATGAGGATGTATGACATTTCTGACAGAATAAGTTTGTCATTCACATTTCCAATTCTTTGTGAATATGCAAACAGCTGTCAAACTGTAAATTTAATGCTCTTTAACCTCTTTGCATTCAGCGCCGAGCCCGCACGGCCGATATCCCATTGTTTGGAGGTGTTAATGTTTAACAATAAATGAAATAAAAAGGGACAAGGGTAAAAATAAAAGGTCTAAGCCTCAAACATGGATTTTAGATCACGGTTTTTCAATGAAAAAATGTATAACGAATGTATTTGCTGAATTTGTGTAAGTAGTACAAACCTACAACATGCATAAAAAATGCAGTTCTTACACTATGATTGTAAAAAAGAGTCAGAAACGCATCGACTGCTGCAAATCCCAAAAGCGACCCAAGTGAGTCCCTAAAGCGACGACAAAGGCTAACAGGTTTTAACTACATTTTGGCTTTGTACTTTCAGGCTTTGTCTACAAAATTTTGAAAATGCCTAAATAATAACTATAAATTTGAAAATGGCTTCTTTGTTGTAAAAACGTTCTGCGTCCACACTATTGTTTTCAATAATTTTCCAAAAGTCTGAAACATCTGAAAACACTTATGTCCCTGTACCACAGATGAGCAAGACATAAGACACTTTGAACTGCATTTATTTACTTTCTAACTCACATGACAAAAATTTTATTTAAAAGCCTCCGTTTTGCGACCTCAAAAACTGCGTTTTCAAATGAATCCACTTTGGAGAGCATTTTTTAAACCGCTAAGTTTTGTTGACAAAAAATCAGTGTGTTTCAGTGTGGACGGAAGGCCAAAACGGAGAGAAACATATGTTTTTTTCAACATCATTAAATCTAATCTCATGTAAACGTATTTACAGAGCGGTACAGTACACACACTAATATGTTCATTTACTAATGCTGACTAACATACAATTTTTATATACATTTTCTTAAAGCAGTGGAATAGCCTTTTTATTTTTTTATTACTTATTGCTGAGTAATTTTGGACCTCTGTGTATACTCTTTGTTTATTTGATTAATACATTTAACAATCTATATGCTCCAAAATCAAGAAATACATTATATAGACAAAATAGAATGGGTATAAGGTATGAGGTCACAGGGGTAAACAAATTATACTTATATAAAAATATAGTTAAAGTTATTTGTGTATATACAGAAGTTTGGCTCCTGAGCTCAAAGATTATGAAGATCTTTTTGCAGCACTATAGGGAATCTGCCTGTAGTGTATCACATGCACCTTGACCCCTCTGTGCACCCTACAATATGTGCTCCCAGACGAGTGACATTGGCAATGAACGACAAAAAAAATCAAAGAACTTAACAGAATGACCAAACTAGGAGACATTAAACCAGTTCAAGAGCTCAGTGGGTTTGTTCTTTAGTGGCTGCATGTAAAAAAAGATGGTGCTGTAAGAATCTGTATTGGTCCAACTCAGCAAAGCCCTTCTCAGACTGCACTGTCCCATGAAAACAGTAGAACAGGTGGTCACCGACATGCCAGGAGCCAAGGTGTTCAGCATTCTTGATACGAAGTGTGTCCTCCGAATGTCCTATGTAATATCCACGAGAAGTAAAGTCTTCCAAAGTGTATAGAACAGTTGTTATTGTTGACAACATCCTCGTTTGGCGCAGCACAAAGTTTATTTTTTACAATTTATTTTCATTATCTTTCATCAACATCACTGTATTGTCTATTGAGGTAAAGGGAGTTGAATATTTGCTGATTGCATTATACAGTGAGGAAAATAAGTATTTGAACACCCTGCTATTTTGCAAGTTCTCCCACTTAGAAATCATGGAGGGGTCTGAAATTGTCATCGTAGGTGCATGTCCACTGTGAGAGACATAATCTAAAAAAAAAAATCCAGAAATTACAATGTATGATTTTTTAACTATTTATTTGTATGATACAGCTGCAAATAAGTATTTGAACACCTGAGAAAGTCAATGTTAATATTTGGTACAGTAGCCTTTGTTTGCAATTACAGAGGTCAAATGTTTCCTGTAGTTTTTCACCAGGTTTGCACACACTGCAGAAGGGGATTTTGGCCCACTCCTCCACACAGATCTTCTCTAGATCAGTCAGGTTTCTGGCCTGTCGCTGAGAAACACGGAGTTCGAGCTCCCTCCAAAGATTCTCTATTGGGTTTAGGTCTGGAGACTGGCTAGGCCACGCCAGAAACTTGATATGCTTCTTACAGAGCCACTCCTTGATTATCCTGGCTGTGTGCTTCGGGCCATTGTCATGTTGGAAGACCCAGCCCCGACCCATCTTCAATACTCTAACTGAGGCAAGAAGGTTGTTCTCCAAAATCTCGCAATACATGGCCCCGGTCATCCTCTCCTTAAAACAGTGCAGTCGCCCTGTCCCATGTGCAGAAAAACACCCCCAAAGCATGATGCTACCACCCCCATGCTTCACAGTAGGGATGGTGTTCTTGGGATGGTACTCATCATTCTTCTTCCTCCAAACACGTTTAGTGGAATTATGACCCAAAAGTTCCATTTTGGTCTCATCTGACCACATGACTTTCTCCCATGACTCCTCTGGATCATCCAAATGGTCATTGGCAAACTTAAGACGTGCCTGCACATGTGCTGGTTTAAGCAGTGGAACCTTCCGTGCCATGCATGATTTTAAACCATGACATTTTAGTGTATTACCAACAGTAACCTTGGAAACGGTGGTCCCAGCTCTTTTCAGGTCATTGACCAGCTCCTCCCGTGTAGTTCTGGGCTGATTTCTCACCTTCCTTAGGATCATTGAGACCCCACGAGGTGAGATCTTGCATGGAGCCCCAGTCCGAGGGAGATTGACAGTCATGTTTAGCTTCTTCCATTTTCTAATGATTGCTCTAACAGTGGACCTTTTTTCACCAAGCTGCTTGGCAATTTCCCCGTAGCCCTTTCCAGCCTTGTGGAGGTGTACAATTTTGTCTCTAGTGTCTTTGGACAGCTCTTTGGTCTTGACCATGTTAGTATTCGGATTCTTACTGATTGTATGGGGTGGACAGGTGTCTTTATGCAGCTAACAACCTCAAACAGGTGCATCTAATTTAGGATAATAAATGTAGTGGAGGTGGACATTTTAAAGGCAGACTTACAGGTCTTTGAGGGTCAGAATTCTAGCTGATAGACAGGTGTTCAAATACTTATTTGCAGCTGTATCATACAAATAAATAGTTTAAAAATCATATATTGTGATTTCTGGATTATTTTTTTTAGATTATGTCTCTCACAGTGGACATGCACCTACGATGATAAATTCAGACCCCTCCATGATTTCTAAGTGGGCGAACTTGCAAAATAGCAGGGTGTTCAAATACTTATTTTCCTCACTGTATATATATATAGTGGCGATGGACCAACAACCCACACAGACAGAAAGGCAAGCGCTCCAAACACAACTGTCAGACGATGTTGTGGAAAGTAATGAAAGAAACACCTCTTAGAGACAAACATCCAGCAGCAGGTGGTCACACAAGAACTCCCAAAAGGGATCCATGCAATGACAAAAGAACTGCTTGAGCAAAAGCAGGATACCGCCCACGCCCCAGCCCGGCACAAGATGCACAACGCCTATCAACAAAAATGTCGGCAGTGGACGACCCAGAGATGTTTCTGCACATGTTTGAGTGCAGCGTGATGCACAAGGGCTGGCCAAAACGCAGATGGGCACAACTCATATCTCCTTACCTCAATGGGGATGCCCAACTCGTATACTACAGCATCTCTGTCAAAACAGCTGTGAACTATAATGTCCTTAAGGAAGAAATTCTTGAACATTTTGGTTGTTCAAAACCAGAAGCATGCCAAGGGCTCAGATAAAATACTTACTACAGACCACAAAAAGGCCAAAGAAAAGCAGCCATGGAAATAAACGAGAGGGTAGCGATGGATACATTTATAAGGGCACTACCCCTCAAGAAACGAAAGGTCATAGTAATGCGAGATCCCAAAAGCCCCAAAGAGGTAGTGGAAGCGCTTGAGTGACATTCAGTCACACTCAAAACAACTACTTAGACGACAAGAGTGGAACAGTGGAAGGCAAAGACAAAATGGCAACAAAACTAACCTCAGGTCTTCATCGCCTATAGACGAACCCATGCCCACTAATCCAGGGATGAGATTAGAGGCACAGGTAAAAAAAAAAAAAAAAACATGGGTGGCGGTGTGCACTATGCACTCAATAACACAGCCACGGATACCGGCCCTTACAATGAAGTTAGATGGCAAGAACACTGTAGGCACTGCTAGACTCAGGTAGCAGTATTACACTGGCCAGAGCCTCGATCATAACCCGCGATGACAACAAGGACTATACCAGTAGCGTGTGCATGGAGACATAAGGGAAGTGCCCACCGCCAGGGTCCAGGTGGCAACCAACAAAGGTGAGTGGCCATTGATAATAGGTTTGATACCTGACCTACCTGTACCCTTACTCATAGGCAGGGACTGGCCAGGGTTCCATACCCAATAACCCACCACCCAGAGGTGTGACAGGAACAAGGGACACCAGGAACAACCATGCCATAGAATGAAACAGACTTGTCTGTCACTGATGGCCCGTGAGGATGACATAGAGGACACGGGAGTGGAGGGTGAGTTAAATAATGACACTAACCCCCTATCTAGTGTGTGTCGTCAGGCATCCTGTGGGGGAAACTTCGGGTGGGAATAGAAATAAGATGATCGCCTGAAACATTGCTGGAGCCAGATGCTACAAGCTGAGGGAAAAAAACAATAGCTGAGCCATCAGCTTCCCCACTCCTACTTTATGGAAAAGAATATTATATTACTTCACGGTAAAGCTACTATACTACACAGGTTTGGTAATGCTTCTGGCACACTCACACAAGTGTGTACATGCTTGTCATAATGCTGTAACACTTTGGAAAACTTTACTTAAACTCTGAAACGTATGCTCTGATGGGTGGTTGAAAAGAAAGGAAGGAAGAAACCCAGAACCCCTCCTTCCATATGTCTTTTTTGCAATAAGAGAGACTCTACAAGCTCCAATGGGGATCAAATCATTCAAACCTCTGTTCGGAAAGAGACCTTGAGGACTCCTGGACATGGCCAAAGAAGCATAAAAGTCACTGATTGAATATGTACAAGAAATGCTGGACCGAATACAGAAAGTAGCACCGATCATGTGAAGCGCACATGCAAGAGACACAAGCTGTACAACAGAGTACATATAACTGCCCAGCCCAGTCAAGAGAGTTCAGGCAAAGAGATAAGGTACTGCTCCTGGTTCCAAGTACAACCTGCAAGTTCCTAGATTGCTGTACACAATCCTAGTGAAAGACAGCCTAAGAGAGCAAACACCCAAATATACCATATCAACCTGTTAAAAAAGTGGATTTAGACAAAACCCTGTCGTGTCAGCATTCTGCACCACACCCACACAATGACAAGTTATAACTGAGTTAGTGGATCAATTCCTGGACGTTTTCTCGGCAGCATCAGATCTGACTCACCTAGTACAACACGAAATAAAGACACCACTGGGGGCAGTGGTGGGCCAGCGTCCCTACAGGTCCGGGATGCCTGTTGAATAATCGAGCAGTCAGCCAGCCAATAGTCGTGGTGCCAACGCCAGACGGAAGTCTCAGGTTATGTAATGACTTCTGCAAACTCAAACAGATTTGAGAGTTTGACAGCTATCCGCTATCCAGAGTGGACGACCTTGTAGAGCACGTTGGAAGGGCCAGGTTCATCTCCACTTTAGACCTGACAAAAGCATACTGGCAAGTAGCCCTATACCCAGAATAAAAAGCAAACACAGTGTTCATCACCGCCAGTGGACACTGGAAACATCGGGTCCTCTTGTTTGGCCTCCAAGAGTCACTAGCCACCTTCCAATAGCTCATGGACACACCCACACCAGCACTTCGCGGCAACGTACCTTGAAGACGTGTTTATTCACTCCAAGACATGGGTGGACCACCTACATAATTTAATGGAAATGATGGAAGAAGCAGAGGAGAGGGTATAAAGGGAGTCTTGGAAGAAGCGAGGTGGAGAACGTTCGGCTCCTGAATAAAGTTGGCTCTCTTTCTCTCTCTCTCTCTCTCTATCTCTCTCTCCAGGCAGCAGCGACTACGTCAATGTTGACCAAAACCACAGTACCTAAGGCGTCAAAGGCTCTTCCTGTCCCGGTGCTCAAGAGCATTTATCTCGCCGAGCAAGTCCGACTCTCTCTCTTTCTCTCTCTCTCTCTTTTTCTTTCTCTCTCTCTCTCTCTCTCTCTCTCTCTCTCTGTCTCTCTCTCTCTCTCTCTCTCTCTCTCTCTCTCTCTCTATATATATATATATATATATATATATATATATATATATATATATATATATATATATATATATATATACACACACACACACACACACACACACACACACACACACACACACACATTGTATGTTCATGATTTTTTGCATTTTTGATATGGTTATAGACATTAAGAAAATACACAATAGGATACTAATCTAAAATTAATCAACAACCAACCTAAAAAAAAATTATATATATACACTTTTTTATAACCCACTGATGGCTTGAGTTGTACTCATCACACCAAAAATGGTTTATTCTAGCCTTCTTTTAAAATCACATGATATAACCACAGATCATAACCAGTTTAAAGCAATGAGCAGCCGATATTAAATTGAACATGCATTACTGATAATTTAATCTTTAATTAATAATATACAAGAATATAATATAAAATAAAAAAAGAAAAGCATATTTATAGCGTAATGATGTTTCTAATACACACTCCTTGTCTTTCTAGTGTGGTTCCTGTCCTCCTTCACTTTTCTGTTTTTTTAACTTCTTAACTTCATTGGTTTTGGTGACATTTAAGTCTAAACGCACACACACACACACACACACACACACACACACACACACACACACACACACACACACACACACACACACACAGACAAAGACATTGTAGGTCTAGGCTCCACCCAGCTGTGGTGAGTCTCTTACCTATTTCTTTTGGTGTTTGATGTTATATTGCATCATTCTGCCCTAAATTCCACAGTGTGCCTTTTCAAAGCCCAAAATATCTTAAAATTAGGCATCTTGAAAGTTCAAAATGCACAATAATGCTATTAGGGTCACTTCAAAATATCACCAACAAGCCTGCTTTCTTCATAATTTTTATAAGCATTATAAAACAAAAACAAACACAAAAAAGCCCACAAGCCTAGTGTTCTGGTGGGTCTCTGATGATCTAATGTTTGAAGGGTTCTTAAGTCTGACTAATTTTAAGATCAATGCTGTAAGACGTGACCATAGATGGTTGTTCAACAATTTAAAGACCTGAAAATACATTCTAACCCACACAAATATTTCTAGGTCAAATCAATGTTTTTTAAAAGCCTCAGTGTCTGAATTTAACCTTGGTGGTATGAATTCTTGCAGACGTTCAAAAATATAAAGAAGCGAGAAATGTTTTAATGTGGGTTTTTTAAAGATGTTTTAAAGATCTCCCAGCTTAAAAACTATATTTTCATATTTTGAAAATGTATATACGTATGTTTAGGTGTAATTTTAAATGTAAGTCTCATTTTTTTTTATTGAATGTACCAATAAATATGAATTATATATTTTCCAAAACAGTGTACGTAATATTTCCTTGAGCCCTTCTACTACAAACAGCATATTAATTAATGCTAGTGTTCATTATTTAGCTTACATGAATCACAACAACAAGCATCAATTAATAATTAGAGTGTTAATGACTTTTTTAAACACTGCCTGATGTTTCAACAGTGAAGTTTGTTGTTTGTTCACAAACCTGGCACTTCATGTCTGGGCCCAAACTGTGGCTTCTGGGCATATTTATCACACACACACACAAACACACACAAACACACACACACACACACACACACACACACACCAACATGATAAAAATAACATGCTAATACAACCATGAGCAGACGTAACACATGCCTGCTGTGCCAGAGGAAACTTTTAATAATTCATACTCCCTATTTAACTTGCAAATCTTCTATTAATAACCTTTGATGGTGGGCTTGTTACTAAGAGAGAGAAAGAAAAAGGGGGGGGTGGAGGCGGAGAGGGAGAGGTTATAAAATCTTTGGAAATAAAAAAATATATGATGAAGGGAAATATACAGCAGCATTAAGGCACAGAATGAAACAAACCAACAAAAGATTAGTGTAGTATTATTTTTTTACACGTATAGAAATTAGCAGGACTGGCTGGGGAATGAAAACTTTCTCACACAGAACCGAAAGGAGAGAGGGGAAGTTTGAGGCATTGTCTCGTTCCCAAACCTAATTTATTTTATAACCTCATATAATTTAAATGAACTGTATAACAATATAAAGGGCAACGCTCACAATGAACCTGGATGGCCAAGAAAAGGTCATTCCTGATTTCATCACAGAGAGAGAGAGAGAGAGAGAGAGAGAGAGAGAGAGAGAGAGAGAGAGAGAGAGAGAGAGAGAGAGAGAGAGAGACATAAATATAGGAAGAATGAGATGAAAGAGAAGAAAGGAGAGAAAGAAAAGAAAAGGCAGAGAAACCGAGCCAGATAGGAGAGACACTTTGAGGAAAAAAAAACACAGTGATAGACAGTGAGTCAGGCCAGAGCAAAAAAAGACACACAGACAGAGAGATATACTAAGCCAGACAGAACAACCAAGAAGAGAATGTAAGACTTACAGTTAAAACTTATAGAGACAAGCACAGAGGCACCATATGAGATGGAAAGAGACACAGAGACTGACATGGAAAGTGAAAGATGAGAAAGAGAGAAAGACAAAGACCTAATAACAGAGATAAAGCCACAGCGAGGAAGACAGGAAAGAAAACAGAAAATGAGAGGATTAGGTCGGAGATCTGCTAGGTACCGAGAAAGAGAGAGAGAGAGAGAGAGAGCGAGAGAGAGAGAGAGAGAGAGAGAGAGAGAGAGAGAGAGAGAGAGAGAGAGGAGTTGTTGATTTTAAATTATCAAGTGTTCTAAAAATACCTGGGTTGACTCATAACACAACACACCACCTCCTGAAAGGGTGGTGTTCGGGTGTGACACACACACACACACACACACACACACACACACACACACACACACACACACACACACACACAAACACTCTCAGAGCTACGTAAAATTGTATATTTTTTGTCGTTTGCAGGTATAATGTGGTTATAATGTGGTTAATGCCTTTTTTTACTGTAACAAAATTCAAATTCAGCACAGAGTCACGTGACGTGAAGAAAAGGTCAGTGCAATGCAGGGGTGTAATTAGCATCATGTTTAAACTGCGGAATTATTTGGACAAAAAAAAATATATATAGGGTTTCCTTGAAATTCCCATTTAAATAGTCCCCTTGCACAGCAATACAGCGCCCCCAGCGTTCCTGTACTTTCTGAAAAGTATCCTGGAAGTCTTCTTTTCAAAGCGTGTTAAGCACCTTCTGCTTTTCACGCTGGATCTCTGCAGTGGCATCAAACTGGTGACCTTTGAATTAGATCTTCGTTTTCGGGAAGAAGGTAAAGTCCGCAGCAGCCAAGTCCGGTGAGTAGGGTGGGTGTGGAAGTAAGATCATGTTGTTTCTGTTGAGAAACTCAACAGTAAGGAGAGCTCAGTGACATGGTAATGCACATGGTAAGAATAGCACTAATTGCACAGCTCCCGATGTACACAGGACGATATCTTTTGGCACACTGACTTATGAAGGTCGGTGGCCCCTTTGACCGTGCATGCAGCGTTCTGCTGCCGTCTGTTGGAATGTTACAAAACTAGACTTGAAATACCACCACGTATAATACAAAACCTAAACACAAACGTCTGTGGTGCAGGACAAGATTTGACAGGTGAATGCGGTTCAGGTGGTAAAATACTCAATAGAATCAAATAATTTACTCCCGCACAAAATTTTATTTATAAAAAAAAAAAAAAATTATAAATAATAAATGACTAAAAACAATTAAACTGTTATGTATCTACTGAACAAAAGCAAAAATGGCAACTGAAATAAAGTAAAGGGATTTACAGGCACAAGGTTGGAAGCAAACTCTCACGTGGTTCATCCGCAGTAGACTATTAGAGCACACTGAGGCAAAATGCGCAAGACAGAGTACAATAGTTGAGTGCTACAGAAATTACTTCATTATTAAAGAAAGGATCATACAACACAACAAAACCTTGGCCTGTTTCTTATAAGATATCGTTTCAATTGATGTTCTATGTTCTTAAAAAAATTTCCTTGGTTATGTACATCATTTACAAAAAAAGACAAATGTAAATAAAAAACGTAATGTTTTAACGAAGGGCGAGTGGGACTGAAAAATCAGTCTCATGCAGGTCACTAATACAAAATATTAAACTGGTGTATTCAGTCAGCATCACAGGCTTTTCGCTATCATTCAAACATGATGTGAAGCCATGCCAAGGTAATACTTTTTCAGTACAGACAATGAAAAAGTACCATGAGGAGGTGGTGGCTTAGTGCTTTTAAGGCTTTGGATCTGAAGGTCATGAGTTCAAATCGCAGTTACACCAAGCTGCCACTCCTGGGCCCCTGAGCAAGGCCCTTTACTCCATAGCTGCTCAATTGTATAAATAAGATCAATGTAAGTCGCTCTGGATATAGGAGTCTGCCAAAATGCTGTAAATAGCTACCAAAGCGAAAGTTTATGATTCATTCACTTTTTCAGAACTTTTTAGAATTTATTTTGCCACCTAGATTTGTTCGCTCGAAATTATTATTAATATTTCCTGTGTGGCACAACAGGAAAGCTATTATCAGGAGACTGCAAATTCAAGCCCACACACTGCTTCAGTCATCTGGGGCCAGAAACTGATAGTTGTGGTTTTTCGAGAGGGGGTGGTCAATCACATTGCCACTAGCCAATCATGGGTATTACGAAAAGTTCATGTATGCAGAAGAAACCCGACAGCACTTTCCTCCATGTGTATTGCACCGCCCTGTGACATGAAAAAAAGGCAGCTGTCTGATGTGGTGTGTCTTGCAGTGAGCACATATTAACCCTTACATTATTAAATATAGATAAAAACTGTGCTCTGCAGAATTATTCTCAGTACCACAGTAACATTCAAGGGTTGCTTGGACCTTAGAGATAACTGTTTAGAGCTATATGATGATTAGAGGTTGACAGTTTCATAGGTTTTGACGATTAATCGACACCGATAGTTCATTGCTGGAACTATTACATAAAAATCCATACCGGTAGTTTTTCCGGGTTACAGTACGAGAGTGGCCTCTACAGGTGTACCACTGACACCACGTGCTACTTCTTTTTTCATTCGTTTTGGATGTAACTGATTTCATTTATTTGGAGTGTTGCTTTTTGTTTTACTTTAAATGACTTTTTATCTTAGTTAATACTTATTTATATAATTATTATAATAATATTTATTTCATTTAACAAAATGATTCAGTACTGTTATTTTATTTAAGATTTTTTTTGTAATAAAGTTCAGTTTTTCTTTTTTTTTTTTATCCACTATCCATTTTCAATTGTTTTTTAATGGTTATTAGCAAGTACGATCCAACCTAGCTATCAGTATCAGTAAAATCCACTATCAGTTGACCTCTAATGATAATGATGATAATGATTAGTAGTAGTGGTATTACAATCATACCGAACATCACTTTGATAAATAGTTATTGTGATATTAAATTCAGCACATGCCTAATATCTAACCCTGAGGCTGTGAACCCAAGGACGTTCATATCTTATTGTTTGCACAAGCAGATAGATTGAATGCCTACCTCACAGATAATTATACTTCAGCACTGATGCCTAGATTATAGCTCTCGAGCTCATTTGGCATGTAAGGGCTTGTATATAAGTCTCTCTCTCTCTCTCTCTCTCTCTCTCTCTCTCTCTCTCTCTCTCTCTCTCTCTCTCTCTTATTCTCACACACACACACACACACACACACACACACACACACACACACACACACACACACACACACACACACACACACACACACACACACACACTCTTTCACTCTCTCACTCACAAATACATAGCCCAAGGGGGTGACATTTATTAATTAAATATGGTGTTGTGCTGCAGGACATCATCTCATCTGACTGTCTCCAGACTCTGATAATTACATTGGCATTTAGCTTGAAGATAAGCTGACCTTACTGGCCCTCCTAAGAGAGAGAGAGAGAGAGAGAGAGAGAGAGAGAGAGAGAGAGAGAGAGAGAGAGAGAGAGAGAGAGAGAGATCTTTTCTTTTGTTGCTATCTCTTTCTATCAATATGGATACACAGTACACACGGGAGTCCATAAGTATTTGGATAGTAACCGGTTTCATGATTTTCCCTCTGTACACCATTGTAGTGGAGTAGAATTTAAAAAGAAGCAATTACAAAAGAAAAGGTCCAAAAAGGTGCCAAAACAATGTCTGCACTGGTGAGCTTGTCAACAGCAGTACAGAAGTACAATGAAAACGAAGGATTGCAGAAGTCTTCCCTTCCGGTTATGTCATGGAAACTCTGGATTGGGTATTAGATAAGTCTTTAACATCTAGCCTACAATCAAAAAACTTTTATAATTAGTGAAAACATGAAGGTGTGTTTAGGGTTATTTTTTTCAGGTTACTGTTTAGCTACCTAGCTAGTCAGAATTTGGCAGGTAGTTCATCATACAGGTAGTCCCTGAGTTACGATTGGTTTGACCTACAATTTTTCGATCTTACGATGATGATTACTATCATTTGTTAAGTTATTTATAAATTACAGTATACTACCCCATACTGATCACCATTTTTAAGACTCCTAGGTAGGCTAGGCCATGTTTTGACTTAAAATATTTTCAAGTTATGATGGGGTCATCGGAACGCCTCTCTATCCTAAGTCAGGGACTATATGCACTTGTCTTTTAATATGCAAAACTATATTATTTTTGTTGCTCATCAGGGACAAACATACTTACAAAGAACATATTTACATCTGATCACCACATTATCTGTGTAAAGCTGCTTTGAGACAATGTTCATTGTTAAAAGCGCTATACAAATAAAAATGAATTGAATTGAATTGAATTATGTATGCATACTAATTTGGTAACCACTATAACTACTAATTAATTTTATTCAGGGAAATGAATATGTTATAAGTAGGAATTATGCATATTTGCTTAACAGTATCAAATCAGGCACATGAGACAAAATGAGACATGAGACAAAAAAGAGAAAAAATGTTTACTCTATGTATCAAGGTGGCAAGTGCTAACTAAACTTTCTTCCAGATAGTATTAAAAGTGTTGAATTGGCAAAAAATTGTAAAAGATGGTGACGCTGGCTTATATGAATTTGCGCAGTGGTATCAAAATATTTCTAGACTAGTGCCACACAGATCCGGTCGCTTTCTCCTAATGTCCTCCCTCAGATGCCTTAAAACCTGGCAATAGAACCCCCTGGGGACGAATTCTCGATGCACAATGCCACAATGTGGACCTGCCTCACCCTTTTCGGTTGTGGAGATTATGTGTAGACTGTTGTTTCTTCTTAGGGTTGTACCCGTATACCCATGTTTCATCGCCAATAATGATCCTCGTCATGAAGGACAGGCCATCCACGGCACGCTGTTTTTCTGGATTGTTCACCGACGATAATCATGCACAAGTTGTTAAATAGTTTCACCATTTTCACAGGTTGAGCTCCTTGAGGGTCTTCCTGATCTCTCGTCATCTTCCAGTGATGTTTTTCTGATTTTGAAGTGCATGTACCACTCTAAACACCTTAAACGACTCAATGCAGCATCGCCATAATCTTGCTTTGTCTCTGGCACAGATTTACCCAGTTTCACACAGAAATTCACATTTGATCTGTCCATAATAAAGAAGTAAAAATAAAGTTGCACAGTTCCCACAGTTTCATTATGAAGTTTGGTGCTCACTAAGGAAAAAAAAAAATTCTTTCTGCTTGTTTTTGTTGATGGATCTAACTGTGGATTTCAGTTTGCCCTGATCTCCCAGCATGAATTTCAAACCCAGCCTTGTTTAAGCTTCGAACATTCACACTGCACTGTTTTCACTGTGGTATTTTCTCCTCAGGAAAGGCATTGTGGGAAAAGGTCATTTATGAGATTGTGGTTCACTATTTACTACACAAAACACTGTGGCATAAAAACTCTTTGCTAATGAAAAGGTAAAGGTCAGCAGAGAAAATGTGCTTGCCTATAGTACATATACACACACAAACACACACACACATGCTCACAAACAAAACTCTGAGTATTAAACTTTAAATAATAACTACCTGACCATTTTTAATACAGTGGTGTAGGAGTTAGTTTGTGATTTCCTTGCAGTGTAAAACACAGCAAGGTCGAGCTGGTCAGCGACAGCACAGCACAATAATGGCAAGAATAAATTAACAGAAATAATGAAAAGCTAAAAAATATCCAATACAAAACTCAAAAACAGTTGTCATTTATTATTTCATTTTTTTTTCTAAGATAATTAAAAATACACCGAGCTGATCTGGTAAACCAGAGACTTGGTAAAGTAATCTAAACTAAAATGTGACAGAAACTGAAATATCCCCAAGGCTCTGGACTGTGCCTCAAGGCATTGTGGGACACTGGAGCTGTTTTGTGTCAGGCTCGATGATTTCTGTGACACATGATGGCTGGAAATTTAGCTTTCCCTCACTCTGCCAGCTCACATACACGATCCATGTAATCCATGGAATTGAAATCCTGCATGGTATCTCTCTGGTTGAAAAGTATACATCAGAAGTGGGGGGGTCCAAAACAATTTCCAAAACATTAGCTGTACCATGGTACATTGTAAAGGCCATTATTAAGAAATTTCAAAAATGGCACACATCACCAAGGACAGAAATTCCTTCCATAATGTATAAAAGGACAAGACAAAAATGTAAATACTACTAGTAAACTAGTATGGCTGCCAAGAGACATACAGCAACAATACAAGGTTCACAGGTATATCTGACAAATACTAGCAACTCTCTGAAATGTTCTCCATGTTTCTAGGCTATGATGTAAAGTGGCTAGATGGAAGCTCTTTCTCACAAAAACACCCAGCCTTAACTTAATGACTCCAAATCATGTGCAAATGTCTGATTAGACCATTCCAAATATCATAACAATGTCATAATTTTAAATTATATTAAAAAAAATCCACCATAACTATGGTAAGGCATGGTGCTGGTAGCTTTAAGGATTCTTTTCCTCAGCCAGAACTAGGGCATTTATTCAAGTGTAGTGAAACATGAATAGCTACAAATACCAGTCAGTTTTTTAGTGCAAAACCCTCAGGTATCTGCTAGTAAGCAGAACGGAATTTCACCTTCTGCCTTGACAATGGCCTATCATTCACTCAAATCTATAAAGGAATGGCTTAACCAAAAGATGATTTATGTTTTCGAATGGCTTAGCCAAAGCCCAGAACTGAATCCAACTTAAAATATGTGGGGTGAAATGAAGCAATTTGATGCCTCTAAAATGTTTTGTGAAAGAAACAGTGAAAAAACCTTGGCAAAATTAAGATACGCCACGCCAATAAACTGTTACCAAAAAATATTAAGTAAGATTTTTACAGTGAGAGTGGAAAAAGATTTGATGTATTGTAATTCATCTCAGTTTCACTTTTTTCGTTGTTGTTGTTGTTGTTGTTTTTTACATCACATAAAGCTGGCATTTTAAGATGTGTCAACTTTTTAAATTCATTTTAGAAACGTTACGTTGTGTTTTTTTTTCTCCCCAGGAAAGGCATTGTGGGGAAAGGTCATTTATGAGATTATGGTTCACTATTTACTACACAAAACACTGTGGCACAAAAACTCTGCTAATGAAAAGGTAAAGGTCAGCAGAGAAAATGTGTTTGCCTAGAGTACATATAGGTACACACACATACAGTACACACACAAACACAAAATAATAACTCAAATGTCTGCTCTGAGAAGAATTTATGAAGTGAAATGCCACTGTGGTGGTGTTATCTAAGCAAGCCACAACCACACACACACACACACACACACACACACACACACACACACACACACACACACACACACACACACACACACCTAAGCTTAGCTGTACCTAGACGACTGGTTAGATAAGAGAAAGGTCTGAAAGCCAGTGTGGGGAAAAAAGCCAGCCTGTCACCATCAAAACACACAAACACACACACAGTCATAGCTGCTACATTTTACCTCAATACAGTGTCTCTGGATTTTCATTTCAACACTCACTCATACTAAGTTTCTATATACTATACAGTATAATAATCATACTGATAATTATATTATATTTTAATTCTATACACAATAACATAAAAAAATGTATATAATGGTGGGCTATGCATTTAACACCTAGACTTTCAATGGTGTCTCACCTAAATCAACCCACCCCTTAACACCATCGTTATGATTCCACGGCAATAGAAACCATCAATATTATACATAAACTCAGGATAACAGTGCGCTGCATCACAGACAGGTCTCTCATGCAGAAAGAATGAATTTCAAAATGACTAAAGCAAGAAACCCATTTAACACAATTCAACAAGTCTCCTTTCATCATCAGTAGAAGCATCAATATTAACTTTATAACATGACCCTGTGTTTTCCATGCATATTTCCACGAATTACGGGTTTCCTGGGGATTAGAAATGGAGGTAAATTGTTTTTTTGCAAATTCAATAAGAAAGAAATTAAAAAAGTATAAATGGTTTATAAAAAAGTTCAACAACTCTAGTTTTGGCTGACCTTTATCGATGATGTCCAGCTTTTCTTAAAAAGTCCATCTTGTAAATGTCCTTGTAAGTGGATTTTAGTCCAAATCAATTTCTTCTACTCTGTCAGCCTTTGTGATTTAAATAAACAATTAAAGAACATATTTACATTTAATCACCACATTATCTGTGTAAAGCTGCTTTGAGACAATGTTCATTGTTAAAAGCGCTATACAAATAAAAATGAATTGAATTGAATTGAATATTAAATCCACATGAATATATTGGAGCTTGTGCAGTTTGCTGCACATGCGGTTTGCAAGCTCTGACTAGTGTGTGCTCTGACCATCCGAACAAAGGAAAAATTCAGAAGACATTGGATGCCTGTCTAATGGCCCCAGTGACTGAAACTCGAAATCTGATTGGTTAAAGCATCAGCTTTATTTTCATGTATTTTATGCTAGCAAGTGCCTGCAGTGTTCGTTTATTAAGGCCTCACGTCAGATGCCTTTGCTCCCGTCAACATGTGATGTGATGGCTGAAATCTGATTGGATAGAAACTCCAATGTATATAGAAACTCTTTGTTGCAGTGTACCTGAGAGAAATGCTTTGAAATGAAGACAATAAACTATTGTGAATCATTTAATACATATTGATGGAAAGAAATATATGAAAACATACGTCAACTATTCTTAGCTTGCCACTAATCAAATCATTATATTTAAAATAAACATATTCAATGCTTATAATATATTAAGTCTGGAATACCCACCAAATTCATGCATTAAAATATTGACACTACAATAAAGGCCTATTATATGTTCATTTCAATGAAATCTGATTTCTCATTCAATCCAATTCATTTTTAGACACTTTTAGTTTGGACATTGTCTCAAAGCAGCTTGATTTAGATAAAGCGGTTATAAAAGAATGTAAACGTTTGTTTCTTATAATTGTAGGTTTGTCCCTAATGAGCAAGACAGTGTCACAGTGGTGACTGTGGTAAGGAAAAAAACTCCCTGAGATGGCATGAGGAAAAAACCTTGAGAGGAACTAGATTCAAAAAGGAATTAAATGTCCGTTCATTACATTTTATTGCTGTTAAGGTTAAAATTCAACACAATTCAAAGATCAATGGGTTTGTGTTTAAAGATAGATAAATAGATAGATCGATCACTTTATTCTTCCCAGAGTGAAATTCAAATATTAGTAATACTAGTAAGTTTTCCCACTTATATAAGATTTTGACTTATGCTAACTTGCATTTGAAGGTTTTATTTCTTGGAGCCTAAGGGAATTATTTTTTAACTAATGGGAATGAACTGCTTCTTGTTAGCTGTTTGGGGTTTTTTTTTCACATGACATTACTGTCATAATATATACAGACAACATATCAAAAAATTTAACTAACCTAAGAAAATAATGTGTGTTTTAATAGTATATTAGACAAGTTCTCCTACTAGACTCTGGAGCCATGGTCAAGGTGTCTAACCTGACATGTGACTTTAGTAACTGGATAATCCTGAGGGATTTAAACTCTGCCTGAAGGCATTGTGTGATGCCAAAGCAATTGTGGGTCAGTCTCCATCATTTATATAAGAACTGCATATGGGGGGTGATTTGCTGTCTCTCACTCTCACTCTTATCTGATATTTCTTGATCTGAGAAGCTTTTGTCCTTTTCAGTTACAGTGAGAGAACGTTGATGTCACAACCACCTTGTTGTAAGTTGTAATAGTTGATATTCTTTATTTTTATTATTTACTTACAATTATAAGGAAAATACATAACATGAATATGTAATATGAAAATATGTGAAAGATTTAATTTTGCCTTAAAAAAATATGTGCTAAACCCCATTTGAAAAAAACATTTAGGTTTGGATACTTAAAGAACTAATCATTAAAAAAAAAAAAGAGTAATCTTACCTAATGTGCCTTTAAAACATTTTGATGAAGACCCGATTTTTGAGTAATTCCGATTGGACTAAACAGAAAACGCTTAAAATTAACCAGGCAGTGTGTACGTAATCACGATCTGCTCTGTAGCACTGTACAATGTTCCGTAAATGTTTACACAGGTGTCTGTACGAACACTCAAGCGCAAAACAAATGTCAAAACAACGCTACTGCTTAATTAACGCTACCCATCTATTCACTCCTCGGGTTTTTGTTTCCATGGTGCTGCTGAAAAAAATGACAAAATACCAAAGACTTCTGTTTACAAAACACGCAACCATCAAAGATATTCGTTTTACCAGTCGACACCTCAGCTCGGATTGTCAGTTTCGTCGTTACTGTGGTTTGAATGATGTTTTGACAGTAATTACATTTCTCCGCAGGTAAAATGAGCTGGATCTGTTAGCAGAGGTGGAAAGTAATAAATGACATTTACTCGCTTTGCTGTAATTGAGTAGTGTTTTAAGTACTTATTAAAGTGATTTTTACATTTTCTTTTACTTAAGTATATTTTGTTTAAAGTATTGTACTTAACTACATTTTAAATCATAAATCCATTACTGAGTAAAAAACAAACGTGCTAAACTTACAAGAAAGGAAGAAGGAGACGAACAAGACAGACGCCCGTGATGCAGACCCAAATGAAAGTGCAACGGCGTAGAATTTTTATGAAACAAATCATATGTAGGCGACCACTTTGTATTCAAATGCAAGAAATGCAATACTTTACTGGACAGTGTAAGCTATGCTTGCCCAAAGCAACTGAACTGGCAGCTTATAAAAACTTGGCATCAAACTGCACAAGCATGTAAAGGTAAGTTAATAATAACATACCTTAATTTAACATAGTTGTTTGTGACATTGCTAATGTTGGTTAGCACCAGGGTTGGAAATGAACAGGGACTTGGGGCAAAACTGTCAGTGCTTAATAAAGCTAGTTCTTTACCAGTGTCGTGATTCGAGTGTCATATAAAATTAATGAAAAGTGTTATATTTTAGAGTAGATCTGATGATGTTGCATTAGATTTGAGAATTACCGTATAACCAATCACACACTTATGTTGAGAATGCAGTGTCCAATCAAACCGATTTGATTCAATGATGCATGCACTCCCTTTCTGAATTCTGAATCTGCAATTGCAATTGCTCACATTTTTATAAATGACATTAAAACAGTTGATATTTTTTTTTTTTAAGTGCATAACTCACATTAGATTCAAGTCATGGACTGTGGTGATTTTTTTTGTTGTTGTTGTTGTTGTTGTTGTTGTTGTTGTTATTACTGCACAATTTGTAAAGGTGATCCTTCATTTAAAAACAACTACCATAATTTCCGGACTATTAAGCGCACCCAAATATAAGCCGCACCCACTGAATTTTACAAATATTTTTATTTTTAACATAAATAAACCGCACCTGTCTATAAGCTGCAGGTGTCTACACTAATGTACTTTACACAGGTTTTAATGAAAGACACGTTACACACTGTGTAACAGGTGAAATATGTTGCGCTTTCTTTAGGAGCATAGCGGTATTTTGGGAATAGCATGCCACTGCATTTTTCCGCTTTTACTGCATGTGTGCAAGACGAGGATTCTGTCCTTATTATTTTCTGATTTTCTGAGTTTCTTTGACCAACCCGTAACGCTGTTGCCAAGAAAAGTAAAAAAGCACAAGTTTTGGAAACCTGTCTGTGCTTATATGATTTCTGTTGCAACTGGAGTTAGTGAGCTCTCCCTTCACCCAGACTCAATGCGCTACAACGGCTTGTATCTAAACAGTAGCCGACCAAAAAAGTCATTGTTCACTGTCTTCCTCCTTCCTTTCACAACTATTTCTCTCTGAAGTTTATCTTTTGGCATCGTCGTGCATTTAAAAAAAAAATGTTTTTTCTCCCGATGCCGTGCAGCTCAGAACACAGGTGAGGTGTGTTTTTTCGTTTCCGTTCGGAAATTTCATTGGTCTAATGTTATGTCGCTCATTTTTTTGGCTTGAAGTTTGTGAAACCGGGAAAAACCCAGGAAAAATTCATTAATTAGCCACTTCGTTGTTTAAGCCGTGGGGTTCAAAGCATAGGAAAAAAGTAGCGGCCTATAGTCCAAAAAATACGGTAGTTTGAAATGTGTATCCCCCTTGTCTGTTATTGAACTACACTAGAATTCCCCACCCCACCCCCACTATTTAATAAAGTAACTCAGTAAATGTTTACTTTGAGTACATTTCAAATGAGTTACTATTTACTTGTACTAGAATAGATTTTTAGACTGGTAAATTTCCATGTACTTAAGTAAAAATTTATTGACGTAACAGTCTTTTTATTTACCCCGGTCTTAACAGGTAAAGAGGATAAAGTAGTAAACAGCTCCAGAAAGATTAATCTCTCTTTTAAGAAGGAGATGTGGCCGCCCTGAAGCGGGTGTGGCCTCTGTGTGTGTGTGTGTGTGTGTGTGTGTGTGTGTGTGTGTGTGTGTGTGTGTGTGTGTGTGTGTGTGTGTGTGTATATATATATGGCCTGTGTGCCTGTTACTCCAAATGAATTTGGTGTGGCCTCAGTTGCTGTTGGTCCAAATAAAGGAGGTATGGCTTACGGAGTCACTAAGAGATTTCAAAGTAACTATGGCAAACATTCTAAATCTGCAGAAATGCATTCTTTAAATACAGATTAGTCCATAGATTATAGATAATAGTGAAGAGTTTGACAAGAGAACTGGATGGAACAGAAAAGTACAGAGATTTACACAGGAGATTATCCATTGCTTGCTACATTATTCTTTTAGCTCCAGTGCAAAACCTCTGGAAAGATATTAAACATTCAGAGCAATGCTTCTACACAAAAAGGCCTTGCATGACATGTTCACTGGGTTGCAATAAAACTCCTCTCTCTCTCTCTCTCTCTCTCTCTCTCTCTCTCTCTCTCTCTCTCTCTCACACACACACACACACACACACATACACAGAGTAGGTGGGTCAAGGAGAAAGCCATAAGAGCAGACAAACACACTACTGACAGTTCCATTACTCTCTCAAAACATCCACTTTATCCTCCCATCTTTTCCATTACCAAGCCAAGGATGGAAGGGTGTCTGAACAACAGGAGTGGAGGAGATGAGGCCATCTGAAGTTAGGAGTCCATCCTTGACGCACACCGACACAAAAAGAACCGTGAATGCTGGAAAAGCTCGTGTCAAGTATGATTGGAAAAAAGGTGTGGGAACTGATCTCAGAAGACCTTCTGGGTTATATAACGCACAAAGAAATACATTGCAGTGCAGTCAAGGGAATGGTGAAACGGAAAGTTGGAGAAGTGAGAAAGTGACCTAAAAAATTAATCTACAGCTTAAAAAGCATTGGCTTGTCATTAAAACATACAGAGTCAGTTGTATCTCCATATTCATTATTGTTATGCTCAACATTTTGTTACAAGGGTCCCAGAAGCCTAAAGGACTACAAGGCTAATATAGCTAACAAGTAAGAAAGGTTTATAGCTAGGGTCATACGATATCATTACACACTTCATTTGAATCTTGTCGGGTTGTTTAGAATCGCTTATATGGCTTATGTCACATAGCTTGATATCACATTAGCATCAAATGGAAGGTCCAAAGTAGGGATGCTCGGTATACCAGTATTGGAAAAATATGGGTATATATTATATTTCAAATGTTCTATCATAAGTATGCTGAATTCGGTATTTCATACACTGCTGTTCTAAAATTCACTTGTAGTGCTTTCCAAATTGCTGTGAAACCTTAAAAGACACACATGCATTAATTAATTCATTAATATTCATTAATTAATTAACTAAATGTTCCTGGTAGATTTTTTGTAACATTTCGAAACCTTTTGTTTGCACTGAAAAGATAAATGAATATATCTGAATATATATATATTGAATATATTTTCATTGTATTACTTCAGTTTATATATATATATATATATATATATATATATATATATATATATATATATATATATATATATATACATACAGTGGAACCCGGTTATCTCGCCCTCGGTTACCTCGACAACCCTATTAAGTCGACGTTTTTGAAGTGGAACCGCAAAATTCTCGCTTTTTCTAAGCATTTTTTATCGGTTATGTCAACTTTTTTTATGTCGCCGAACCCTAATATCTTGAGCACAAGGGGGGAAACATTTGCCATTTAACGTCGGTTATCTCGGTGCAGCTGCAGAAAAACTCGTGGAAGTGGCGGAAAAATCAAACCTTACAGCTGCTACAGGTGTTGTATAGTATACTGGTGAATCTCTGCTGTTAATTAGTGCACATATGCCTTTTGCTGTTAAATGTTATGCGATGAACGGGAGGCGAAAGCCGTGATTGGCGGTGCGGAACGTGTGATGACCAGCAAAATCATAGAATGAACCGGGATCGGGGGAGAATCCGCGATGCGCTTTGGGAAGAAAAGCGCAGCCGTTGAGAGAGTGCCGGTGGGAAGGCACGTACCGGGATACGCATGCGCGATAACAACGACCGCCGTGAACCAACATATACCAACAATAACGGACAGTGAGAGTGTGGAAGTTTAAATAGGAGCTGGTGATGATGATAAACGAGCTCCATATGTGAGCGATTGAAGCCTGGAGCTTTAGAGAAAGCGGCCGAGAAAGCACCTGACACGCTGAAGGAGGCCGAAGGGGGCGTGGCAGGTGGATTCCTGACAGATAAACATGTACTGTATGTATTTTTATAGCATGCCTTCATCAAACAAATCACGGCAACGCTGTTGTGTAAAAAAAACCTACAAAAACACGTGCATGCACATTCTCATTTATTAACGCACATCATGTACATAAAGAAATTTCAAGCACGTTAATATATTGCCGCCATTTTGATTTTCGTTTATCTCGATCATCGGTTACCTCGATGCTTTTTGGCGACCCCCTAGGACATCGACATAACCGGGTTCCACTGTATATATATATATATATATATATATATATATATATATATATATATATATATATATATATATATATATACACACACACACACACACACACACACACACACACACACACACACACACACACACACACTCACCAGCCACTTTATTAGGTACACCTTATTAGTACCAGGTTGGACCCCCTTTTGCCTTCAGCACTGCCTTAATCCTCCGTGGCATAGATTCAACAAGGTACTGGGAACATTCCTCAGAGATTTTGGTCCATATTGACATGATAGCATCACGCAGTTGCTGCAGATTTGTCGGCTGCACATCCATGATGCGAATCTCCCGTTCCACCCCATTCCAAAGGTGCTCTATTGGATTGAGATCTGGTGAATGTGGAGGCCATTTAAGTACAGTAAACTCATTGTCATGTTCAAGAAACCAGTCTGAGATGATTCGTGCTTTATGACACGTTATCCTGTTGGAAGTAGCCATCAGAAGATGGGTACACTGTGGTCATAAAAGGATGGACTTGGTCAGCAACAATACTCAGGTAGGCTGTGGCATTGACACGATGCTCAATTGGTAATAATGGGCCCAAAGTGTGCCAAGAAAATATCCCCCCCACCATTACACCACCACCACCAGCCTGAACCGTTGATACAAGGCAGGATGGATCCATGCTTTCATGTTGTTGACGCCAAATTCTGACCCTACCATCCGAATGTCGCAGCAGAAATCTAGATTCTTCAGACCAGGCAACGTTTTTCCAATCTTTTATTGTCCAATTTTGGTGAGCCTGTGCGTTTTGTAGCCTCAGTTTCCTGTTCTTAGCTGTCAGGAGTGGCACCCGGTGTGGTCTTCTGCTGTAGCCCATCCGCCTTAAGGTTTCGAAGTGTTGTGCGTTCAGAGATGCTCTTCTGCATACCTCAGTTGTAACGAGTGGTTATTTGAGTTACTGTTGCCTTTCTATCAGCTCGAACCAGTCTGGCCATTCTTCTCTGACCTCTGGCATCAACAAGGCATTTGCGCAAAGAGAACTGCCACTCACTGGATATTTTCTCTTTTTCGGACTATTCTCTGTAAGCCCTAGAGATGGTGGTGCATGAAAATCCCAGTAGATCAGCAGTTTCTGAAATACTCAGACCAGCCCGTCTGGCACCAACAACCATGCCACGTTCAAAGTCACTTAAATCACTTTTCTTCCCCATTCTGACGCTTGTTTTGAACTGCAGCAGATCGTCTTGACCATGTCTACATGCCTAAATGCATTGAGTTGCTGCCATGTGATTGGCCGATTAGAAATTTGCGTTAACAAGCAGTTGGACAGGTGTACCTAATAAAATGGCCAGTGAGTGTGTGTGTGTGTGTGTGTGTGTGTGTGTGTGTGTGTGTGTGTGTGTGTGTGTGTGTATATATATATATATATATATATATATATATATATATATATATATATATATATATATATATATATATATATATATATATATACATACACACACACACACACACACACACACACACACAGTGCAACCTCCTTACTCGCTGGGGATACGTTTTATAACCCTTCATGAGTAACAAAAAATCTCATGGTTTTGACTCTTAACTCTTTCAAGGGGAATTGTACATGTACTGTATACCAAGGTATTAAAGCCACAATTATGGAAGAGTTGTGGTGGAAAAATAAATTTTAATGATAGAGTTCCAGTGTGACTTATAGATGCATCCTTCGCTTGTCGACACAATGCAAAACTGGCAGCGAAAAACATTCATTACTTGTTAGTGGGATTAGCCTATTTTTCCACTAAAAAAAAAATTCAAGGAAACACACTTCATACTTGGAAGAAATAACCTAGTGAACTAAAATTCCATAGAATTAAACTGGGACATGATGTGGGTCACAATGCATGTATAGACTATGGAATACCAAAAGGCTCAAATGAATCTTTTTAAATTTGTATATACAACGTGGTATCTAAAAGTTTAAAATCTAGTTTTGTAAAATGTCAACAAATGGTAGCACAAAGCTACATGCACAGTCACAGGGAGCACCATCAGTGTGTCCTATGTACATCGGGAGCTGTGCAACTGATGCTGTTCTGACCACGTATGCATGTGCGAGCTCAACTCACATGCGAGTTTATCACCAGGAACCACATGATCTCATTTCCGCACACACCCTACCTGGCAGATTTGGCTCCTGCAGATTTCACCCTTTTCCCAAAGATGAAGATCCAGCTCAAAGGTCACCGTTTTGACACTATTGTGGAGATCCAGCACAAATAGTAGAAAATGTTTGAAACGCTTTTAATAGAAGACGTCCAGGACATTCCAATAGTACCAGGAACACTGGGAAAGCTGTATTGCTTTGGTACGGGACTATTTTAAGGGTGAAAGTGTGGAAATGTAGACCAATAAAGTAGATTCTTATATACAGAGCTAATCTTGATCATTTCTGATACCACATCTTAGTAATCATATACTTACTCAAATAAGGTTACTGCAATTAAAAATATATATATAAGTATAGGCAGGACAATAAAAGGTACTTGTTTCTGAACCATACATGCAATATTGCAATCATTTAATAAATAAGTATAACAATTTAAAGTTAAATGTTCATGTATGTTAAAGAATGTTGTCATCTCAATAATCAGTAAAAAAATAGACTAAAATGACATTTTCTATGTGATCAGCAATGTGCCAGAGAGAGAGAGAGAGAGTGAGAGAGAGAGAGAGAGAGAGAGAGAGAGAGAGAGAGAGAGAGAGAGAGGAGATTACATCACTAATCTCCCATTTCTGAGTCAAGTCACAACATGACAAAGCAATCAACTGGCCAAGGACACACAATTAGTAAAACCACTAAAACTACACACCAATCTGTGTGTGTAACAGTGCGACTCTCCTTTAAAGAGTGAGAGATCAGCATATCAATGTTTCAGCTTTCAGGGCTGCTTGTCAATGCAGAGAGAGAGAGAGAGAGAGAGAGAGAGAGAGAGAGAGAGAGAGAGAGAGAGAGAGAGAGAGAGAGTAAATGTGACACTTTTTCCATTGTACCATCATTGTAATCTACAGCCCCCTATTGGTAAGCACTGGAAGTAACACACTTACAAACCTAGATTCAGAAGGAAAGGGAGAGAAAGAAAATATAGCTGTCTAGAATGTAAAAATTGTATACAGAATGTTATCTGATGATGTATATCCCTATTACAAAATATAAGGATGTTATAATTATGCAAATTATGATTAGCATAAAACATATCTAGGTTACGTATGTAATCCTAGTTCCACGAGGAAACAAGACACTGCGTTGAAACGCTTTTGGGAACGCCCCTGCGTTGTCCACGCTCTGAACCACGTGTGAAATCTGGCTAAAAGGCAAGATGTGACATCATAGGCAGACCTCGTCACGTAAGCCAGGAAGCTACAAAATGGCTGTGCGGTGGTAGCAACTTTAGCTTCTGCAAAGAGAGAATGTAAGCGCCGCAGGGATGCAGGGAGTGTGGCATGGAGATGCAGCGCCTCGTTCCCCCGGGGAGCTAGGGTTACATACGTAACCTAGAGAGCTGCGTCTAAACACTTTGGGAACGAGTGTCCAATCACGCCACACTGACCAGACCCTGCCAAATGTGTGAGGGCCTCGGCACCTGCATGCAGGACAGAGGAGCCCAGAGTGGAGGAAACGTGTCACCAGAGGGTGCCTATCCAGCAACTGCCCTGCAGGCGGGGTGATATATGCCAAGATGGCGGACACATAAACCTTCAGGGTTTAAGGGGTTAACCCTGTGGCAAACTGATCCTGTAAGAACTCCAGAACTGAACCAATCGGGCAGTTAACTGGGTCTACGTTATGGTGCTCACACCATAACGTAAACAGCTGCCACCATGTGGTGTACGACCTTCTCATGGAGTGAGCTCTCTAACAGAGTAGGGTCTCTACTACCTTGGTAGAGAAACCAGCCACTACGAACTGTGCCCCCTCAGGGGCCACAGCTTCCACAACTCCGGGCGGGGGTGAACCAGGGTTCCGCCCGCCTGTGAGAGAAGATCCCACCTGGGAAGAATTCCCCACAGAGGGCCCTCAAGGAGGGAAACCAGGTCCGCAAACCATGGATTGCCCGACCATCTAGGTGCTACCAGGAGGAGACAAACTCCTTCTCGGCAAACTATCTTCAGAACTCCTGAGAGCAGTGCAATTGGGGGAAGGCGTACAGGAGTAGCCTCTGCCATGACTGCACCATGGCATCCAGCCCTATCGGGTGAGAGAGAGAGAACCTGAGTGGACAGTGCGAAGTCTCCCGGGTTGCTAACAGATCCACCCGGGCTCAGTAGAACCTCTGCCATACCTGCTCCACCACCTCGGGGTGGAGTCTCCATTCCCCAGGCCTCAGCCATTGTCTTTTCAAAAGGGTGTCTGCTCTGCAATTCAACCGTCCCGGGATGTAAATGGCTCTCAATGAGAGGAGTTTGTCCTGGGACCATAAGAGGACCTCTCACACCAACTTGTTCAAGGGTGGTTGATGTACAAGACCAACGCTGTATTGTCCATGCGGACCAACACATGGTGACCCGTCAGGTCCGGGAGGAATTGTTCTAACCCCAAAAACACGGCCATCATCTCCAGGCAATTTACGTATGTGCCACAGGAGACGTGGCCCGCGCACAGACAGCATACGCGTCGACAAGGAGTCCCTAAGACGGGGCTTTGGGACAGAAACAACGGTTATTTCCACACATCTAAAGCTTGAAGGGCATGCTGCGAGACCTTGATTGTACGATATGGATTCCATCCAGGGAAGAACCCTCTTCCCCGGAGCCACCACTGGAGGGGTCTCATATGGAGGAGGCCGAGTGGAATCACACTAGACGCTGCCGCCATCAGACTCAGCAGCCTCTGGAACTGCTTCACAGTGAGTGGATGGCCCTCTCATACTCTCCTGACTGCAGTAAGGATGAATCTGATCAGGGCGGGAGGCAACCATGCCCGCAACCTGGCCGAGTCTCTCTGCACTGGAGAAAGTACACTCTTCCCGGCGTACAGTCTTAGCCCCAGTCCCTCCATGCAGGCCAGAAAACGACATCTTGATGCCAAACCGCCTGGAGCTCTGATTGACCCAATATCAACCAAATGTCGATATAATTCAAAATGTGGATGCATTATTGGTAAGCTTTACCCCGAAAGCAACCTCAGGAACCTAATGTGTGCGGGAAGAATGGCTACGTGGGAGCATGCGTCCTTCAGATCTAATGTAACAAACCAGTCCTTTAACTTGATCTGAGACACAACCTCTTTGAGAGTGAGCATCCTTAAGCCGAGCCTCATAAGTGAGCAGTTTAAGGAGCGGAGATCTAGAATGAGACACAACCCGCCATCCTTCTCCAGAACAACAAAGTACGGGCTGTAGTAGCCTGACTCTCTGACCTAGGGGGGGACCACCTCGATGGCCCGCTTTCTCAGAAGAGTACACACCTCCTGTTCCAGGACTAAAGCCTGCTCGGGTGACACATCTTGATAAACCGGGGAGGAGAAGAAGGAGAAGAATCGCGTAGCCCTTCTCTACAGTACACAGGACCCACCAAGAGACTTGTGGCAGCCCTCCCAGACTGATAGAAAGTTCCACAGGGAAACCAACCCCTCTGGGCTGGCCTCTGACCCACTCAGAGAGGCTGAAGTGGTGCTCTGCAGCCGACGACACATCCTGAGGAAGCTGCGCCCTGAAACACGTCCCATGGCAGGGCTAGCAGACAGTCCTCCGAACCCGAACGGCCAGAGCACCGTACTGCGGCCATTCAAGCCTCCTGAGAGGTGGCAGGTTTCCCCTATTTGCAATGAACTTTCGGGCGGTAATAGATTGAGTAAACCACTGGAGGGAGGCTGCGCCCTGAAACACATCCTGTGGCAGGGCTGACAAACCGGCCTTCCGGTGGTGCCGGGGAGGGACGGGCACCATGGCATGAGGTGTACACCGCCCTCCAAGACGTAAGCCGTCAGGACTTATGCACCATGTCCCGTTTATTAGAGGCGAGGATGATCCTCAGGTCGGCTAGCCCCTCCTTGGGCTCTTTCCGGGCTACACAGTGCCCGGACGTACCAGGCCAAGGCTGCCGCTGAAACAGCCCCACTGAAAAGTACGCGCCGCATACGGGTCTTCCAGGACACAAACACCTCGGTGTGCAGGTCGGGGAAGGCGCTGAGGCTGTGACACGGGGCGCAAGAAACGCTAAGCCAGCTCACTGGGTGCACGCTGCTTCTGCTCCTCGACCGGTTAAGCTAGCTCGAGCTTGGACATGGCCATGTCACAACCTCAAGAAGCACCTCGTACAGCACATGCTGCGAGGAGTCCGTGGGCACGCTAGGGTCCATCATCCCTTCCTCCTCAGAGGGAGAGACATGTAACGCCGTGCTGGGTGCACCGGGAGAAGAAGCAGCCACCAGGCATGCTTCCTCGAAAGAGCAGGTGTTCGACCCGGCAGGGGAGGCTGAAGAGGACTCGTCTGACTCCACGCCTTCTGCCAGATCGGCCTGTAAGCCACACGACCACTGGCGCTGCTAGCCTCGGCAAAGCTGGACCAAAAGCTGGACCGAGCCGCAAGGGAGATCGCTCTCTGAGGAGAAAAAATTCTCTCACCTCGGAGGAAGAAATACGGAGCACCGCATTACATGCACTGTGAGAAGGAACCGGCAAACGAGCACTCTCACTGTGGAATGGGCGCTCGGCCAGCAGCCGGGAGCGCATAGCCACACGGTTAAAATGCTAATAGCCGATTCCCTCGAGAGCCGACTAAGCATGCTCCTAAACTAAGCAAACAGCACATCAGCTGCGTGTATCCCCCCAAAATAAAGCGAGGCAAGCAGAAACACGCAGACAGAATTCTGCCTGCATGTAAGCTCATGACTGCACAGATAACACACACAAAGCGCTTACCTGAACGAGCAGAAACTAATGTTGCTACCACCGCACAGCCATTTTGTAGCTTTCTGGTTTACACGAAATTGCCTGCCGATGACGTCACGTCTTGCCTATTGGCCAGATTTCACACGTGGTTCAGAGCGTGGACAACGCAGGGGAGTTCCCAAAGCGTTTCGACGCAGCTCGAATGGGGAATGAACAATAACATGCAAACAGTAATGCTGGTTAAGAAAATTCTACATCCTATGCAGTAAATTGTAAATTAAAAAGAAAATGTACATTTGGTGTTTGATGTTTTTGCCAGAGAATGCTGGAGAATGTTGTTTCATTGGAGTATAATAGTAAATGTAGCATTTGATATTGGTGTTATGGTTATTGTTGAAGTGTGTTGGTATTTTCATGGAAGATTTGAGGGTTTTGGTGGAGAATATTTGTGTTTGTGGGGCTTTGATGAAAAATGTTGTTGTGTACTGGGGTATTGCTTGAGATTGTTGGTGTGTGCTGGGGTTTTGATTAAGAATGTTGATGTTTGTTGGGGTTTTAATGGAGAATGTTGGTGTGTTTTGGAGTTTTGATGAAGAATGTTGGTGTGCGTTGGGGTTTTAATGGAGTATGTTGGAGTGAGTTGGTATTTTCATGGAAAATGTGAGGGGTTAAATGGAGAATTTTGGTGTGTGCTGGGGTTTTATTAAATAACTTTGGTATGTTTTAAAGGAGGATATTGGAGCTTTGTTGTTTTGGTGTTTAATGTAGTGTTGAGAAAGCTGGCGTGTCTTGGTAAATAATGATAACCAATAAATCTATCAATATGTGTTTTGGTGTATGATGATGAATTTTGGCTTCTTGGCCTGTAGAGAATGTTCATATGTAAATTAAGACTGCTGGTGTGTGTTAATGTTTGATGAAAAATGCTGGCGGGTGCTGGTATTGGAAGGAGAATGCTAGTGTTTTTTTGAAGAATGTGGTTTGGGATAGTATTTTATGAAGAATGCTGGTGGTTAATGGATAATGCTGGTGTGTTGGTAGAGAATACGTTTCTGATGGAGAATTTTAGTGGAATGTTGGCTGATGGTAAAAGCTGTAGTGTTTTGAAGCTTCATTGAGAATGATGATGTTTGTTGAGGTTTGATGAAGAAATATTGGTGTGTGTGTGTTAGTGAATTCTGTTTTGTTTTAAAGCCCAAAGAGGCTGTAATATTAGGATATTCATCATATTGAATAAATGCTGGTTTTATAGACCATCCGCAAACCAAGAAAAATATAACCGCAGGAGCTCATACTGTAATGCAAATCGAATACTTGGCTAGAGCGTGGCTCAGGTGACAGAGAAGAATGTTTCCTGTAACTTCCTGTGTGAAACCTTACTGCTCTTGTATTAACTTAGGCATTCAAGTGGAAACTGAATTTATCATAGACATCACAAAAGAGAAAAGCACATAAACCCAGAGTGTGAACAAGGATGAGAAAGTAAAAGAAAAAGGTTAAACAAAGACAGATTAATGGAAAGAAAGAGACAGATACACAAACACAGAATGATTTAGAATGATGTCATTAGAATGCATTTCAGCAGTCAATATCACGATACAGACTGTAGAAAATATCTACACACACGTGAAGATGTTCTGGCCTGAGCTTATATTATATAAATGCGCTGCAAGGATTGGTGTACTGTACTGCTGATTGTCATCATTACAAGAAAATGCCTGGAGTCACTGATGACAAGTGAATGTTGTATGCTAAAAATAGCAAAAACGGCAATCAGCTCCTATTATCAAGGCTTGGATTCATCCCATGCCATCAGATCAGAAAGAATGATGGGAGAATATAGTTGAATGCTTAACAGGAAACATCAGGAATATTGATACATTTTCAAGAACCAGAGCTGATAGTCATAGTTCCTGCACATGAGGACTTTTTTGTGACTGGAATCTATTTGAGCTGAGCTTTTTGACTGTGACAAGCTTCTCCAGAACAGCTACCTTACTCATAATCTTTCACAAAACCCGATTACACCAACAAAACACTTCTGTTTCTACAAGAGTGCATTTTGTGCGTATTTCTCAATATTAACATGCTTGATCCTTACCCTGTTGCTGTGTTTTTGCCGTCTGCTAAAATGATGACGGGTTTGTGTCATTTCTGTTGTTCTTCATCACTGTCCTGATGCCTGTGGTGCAGTAGAAAAGTGGAACAAGATCTCTTTCTTGAGAGTTTGGTTGCTCGAAGGACTCTTGATCCTCGAAGGAAATTGACCATCTGTAATTAACAAAGTGTTCAAATCAACAAATGTCCATGCTAACCAGAGCTTCATAATGAAATAAATTTTGTCATGATTGATGGTGGATGCAATTGATTTCCTCAGTCATATGTCAAATGTCAAACGTAGAGGCCTATGGTTTCATCGCAAATACAAAAATACATCAATACACTTTTGTGGCATCCAACTTTGTGAAAATACAAACGCACCGGCAATGAATGCAAGAACACCACACAGACGATGAGGCATTATTCTTTCTAGTTCAGAATGTGCACTGAGCAGCACCATTTTTAAACATAGGAAAAACTAGACGGTCGTCTAGGGTGCATCCAGCTGGGGGCGCTATTGAACGCTCGCCTATTTAAACACAGCCTAGATTTGATCTCCATAGGGTTGGCATTTCTAAACTGGAAATGACACACGTAAAACAACAGCTGCAGTAATTGAGAAGGAACGTGTCAAATAGTGTAAATTCAAAAGTATAAAATTACATAAATTTGCAGATAACAAAGCCATAAATGTAGTTTTTCTCTTTTCTTTTTTATTCTCTTTCTTTTTCAGTCGAACTACAGGGTTACAAGGTTTTTCTGTTAACCACGTTTAAGAGAGAACCTGCCACTTAAACGTTTTGAAATCACTAATGCTTTTTAATGCAATTTTTATTTGAATAGTCTTGACTTATATATAAATGTAAATGTACTGATTGATATCTATTACAATTATCATGAGCCTAAAATCTTCTTTTCAACTACTTCAACAAAATTGCACAAATAAGGCCACTGGTGTTGTGGCATGTGAGATACTCAGGAGTTATATCCATCATTCATTACTCTCAAAATGTTCTGCTTGCTTTTGAACTGATGCTGAACTGTATGTCATCGTCACCATCAAGCGGCAATAAATACCATCAAGCGGCATTTGTAACAAGTTTAAAAAGTTTAAAATTGGTAGCTTGCTACGTGTTTGACCAGTTACGTTTTTATCCACTCGTAAATAAAAAGGAACGACTGAATTTGCAATATGTAATTAAGTAAAAAGTACGAGATTTGAGTTTAAAATGTAATGAAGTTAAAGTAAAATTCTCCATAAATGGACATACCATACTTCAGTAAAGTATTGATATGCAAAAAAGCTACTTAAATACAGTAACAAATTACATTTACTTCATTACTGTTCACCACTGTAATTACCAAGCCTATGGCAAACTTGAACAGGACATATGACTTGTGGCATGACATGACATACTGTCATATATTATAACATCTGTCCTAAAATGTAAATTTTGTGCTGCCTTCTATCTGTCTTGTGATAATGAAAATGCCAGTCATGTGCTAAATGACTCAAATCCAATGCAAGATGCTGTAAATGTTCGCAGCTGTTTGGCAGATAACGAGAGTGGAGATTTATTGGAATTTCTCAGTGTTGCACTTTTCCCCCTAATGCATGCTTCATGTTATCAGTTCAGCACTTTTTCCCCTGCCTTTTCTATATGTAGAGCTGTGCTATCTCCAGCACTGCTGCATCTGCTCGTTGAGACCATTAACGTTGATGCTTATGTAAATTGCTCGTTAACCGCAATCACTGGCGACCGGTACAAAATGCTGAGCTTGATCATCGGTTCCTTTGATTACGGCTAAGTGTGTATTTGCATGCTCATGCATATTCATATGTTTGGCATGTTCAGCATGTTAAAAAAAAAAAGAAGAGGAAAAAAAAAAAACTCATTGCAATTCATTGCCGTTAGGCTCTTTGTTCTCAACGGTTGACAAAAGTCGTTATTAGTGCACCGTTACGGGTGTTCGCTTTTCCATTAGGATTATGATGAACTGCAGGGTAAGCCATTGCTTAAGAAGCATTAGACACAATCCAGTGGGTGAGAATCATTCTAAATAAAATAACATTACTGGAATTTGACATGGCAGATAAAATGCCTATTCACACACTCTCTCACACACACACACACACACACACACACACACACACACACACACACACACACACACCTACTTTAACTACAGAATTAAAGCACACATTTTTATCATTGTAATTTCCTGAAGGAACTATGCTTTGGACATCTGAAGGCAGTTCATAAAATCACATCATAGAACTACTAAGATGCCACTGCCAGACCCTTGACCAAGGCCCTTAAACTGGTTAAGTACATAAATGAGATTATTATTAAGTCGCAATGGATAAAAACGCCAAATTCCATAAATGTAATGTAAATCTAAAGATACAGTTTGAGATGATCACATCTAACATCAGAATGAGGACAATCTCACTGATTTTGTCTGTGGCATGGTTGTTTCTTGTCTATAAAGTCTATACAGTGTAGGAAATTACAGCCTGCTTCAACCAATATTCCACTCCAATATACAGTATATCAGAATGAGCTAACCCAAAAAAATGGCTTAAATACCACAAAAAAAGTTATGAAGTTTTGTTTTGGAATTGACAGAATAATCCAATTGGCAAATAACCCCTTAATAAATCTTAGTATGGTAGTGGCAGTGGGATATTAAAGACCATCTCTGACCAAAGGTGTATGTGACCATGAGTACCATTTAACATAATACTCTAAACCAGGTGTGTCCAATCTTTTCCACTAAGAGCCAGTGTGGGTGCAGGTTTTCATTCCAACCAACCAAGTCCACACCAAATTCTGTTTAAATTGAATTCTTTTATTTTAAGTGACTACTAGTTGTTCCCCTTGATTGGTTGGAATGAAAACCTGGACCCACACCTGCCCTTTGTGGAAAGGTTTGGACACCCCTGCTCTAACCCAACCTGTTGGGTAGACGATGCCTGTAACAATACAAAGCAAAGGTGTACAAAGACCAGGCATTAACCAATCCTGGACCGTCGAGCAGTAACATTAACTTCTTCAGCAACTTTAGCTACAGTAGCTCATCTGTTGGATCGGACCAGACGGGCCAGTCTTTGCGACCCACGTGCATCAATGGGCCTTGGCAGCCCATGACCCTGTCGCCGGTTCAACTCAACTAAGCTCAACTCAACTCAAGATCTACTGTCATTCTTACACATACAGAGTACACAAAAGAACAAAATGTCATTATTAACTGGCCAAGGTGCCTATACTGTAAACAGTAACAGTAAACATTAGACATAAATAAAGAGTAAACAATAAACATAGCAGAGTGAAGGTGCGATAAATATGAGGTAGATGTGATAAATATAAGGTTGAAATGTAACACCACGGTTCACCACTGTTCCTTCCTTGGACCACTTTTGATAGATACTGACCACTGCAGACCAGGAACATCCCACAAGAGCTGCAGTTTTGGAGATGTTTGGGGGCCTTCTTGGGAGCCAGCTTTAAAAGAGGCTTCCTTTTGGGATGATGGCCATGCAAACTGACGTGTTGCAGTGTGCGGCGTTTGGTCTGAGCATTGACGAGCGGACCTTCCATTTCTTTGACCTCTACAGCAATGCTGCAGCACTCATGCATCTGTTCTTTGATGCAGCTTCTGCACCTGACGCACAACCAGAGACTCAAGCTCTTTGATCGAATCTTAGATCTTCTTATAGCTTTGGCCATCTTTGTGGAGAGCAACAAATCTAATTCTCAAATCCTCAGAGAGTTCTTTGCCATGAGGTGCCATGTTGAACATCCAGTAGTCAGCATGAGAACATTGTACTCAAAGCACCAAATTTGAACTGCTCTAATACAAGATATACAAATTTGTATGGTCCTGTCAAACAGACACAAAACATGAACATAATGAATAGGACATGTGGCTTTGCACGGTTACACAACGTACACCTGTTATCACTTAGTGTGTACTCACTTTTGTTGCCAGCTATTTAGACAATAATGTTTAATTACTTCCAGAGGACAGTAACATGTAACATGTATGATGTAATATAAGGCTGATCTCATATCTGTTACATCTTTTCCCCTGAAACCTTTTTTTTTTTTTTGCACACACAGAGACTTTCTTAGGGTGTGTGACACAGTTAAAAGTGGAACAGATGGTCTTGTTCTCTTGTGCGCACGCACGCACACACACACACACACACACACACACACACACACACACACACACACACACACACACACACAGCTTTAAGCAATACCATTTGTCTAAACTGTGCTTGTCACACTCTGAATTCAAATGGAGGTGTTATGCATTTTAGCTGAGAACACAAGCAGAATCTCAATGAAAATCTCTCTCTCTCTCTCTCTCTCTCTCTCTCTCTCTCTCTCTCTCTCTCTCTTTCTCTCTCTCTCTCTCACCTTCTTATTCAAGCTTTCTTATTCAGAGGTGCTATCGCTTACCTTTTTCTCTGTAATGGATGACACTCGGGCTTCCTTCATCCACTTCTATTACCTGCAACGCAGAAAAAAAATGCATCTTTATGAAATGTATTATTGCAATTGCACCAGTCATATTATATATCAAATAGCTACACTGATTCATTCAATGGTATTAAATACACCATTTCATAATATCATTCTGGTGTGGGAAAAAGATGTGGCCTGTTGACCTATCAGTTAATTTTTAATGCAGAGACGTGGTATCTGTCTCAATAATAACTTATGATCAACAGGGCAATAGTGCTATGTCAGATTTTATTGGTAAAGATTTCCATTTTTTATATATATATATATATATTTATTTTTTACTGCGGCTTCCACAACATCCTAATCATAATAGAAATGCATAGGGCATAGGGCTAATATTATTTCTTAGTCAGTCAAATATATATACAGTGCCCTCCACAATTATTGGCACCCCTGTTTAAGATGTGGTTGTGGACTTCTAAAAATTCTCCTTTTTTTTAAAACAACATAGAACCCAAATGCAAAAAAAGAGAAAAATCCAACCTTTCATTTAAGTAAATTACTTTGGTGGTAAAAAAATCACACATTTAGAAAAAAAAAAAAAACTTGAAATCATGTGTGCCACAATTATTGGCACCCCTAACAATTCCTCTGAAAAATTTAATTTTTTTTTTTATATATATATTTTTCTGTAGTTGCTAAGGTTGGTCAGGGTATCTAGGGACTTTTAATTAGTAATTCATGATTTCCTGTTTCCCTGGGGTATAAATATGACGTGACACAGAGGCCTAATTCTCTTACCCATTTGTCAACATGGCAAAGACAAGAGAACACACCATTCAAGTAAGGCAGATGTGTGTCGACCTTCATAAGTCAGGCAATGGCTACAAGAAAATAGCCACTCGCCTTAACTTGTCGGTATCTACAGTCAGAGGAATCATTAAGAAGTTTAAAACAACTGGAACAGTGACAAACAAGGCTGGAAGAGGTCCCAAGTTTATCTTGCCACAACGCACAGTGAGGAGGATGGTAAGAGAAGTAAAAAAATTTCCCAAGCTCACCGTCACAGAATTGCATTAAAGAGTGGCATCTTGGGTTCACAGAGTCTCCAAAACAACCATCAGACGCTCTCTACATGCCAACAAGCTGTTTGGGAGGCATGCAAGGAAAAAGCCTTTTCTCACTAACACTCACAAACGTAAACGTCTGGAGTTTGCTAAGCGGTACTGGGACTTCAACTGGGATCGTGTGCTTTGGTCAGATGAGACTAAGATTGAGCTTTTTGGCAACAAACACTCTAAGTGGGTCTGGCGTAAAACAAAAGATGAGTATGCCGAAAAGCACCTCATGCCCACCGTGAAGTATGGTGGAGGATCTGTGATGCTGTGGGCCTGTTTCTCTTCCAAAGGCCCTGGGAACCTTGTTAGGGTGCATGGCATTATGAACGCTTTGAAGTACCAGGATATTTTAAATAAAAACCTGATGGCCTCTGCCAGAAAGCTGAAGATGGGTCGTCATTGGGTCTTTCAGCAGGATAATGATCCAAAACATGTGGCAAAATCTACACAAAAGTGGTTCAGCAGTCACAAACTCAAGGTCCTCCCATGGCCATCTCAGTCCCCAGACCTCAACCCAATCGAAAACCTGTGGGGCGAGCTAAAGAGAAGAGTGCATAAGAGAGGACCCAGGACACTGGATGATCTAGAAAGATTGTGCAAAGAATAATGGTCAAAAATCCCTCTCTCTGTGTTCTCCAATCTTGTGAAATGTTATAGGAGGAGATTAAGTGCTGTCTTGTTGGCAAAAGGAGGTTGTACAAAGTATTAACATCAGGGGTGCCAATAATTGTGGCACACATGATTTCAAGTTTTTCTTTTTTTTTCTAAATGTGTGATTTTTTTACCACCAAAGTAATGTACTTAAATGAAAGGTTGGCTTTTTCTCTTTTTTTGCATTTGGGTTCTATGTTGTTTAAAAAAAAGGAGAATTTTTAGAAGTCCACGACCACATCTTAAACAGGGGTGCCAATAATTGTGGAGGGCACTGTAATATATATATATATATATATATATATATATATATATATATATATATATATATATATAACGTTTCAAATATATTTAGTGAAATACATACAGGTATCATGTCTTGTCTATATCAGTCTCAGAATCTAATATTTGCTCCTTTAGTCAAAGACAGTTGGGAAAAAAAGATGCAATGACAAAGAAAGGAAGCCCTAGAATGAGATTAAGTCTAGACCTTTTTTTAAACCTAATTTAAATGTTTATATCCTGCTGTCTGGGAAGATTGCACCATAATACAACATGACAAGAGATGCAGAGAAATGCAATTTGAATAGATCCTAATTTCCAACAGGGGAATTAAGTAATGCAATGCAACTAGTGAATAAAAAGCTTCAGGTTTCTTTTCAGAAACAAATGTATTAAAGAAATGTTGGAGGAATATCTGTCTGTGTGTGCACGCGATTGCATGTATGCACACTTTTGGAAGAGCAAGATTGGTCAGAAGGTTGCACAGCAAATTGCATAAATGCTTCACATCACCTTATTAAATTGTGTAAGTGTTGACTGATATGATGAACATTTTAATAAAGTGAAGTTTATTTGGAATGTATGGAAGGAGTTTCTAATGTCAGGGCTTTGTTGCTGTAATCACAATCACTGCAACTGAATTGCAGTCTATCTGCATGTGGGTTTTTTTTTTTTCATATGAATATCAAGAGAGTTAATCAAAAATAAATGAATTGAAAGGAACAAATGTTTGTATCCGCTATAAGTAAAGCTACAATTCAAGTCATTTGGTTCTAATGTCATATAATCCACATGCAGTTTTTGAAGTACACCATGAAAAGCAACAGCGTTCCTTTAGAACCAAGGTGCTACATAAGGCAACATACATTTAGACAACGCAACACAAAACTAACCAAGAGATAATCAGCCCTACACACAGTACTACAAAAAGTCCAAATGCGTGCAGACAACATTTGTTAAAACAACAAGGCACAGTGAATTAACGTGTAAGCATCATTTGCCATACGGAATGGCTGCTGCTAAAATGACTGATTTGTTAAATAATATATCAAATAATATTTTATAATATTTAATAAAAATGAAATAAAATACATCGAATCAATGCAATACAGTGGTCCCCCGGAACTCGCAGGGGTTACGTTCTAAGACCCCCTGCGAGTTCCAAAAATCCGCAGATTTTGAACGCACCCCCGCAGCCCTTATGGAATTCATCTACACATTACGTTACTTTAGTACAATAATGAAATTTATGACATGTTTTGTGAAAACAGTTTAAAATGTATTCCTAACTTTTCTGAACATTCGGATAATCCGCAACTTGCTGTTAGTTAGGTTTCAAATGAGAACCCGCATAGTTTTCGGGCCGCGAGTTCCGAACCATAAATTATGGGGGGTTAACTGTACACTTTTTTATTATTGTAATTCAATTAAATAATCAATTACATTTTTACAAATTTAATTGATTCAATAAAATTAAATAAATGAAATAATTATATTGAATAGTTTACATATGTAAAGCCAATTTGGTTTTTATATATATATATATATATATATATATATATATATATATATATATATATATATATATATATATATGTGTGTGTTTTACATTTAATATTACATTTTCTAAAGTTATGTTCTACTTAACTGTTCTGCTTATTTCAGCATACAAATGTCTTTATTCCTTTCTTCCTTCATTTATTCACTCCCTCAATATACAGAATTGTCAGGATTTTTTCCTATTCAGGAATTCCTGAAGCTTTACAAAATTAACGCAAAAGAATCCATACCACCATACTGTCATAAAACGGTGGAAAGGAAGTAGCAAGACAACATTTGAGTTTAACAATAGACTACAAATCATATTTCCAGAAAGCAGTGAGTAGCCACAGTGACACTACGGTAACTCTAGTTTCTTTTTTTTTTCATACCCCTGGAATTGCTGTGTATGTTTTCAAAGTTAATAATAATTAAACAAGAAAAAAAAAAAAAAAACAGTGCCACTGCGCTCAAAGTGCAAGGTGAAGACTAAATAAACTTGTGGTCCACCACTTAATACGTTTGTGAGGGAACTCAGAGTGTAACTATGTTCCACATGTAAAAAGGATTGCATTTGTTACACATGTGTTTAGAATGCTCTGAATGTATATGATTATTTTCCTATAACAGCATGCACCAAGTGTTTTATTTCTTTTCTTGAATGACAATATAATATTTTATCCAATGTACTGCTATATGCTCTCTCTCTCTCTCTCTCTCTCTCTCTCTCTCTCTCTCTCTCCCCTGTTCCTTTCTCTTAATTGCTTGCTTTTCTCTCTACCTTAAAATTTTGTCTCTTCTTTCCTTCTCTCTCTCACTCTCCCTTCTTTTCTCTCCTTCTGTTGGTTTAAACATTACTAATTCCAGGCAGCCAATTCAGTTTTCTAAACCCAGAGGTAAAATTTGAACAAAAACCCCAATGAAAAGGCACACACTCTACTAGAACAACCTCCTGAGCCTGAATGTAAAAAGGCCTATAAATCGTCTTTTGACTGTAAAAAGGGGATGAGCGATAGGAGAAAAAAGATTCTTGGCTTTAACAAACGAGGCTGGGAGCGGGAAGGCTGCTGGAGGCGGGTGAACTTCCTCGCTTACGTCCCGTTCTGAGCCCATGAATCAAAATCGAGCTGCTAAAGATTTCAGGGATAATGGAAAAAACAACCTGCTCTCGAGTTTGATAAATTAACGAAGGCACGACACCATACAATTCGGGTGACATAATGGAACGGGCTCAGTGATATGTTCGTGTCAGTATAAATAGACAGAGTCTCCGGAGCTGGAATGCATAACGCAACATGATCGAGGGTTCATTATTGAGAAAGAAACGAACAAATGCGCTCAAATCTTGCGGTCACGTATATCAACTAAAAGCCCTGACTTCCACCAGGAAGGATCACAGACATTGAGAGAATGCAAGAAAAAATTGTGTTTTCTTTCAAAACTGTGGAAAACGTAGCAACACCCTGAAGAAATGTTCACAAAACAAAGATCATGGTAAAAACAGGCTTAGTGATTTTGCCCAATTATGTGAGGTTACACGTAAAATCTATCATTTTATAGAAAACAGTTGAAAGTTTTATTGCATAAAACTCTACAAGACCTAATGGGAATAAAATTACATGGTTGGAGAAATAAGAATAAAAAACTCAAGCAATATTATTCAAAGATCCATTTACTGGATTTATACTGCGTCATAGGTGAATGTTTAATTCTAGTTGATTTTGTTTTCTGTAAAAGCAGCTTTGATTGCAGATCCAGATTGTATCTATATCGAGGTGCTTATTTTAATAACTTATCATTCTAACACATGCTCTTAGTATAATAAACCAAATTGCAAATACAGTACGTGTTATTCAGTAAGAAGACTGTGATTTATGAGAGAAAAAGAGAGTCTGAGAAAGAAACAATTGTTCATATTGATATAATGTTAAAGATATTTGAAACTAACTTGTTTCACACATTTTACAGAAAGGAACATTATTTCTAACCAAGTATTGCAGTATAAGAGGAATAAAGCACTACAGGGTCTTAATTGCATGAGGCTGCACTTCATCCTACTATCATTTTTATAATAAAAATGAGTATTTCCTTACTGCACCAACATGAATGTAGCAGGATACTATCCACATCTGGTCTTTGTAACTCAGCTAGATGTTTAGCCTACAGTGAAAAAGCTTCAATGCTACTTCAATTTATTTATTTTTAACGTTTTACTAAGATTTTTATAAGTAATTTAACATTGCTTTTACATCACTGTCAATATATAAGCTAGCATTAGCACGTTTTTACACACATTTCTTGGCGCTTTACCAAATTGAATAGACATTCAGCGACAGACGAGGGCGGGTTTCCCTTCAGAATCTGGTTCCTCTCAGGGTTTCTTCCTTATGCCATCTCAGGGAGTTTTTCCTTCCCACAGTCACCACTGGTTCGCTCATTGAATAAATGTAAAAAAAATTAAATAAAATTATAAGGAACAAATTATTCTTATATTCAGCACCTGCAGGTGCTTTATTATTGCTTTATATTTGCAAAACTGCTTTGAGACAACGTCCATTGTTAAATGTGATCTACAAATAAAAATAAATTGAATTAATATTTATAAATTACAGCTTAAAATTACATGGACCAATTTTTTGTCAATAGAGAAAGACAATTCCATATTCTTAAACATTTTCATTTCTATTGAATACATTTGTATATTTTAAGATTTTATTTTGAGAGTTTTACATGCTTATATATATTTTTTTTTTCTAGTGTACAGCCCTGCACCCAAAGAGGTGACAGAGATGAGGAGGAGGAGGAGAGCAGGAATTGCCTGAAAAGGCAATCAGGCGCAGACAAAGAGAGAAAGATGCTAAAATTCAAGCTGCAATCAGCGGCCTTTGTACTCCCAGCTAAGCCTGATGACGGTGGCTCTCAACATTGCACACACACATTGAATACAAAAAAAATCTCTTCCTCTGCCTCGTTTTGCCTTTTTTTGGAGTGCGGGTTAAAGTGGCAGCAGTTGGGAAAAGAAGATCCACGTGACTTGACATGACATGTCTAATTACACTGCTTTCACTCTGAACCAGGATGATTTAGGAAGAGGATAATCACCAAACTAAATCTAGGGGTTGGGTAGAGTCACGGCTACCGCACTATAAACTCGACTGAGGAGGACCCAGATGTGACCTTTTTAGATGATTAACATTATGTTTTATCCTTTTCTTGGCTTTGGATCAGGGATGCAGGTTCCTGCATAAGAAATAATGTTTTTTTTTTTCAGTTTTCAAAAGAAGAACGCTTTCAAATACTAGAGACCACGTCTCACAAAAAATGCATAATTTGTTTAGTTTCTATGTAGTTAAACTGATTCGAAATAAAACAACAGCACTATGAGCTTATGGCTTATGCAAATTAGATAAAGCAATTAATCCAAACAATTTGCACGATTGATTCCTCTAACAACATTTTATGTTGGGTCATAAAACATGTCCCTACCTGCAATTAGTTCCTGTGACTCAGAAACAAATAGGAAACATACAGTCGTGTCCATGCATATTTGGACAATAGCAATTTTTGTAACTTTGCTTCGGTACACCATCACAATGGATTTGATATGCAGCAATCACATTGTGCCTGGTGCTGATAATTTCGGCTTTAATTTCAATGGGTTTAACAGAAATACTACATTACCAATTTACGGCCATTATTACATAGTACCTAGGCCCAAAAGTTATCAAACACACTTACAGTCAAAAATATTAGGATACATTTTTAAATTTAGTCTGACTATGCACCAATCAGGCATAACATTATGACCACTGACCGGTGAAGTAAATAACACTGATTATCTCATCATCATGTCTGTGTTAGAGAAGTCAAGAAAAGAGTGCAGGCAGGATAGAGTGAGAGGAGAAGAGTGGCAGGAGTGATTTGTAATAAGAGGGTATCTGCAAGAATGAAAGGGAAAGTTTATAGGACTGTGGTGAGACCTGCGATGTTGTATGGTTTAGAGACAGTGGCATTGAGTAAAAGACAGGGGGTGGCCCTGGAGGTAGCAGAGTTAAAGATGTTGAGATTTTCTTTGGGAGTGACGACGATAGACAGGATTAGAAATTAGTTTATTAGAGGGACAGCGCATGTAGGACATTTTGGAGACAACGTTAGAGAGCCGCCATTGAGATGGTTTGAACATGTGCAGAGGAGGGACATGGGGTATATCGGTAGAAAATGCTGAGGATGGAGCCACCAGGAAGGAGGAAAAGAGAAGACCAAGGAGGAGGTTTATGGATGTGGTGAGGGAAGACATGCAGGTAGTTGGTTTGAAAGAGGCAGATGTAGAGTACAGACAGATATGAAGATGGATGATCTGCTGTAGCGACCCCTAATTGGAGAAGCCGAAGGAAGAAGATCTCTTCATCATGGCACCTGTTAGTGGATTCGATATATTAGGCAGCAAGTGAACATTTTGTGCTTAAATTTGATGTGTTAAAAGCAAATGAGTGATTGGAGCAAATTTCACAAGGGCCATGTCTAGATGACTGGTTCAGAGCATCTTGAGCAACTGCAGCTATTGTGGGATGTTCCCAGTCTGCAATGGTCAGTATCTATCAAAAGTGGTCCAAGAAATAAACAGTAGTAAACCAGCGACAAGTGATGTCAATCGACACAAGTAATGTGGCTAGCTAATGTGAATGCAGGGTAACGCTACATAAAGCTGGGGAAAAGCCCTAGTGTGGTGGCTATAATCCTTTTTTTAATTTTTTTATTCTCACAATGTAGCATTTTGAGAAGGAGTCTTCAGTGTCAAAGTTTCGTCAGAGGTAATATCGTAACTTTTACAATACAAGTATTTCTTTGGAATGGAGACTGATGGAGTTAAAGCTTTTTTTTCTGTTTAACATAAAAAATACTGGAAACACTTGTTTCATGAGCAATCTACAATATTAAATGTGACTTTTAACTATCAACCTTGTGTATTTCAATTACAAATTACAAATGGCATAAGGTGATATCATTTAATAAATGTTAACATGAATGATTTTCCCTTGAAAAGCTGCTGACAAATGTTTCTAGCACTAGCATAATTGTGACAGACTTTAACCTAGTAAGAGTTAAGTCTTGATTAGTAGTCATTAAACAAACGCATTTTTTCCCATGAATAAGAATAAAATAACGTATTGAAAGGGGATGTCAGTATACCATGGGTGTTTAAATATGCCCTCAGTGAGCAATCATTCGGTTATGCTAATTATATACACACACACACACACACACACACACACACACACACACACACACACACACACACACACACACACACACACGCACATGCACACACACAAAAACATAAAAGTCTGTTTCTTTCTCAGATAAAAAAAAACAATGCAATTCCAGTCAAAGCACAAACTCCATTAGGAGATTCGCATCACGTTTTTCACTCGCAGAAATAAGCTACGGTGTTTTACGCCTCTGCTTCTTAGTCGGTACCTTTGGTGCATTTTAATTACGCGAGCAAAATTAAAATTCACGCAGTGGCTTATCAGGCAGCAGCACCAAAAAATAACAATAAAAAATGGCTCATAAAGTGCAGTCGATTTATTGAGCAGCCGATTTGATGGCTCCTGCAAGATTTTAAGTTACTAATCAACATTCACTCTTCTCTGTTTGTGAGAGTATATATATATATATATATATATATATATATATATATATATATATATATATATATATATATATATATATATATATATATATATATATAATTATGTGTGTGTGTGTGTGTGTGTGTGTGTGTGTGTGTGTGTGTGGAAGGAGTGCTTCTGCAAGTACTACTTAACTCAGGTTCTCAGGACTATAAAAGTTAAGGAACTTTAGTTTGGGTCTAACTTCAGCTTTATAAAATAAAATCATAAAATATACCAGTGTACCGTGTGATAGCGAACGTCCATGCTGTCATTGTGCTTGTTGCCATAGAGACTGATTTCTCTGTTTATTTCACTATTTGCAAATCACTTCGCTCAATAGACAGATGTAAAAGGAGAGGATAATTGTGGTGCTTCTGAAAATACAGCTAGATGTTTAGATCTCATCGCTAATTAGTGATTGATTTCAGAATTGATCGATACATCAAGTGTTCAGTTAGGTAACTTCATGACCTGAGAACAGCTACTGTTTCTCCAATCATATTGATGACCTACCTTTATGATTAGAGGGTTTAAATCTGCAGTGACTGCAAATTTCCAACTCTGCAAACTTACAATTAAATTACATTTCTATCTATTTATCATTTCATTGGTTTCCTTTTTTAAAGATGTTGTATCATACAAACCAGGGATCTAGGTAGACAATCTAGGTAGCACAACCATGAACTAGGGATGAGCAAAGTAACAAAAAATTTGTATTGTGATATAAAGTTTTGGGCAAAAATATCTGAAAGCTACGGTGGCCGAGAAGTGCAAAACACATTAACAAATCCGCGAAAAACAAATTAACAAATGCAAAAACAAATTAACAAATGCAAAAACAAATTAACAAATCCAAAAACACAACGACAAGTCACACAAACTGGAAAAGGTAGGTATAGTTTGCGAATGGAAAACATACCGATCATTGGACGAGACACCTGTCAGTCAAGATATACAGGCAAATGACAGGTGTCTCGTCCAATGATCGGTAAGTTTCCATTCACAAACTATACCTACCTTTTTCGGTTTCTCTGACTTCTTGTGTTTTCGGATTTGTTAATTTGTTTTTGGATTTGTTAATTTGTTAGTGCATTTTATAATTTGTTTCCGGATTTGTTATTTTGGTTTTGCATTTGTTGTTTTGTCTTTGGATTTGTTAATGAGTTTTGCACTTCTCGGCCACCGTAGAAAGCTATGCAAAGCTGGAAATTAAGCATTTTTTTAATCATCTGCCAGTCATGGTGTATTGTGACATATCATGATATTGATATCATCATCCTATTGCCCAGCCCTACAATAAACCATTAAGTGCTATAAGATATATTTAATGCTGTGTTACCATAGAAACTAACCCTTTCTGAGCTTGAGGACTTGTGAATGAAATATAATTTGCTGCGGTTAATAATAATTAATTATTGCCATTTAAAGAAAATAAACAACTTGAATATTTATTATTTTCTTATAACAGCAAATCTGCTATGGAAGATATTTTATTATTACTCATATACCATAATCATTGGAAAAGGGAACTAGGAAAGGTTCAACATCAACAGCTTAACGATCCAAGAAGTTACTGAGCAACTCAAGAACTTCGAGGATGAATTTGAGCTGTAATTAATATCGACAGTCTACTACAGTGGCTCAGGACCACAGGATGCATTAACAGTTCTGTAGTAAAGGCCTTAGTACTAAACAGCACACCTTAACAATGATGAAACTGTAATGAATGCACATTCGGTGCCACCCGGATGAGGATGGGTTTCCTTGTGAGGCTGGTTCCTCTCAATGTTTTTTTCTCAGACCATCTCAGGGAGTTTTTCGTTACCACAAACCACTGGCTCGCTTATTAGGGATACCCTTAAAATTATAAGGAACAAAAATATAGGGACTAAATTTATACATTATTTTATACAACTTTGTTACCATTTTATCTCTGTAAAGCTGCTCTGAGACAATGTCCATTGTTAAACGCTGTCCCACAATTTAGATAATATAGATATAGTTATATTTATATATATTTTTATGGCACACTTATATATTGTTAATATCTTGGGCAATTATGTGCACTAATCTCAGTGCAATAATAATAATTAGTTACATGTGCAATAACTTTTAGAACTATTATTGTAGTCTGTCTTTTCTGCCCTCTGTTTTCTTTTCTGCTACACATTTCATTTTGCTTAATATATACCGTATTTTCTGGACTATAAGCCGCTACTTTTTTCCTACATTTTGAACCCCGCGGCTTAAACAGCAAAGCGGCTAATTTATGAATTTTTCCTGGGTTTTTTCCCGGTTTCACAAACTTCAAGCCAAAAAACTGAACCCCATAACATTAGACCAATGAAATTTCTGAACGGAAACGAAAAAACGCACCTCACCTGTGTTCTGAGCTGCACGGCATCGGGAGAAAAAACTTCCATCGGGTGATTTTTAAACGCACGACGATGCCAAAAGATAAACTCCCGAGAAAAATAGTTGTGAAAGTAAGGAGGAAGACAGTGAACAATGACTTTCTTGGTCGACTACTGTTTAGATACAAGCCGTTGTAATGCGTTGAGTCAGGGTGAAGGGAGAGCTCGCTTCTGGCATGCTATTCCCAAAATACCGCTATGCTCCTAAAGAAGGCACAACATATTTCACCCGTTACACCGTATGTAACGTGTCTTTCGTTAAAGCCTGTGTAAAGTACATTAGTGTAGACACTTATAGACAGGTGCGGCTTATTTATGTTAAAAATAAAAATATTTGTAAAATTCAGTGGGTGCGGCTTATATATGGGTGCGCTTTATAGTCCGGAAATTACGGTAACTTAATACATATATATTTTTTTCTTTTCATGTTACTTAAATCTTTAATTTGATTTTACTATTATAAACTGCAAGCAAACAATTTCCTTATGAAATCCATAAAGTATTTTGATTCTGAAAAACGCACTACAAATAAAACTGAATTGAACTGAATATTCAATTATACATTTTTTTTATATATTTGTATTAATTTAAGAAAAATTTTCCCTTTTCTTATTGTTATAGACAGCCTTTTCTTCACTAGCCTCTCTTTTTTTTTTACTTAATATGACTATAAATCTATCATGTTATAAGATACACCACATAGCCTTCTACATGTTCACCTCTATGCTGCAAAGCACTTATAATGGAGACTCCTTCCTACTAAACACTTAATGAACATCTCTTCACAGAAATATTTACCATTACAACAGTTAGACATCTGTTCATGTGGAGCATCCACCACATAAGTCACTTTTTCACATATTCTGTTTTGCGTGTGAGATGGATGTGTCCAAACCTCCTTCAGTTTCTGAGGGCTCACAGGAACTGCTAGATTAATCTATCATGTCACATCCTAAGGCCTGGAGAGACACAGTGACACTGTTAAATGTGTAAACCTTTTGTAGTCACTATGTCTTGTGCAGCTTTGTTTGATACTTCTTGAACTTCCTTTGAAAAAGTCTAGTGAATGTTTGTGCTCTATGCAACTATTTGCTTTCAAATATTTACTATGGGTGTGTCTCAATCCACTTTCTATGCACACTTGATTGTAAATGAATATACACTAAACACAAAGTATAAAATTATTCATATAAAAGTTTAATTTTACTTTTGATAATATTATGATCCGCTGTGGAAACAACAACTACAACAGTAACACGCTGCTTACATTTGGACCAGAAAAAAAAAGCTAATTGGGATTTTAGAGGCAAATGTTTCAGTGCACTTTAAAGACTTAGCAATTTGAGATGCACATTATATTTGTAGCTGTAAGTCTGTTAAAATGGTCGATTTGAACATTTGCTTGTCATGAACTGCAAGGTAAAAAATGCTAACACAGGACTTATAAGCAAAATGTTAGCAAAATCATTGTAACTACATGTGACAATCTACAGTGGTGGATGAAGTACATAAACCATGTACTGTACTATAAAAGTAGAGATACAGTAGCTAAAATATTACTCCAGGTAAAGTATAACTTTCTTTCGGCTTCTCCCATTAGGGGTCACAAAGTAAAAGTACAAAAATATTTGCCTTCAAATGTACTTATGTATCCAAAGTACTATGATTTATTATGGCTATAATGTTCCTATTATCATTTTTGTAAGACTCTTGCTTAATTACCTCAGTTTATGTAAAAAATACTCTAATGTTACTGTTACATTAGATTGCACACCAATCTATTAATAGAATCATATCAAATAGTCAAACACTAATTGATATCTATTAAAGTGTTCATGAGCCCAAAACCTGTTGCTGTTGAACGCTGAACTGTATGTTGGTGATAAGTAGATACCACCAAATGGCAATTAATACCAGTTCTCTACCCTGATTGGTGGATTGCTGTGTGTTTGACCAGTTACATTTTTATCCGCTCATAAATAAAAAAGAATGACTGATTTTGCAAAAATGTAGTTGAAAGAAAAAGCAAGAGATTTGATTTTGAAATGTGGTAAGCTTAAAGAAAAAAGTCTCCCCAATTGGAAAATCTTCAGGAAAGTACAGCTATGCAAAAAAAAAACTATTTAAGTGTCTATCACTGATAATCTATAATAATAAACTTTCAATCATCAATAATATTGGCAGTACAGCTACACTATGCATTTGTATGAATACAATTTAAAAACCTAATAGAAAGCTTCTGAAAAAAATGGAAATTATCTTTATTTGTAGATTAAGTGTTACTATTAATATAGTGTTCATTCAGTCAAACAAGATTGTGTGCATTCAGATTCACGTTAATTTGATTGTTTAATATCATAAACCTCTTTTGCATCCGTATTAAGTAAATGTGGTGTTGCTGTAAACAGATTGCTACAGTGTAAACAGAGTATGTAAATATGAATTAGAGTAAATACCTGGCAGTGTAATTAAATAATGGCTATGTACAAATACTCAGACACAAAATACAGAGCTATTAGAACATTACAACTCTCCTTATATTAGGACACAGAGTTATTTTTTTTTTCTTAAGGTTATATACAGTGAACTAGATCATCTCAAAAATGGCACAATGTTAGCAGGTGCAGCAGTGACAGCTCTGAATAGAAACGTATCACTGAGTCCATCTGGATATTAGCATTTTAAACAGTGCATCTCCTGCAAACAGGGTAATAAAAATAGGTTATCTATTGAAGAAATAGGCCAAGAATATGTAAGAATCCGAAGCCACATGAAACCAAGAGGCTTTTTTTTTATGAGTGTTGAGGGATCTGATTTTCAGTTATAAATCGCTTCCATCAAACCACATGGCTGCAATGACAAACAACTACAGAGAGTTATGGTCTACATTCCCCATCTGCTGGCACCATTATTGAAAAAAGCCAACCTGCTTGTGTGTGCGAGGGTGTGGGGGTGTGTGTGTGTGTAGGTATGCCGCCTTCCATTCCAATTTCCCAAGGAGAATTTACCCATAATGCAATGATGTATTCCATCAGCACGACTTCGGCTAAGCATGACTGCCTTTCTAGGGCAGAAGCAGGAAAGAAAAAAAAAACGCAGCCCAAATTCGCCTATTGAAGAGATTAATAAGACTCAATTTCAGATATCCAGACAACTTCTCTCATTCTCAGTCTGCTCTGTTTTTACTTTTGCATTCTCCTGCAACTCTTTTGTCCTTTAAACACTTTCAGGGACAAATACTGTAGTTGAAATAAAACCTTTAAATGTTCTCCCTTGTCACGTTTGCGCAGCCGTCATTTTTACAACTACTGTATAAAATAGATAAATATTTATTTTACAACAGGTTTTAGTCAATGCAATTAAATATGTTTAAAAAAAATATTTTTATAGTTTAATGATCGCTTCTAGTGAAAATTTAAGGGGGCAGTTTTGGATTTAAAATGGCAACGTCTCATGTGACTTGAGACCAAGCCTAAGAAAATAGCACTCTCCAGCTTTCGGTTCTGTTTGACTGGTCAAGGCTTTGAGCTCATAAGGCTCAAATGAATCTAAACAACCGCATCAAAATCCACCTCTAAAAAGTAGCGCAAAAACTCATTCTACAAATAGATCAATATAGAGGCAATGTCTCAGAAAGCATAATGCTCTAGTGAAGAACAGACTCTGGAGAACACTATGTAATCTGAGACTTGTTCAGTCGATCAGAGTGACACTTCTAGGACGATGGGCGGGGTCAAAGGTCATCCCGCCTCACAGTCTGATTCTGTCAACCATGCTGAAGTGGAGGAGAGTGTGGCAACAGCAGGACAAGCCCCTAGAGCACTGAGCTGAGTTAACGCTAACAGGTGTGTGTATGTGTGTGTATATGTGTGTCCTGAAAAAACCTTAAGAAATACTTTTTTTATGTTTTGCAGTTGTTCAAGTTTGCTTAAGTGTTATATTCTCTCTCTCTCTCTCTCTCTCTCTCTCTCTCTCTCTCTAAATATATATATATATATATATATATATATATATATATTATATATATATATATATATATATATATATATATATAAACCCAGCCATTAGGGTTGAACAAGCCAGTGCACTCTTAGTCCCAGGCCCAGATAAATGGGAAGGGTTGCGTTAGTAAGGGCATCCACCGTAAAACATGTGCCATCACGAATTACATTTTTATACCAGATCGGCCCGGGGTACCAACGACCGCCACAGATAATGTTAGCCAACAGGGTACTGGTGGAAATTTGGCTACTGTTGGCCGAATGAAAAGAAGAAGAGGAGGAAGACCTCTCCAGAGACGGCAAGGAAAGGAGACGTGGAGGTGAGTGGAGATTAGAGTGGGCACTTTAAATGTTGGTACTATGACTGGTAAAGAGAGAGAGGTAGCTGATATGATGGAGAGGAGAAAGGTAGATATGTTGTGTGTTCAGGAGACCAAATGGAAAGGGAGTAAGGCTAGGAACATTGGAGGTGGATTTAAACAGTTCTTTCATGGTGTGGATGGAGAGAGAAATAGTGTAGGGGTGATTCTGAAGGAAGAGTGCATTAAGGGTGTAGAGGAGGTAAAGAGAGTTTCTGATAGAGTAATGAACATGAAGCTGGAAGTTGAAGGGGTGATGATGAATGTCATCCACATGCTCCACAAGTTGGTAATGAGATGGAAGAGAAAGAAAAATTCTGGAGTGAGTTAGATGAAGTGGTAAAAGGTGTACCTAGAAAAGAACAATTGGGGGCAGACTTGGGCATAATGGGCATGTTGATGAAAGGAACCGAGGTGATGAGGAGGTGATGGGTAGGTATGGCCTTAAAGAGAGGAATGTGGAAGGGCAGATGGTGGTAGATTTTGCTAAAATGATGGAAATGGCAGTGGTGAACACTTATTTTAAGAAGAAGGAGGATCATAGGGTGACATATAAGAGTGGAGGATGGTGCACACAGGTGGACTATGTTCTATGTAGGAGATGCAACCTGAAGGAGATTGGAGACTGTAAGGTGTTGGCTGGGGACAGTGTAGCTAGACAGCATCGGATGGTGGTCTGTAGGATGGCTTGGAGGTGAAGAAGAAGAGGAGGAGAGTGAGGACTGAAAGAAGAATAAGATGGTGGAAACTGAAGGAGGACTGTAGTGTGAGATTCAGGGAAGAGATCAGACAGGGGCTCGGTGGTGGTGAAGAGGTGCAGGATAATTGGGCAACTACTGCAGAAGTGATAAGGGAGACAGCTATAAAGGTACTTGGGGTGACATCTGAAAATAGAAAGGAAGACAAAGAGACATGGTGGTGGAATGAGGACGTGCATTAGAGCATAAGGAGAAAGAGGTTGGCAAAACAAAATTGGGATTTACAGAGTGATGAGAAAAGTAGGCAGGAGTACAAGGAGATGTGGCAGCAGGTGAAGAGGGATGTGGCAACAGCTAAGGAAAGACATATGAGGAGCTTTATGTGAAGTTGGACACTAAGGAATGAGAAAAGAATTTGTACCGATTGGCCAGGCAGAGGGACCGAGCTGAGAAGGATGTGCTGTAAGTTAGAGCAATAACGGATGCAGTAGGAAATGTGTTGACTAGTGAGGAGAGTGTGTTGAGAAGGTGGAGGGAGTATTTTGAGCAGCTGATGAATGAGGAAAATGAGAGAGAGAAGGTTGGATTGTGTGAAGCAGGAAGTGGATAGGATTAGTAAGGAGGAAGTGAGAACAGCAATTAGGAGGATGAAGAGTGGAAGGTCGGTTGGCCCAGATGACATAACAGTAGAAGCATGGAGATGTTTAATGGAGTGGAGTTTTTAACAAGATTGTTTAACAAGATTCCAGAAGGTGAGATGATGCCTAAGGAATTGAAAAGGAGTGTGCTGGTACAGATTTTTTTTAAATAAGGAAGATATGCAGACCTGCAGTAACTACAGGGGAATAAAGTTTATCAGTCACACCATGAAGTTATGGGAAAGAGTATTGGCAGCCTTTGTGCAATGCTTAGTGGAATGTTTTGAGAATGCGTACGACAGAGTGCCGAGTGAGGAGTTGTGGTATTAAATGAGGAAGTCAGATGTATCAGAGAAGTGTGTGAGGGTGGTGCAGAACATATATGAAGACAGTGTGAAAGCAGTAAAGTGTGCAGTAGGAACGACAGACTGGTTCAAGGTGAAGGTTGGACTGCATTAAGGATCTGCTCTGAGCCCTTTACTGTTTACACTGGTGATGGACAGATTGATGGATGAGGTCAGGCAGGAGTCTCCGTGGACTATGATGTTTGCGGATGATATTGTGATTTGTGGTGAGAGTAAAGAGCAGGTTGAGTAGAGCTTGGAGAGGTGGAGGTACGTGCTGGAGAGAAGGGGAATGAAAGTCAGTAGGAGTAAGACAGAGTACATGTGTGTGAATGAGAGGGAGGGCAGTGGAGGGGTGCGGTTGCAGGGAAAAGAGGTGGAGAAGGTGGAGGAGTTCAGGTACCTGGGATCAACAGTGCAAATTAATGTAAAGTGTGTTAGAGAAGTGAAGGAAAGAGTGCAGGCAGGGTGGAGTGGGTGGAGAAGAGTGATAGCAGGAGTGATTTGTGATAGAAGGGTCTCTGCAAGCGTGAAAGGGAATGTATAGGACTGTGGTGAGACCTGCGATGTTGTATGGTTTAGAGACAGTGGCAATGACTAAAAGACAGAAGGCAGAGCTGGAGATGACAGATCTGAAGATGTTGAGATTTTTATTTGGGAGTGACGAGGATGGACAGGATTAGAAACGAGTTCAGCGCATGTAGGACATTTTGGAGACAAAGTGAGGGAGGCGTGATTGAGATGGTTTAGTCATGTGAAAAGGAGGGACATGGGGTATATCGGTAGATAAATGCTGAGGATGGAGTCGCCAGGAAGCAGGAAAAAAGGAAGGCTAAGGGGGAGGTTTATGGATGTGGTGAGGGAAGACATGCAGATATTTGGTTTGAAAGAGGCAGATGTAGAGGACAGAGTAGTGTGGAGAAGGATGATCCGCTGTAGCAACCCCTAACGGAAGCAGCCGAAAGAAGTAGGAGATACATCCATCAGGCATAACATTATGACCATCTGCCTAATATTGTGTTGGTTCCCCTTTTGCTGCCAATACAGTCCCGACCAGTCGAGCATTAACAGCATTAACTTCTCCAGCAGTTACAGTAGCTACAGGAGCTCGTCTGTTAATTCGGACCACACCGTCCAGCCTAGGCTCCACACGTGTATCAATGAACCTTGGCCGCCCATGACCATGTCGCCGGTTCAGCACTGTTCCTTTCTTGGACCAGTATCCTTTTGATGGATACTGAACACTGCAGACCAGGAACATCCCACAAAAGCTGCAGTCGTCTAGCGTTCACAATTTGTCCCTTATCAAACTTGATAAAATTTAAGCTTGCCCATTTTTCCTGCTTCCAACACATCAACATTGAGGACAAAATATTCACTTGGTGCCTAATATATCCCACCACTAACAGGTGCCATTATGAAGAGATAATCAGTGTTATATACATACAAACATTCATATAGATTGCTGCAAAAAGAACAAGTTTTTGAAATTGGTAGTAGTTGGGAAGGGGGAAGTCGGTGACCACCCCACACCACCTGTGAGTAGTTCAGGAGTAAGGTTTTAGTAGCCATGGTGCAGTGGGATGAGGAGCATTGCATTTTTTTGCCATCAAGCAGTTTTTAGAAATAACGATTCCATTGTTACTGTCCAACATTTCAGCAATGTCCTTAAACCCCCACGTTCACCAGATTGCTCTGTCTGCGATTTCTATCTTTAGGGTTACCTCAAATCAAAAGGTCTATGTTCAAAAACCTCAAACAGTAGACAAGCTGAAAGCTGCCATTCACGAAGAAATTGCAACTGTGCCAGAAGAAATGTTGGTAAGTGCGATGCAGCTATACATATATCATTTATTGGTATAGCTGTATTTTATTCTTAATATAGTTTGCAGGTTCTATATATAATAAACCACTTTATATGCTAAAATGCCTTTTATTTATGCAGTTGTAATTAAAAGACTTTCTGTATATTCTGCATATCAGTGTTAAATGCATTTGTGCAGAAAACAATTCACCTAATGTTTTCCTAATTTTGCTCACCTACAATGAAAGGTCTCAAAAATCGTACATCCCTGTACTGCGCATAGATAGCCATAGGCTCAGAGTACCACAGGAATTTGATCTTGAACATAAAAAGTTTAATCTTTACCCTTTAAAGCAATTGAATCTTTGGCCTGTATCATTTCTGTATCACATAACTTTGATTTTATGTAAGTACGAGTGAACTTTTCATCCCCCATTCAAATAAAATGCAATCTGAATTTTGCACAAAGTCACATTCTTTTATAACTACGGTTTCAAACTGGATAGCAGGCACAATCTAGTTTTTCAGGGGGCTGTATTTAGGTTGTTGAATGGTTCACGTCACTGTCACATGCCAAAAAATACAGTACCGTTTCTTTGATCGTCTCCATTTTCATTTCCATTTTCGTCTCCAAGTCCACACAATACCACTAAAATGCCATTTTTAAATGTATACACTTGAGCGGTGTGAGACGCATAGACAGAATGTCAAAATGTAGAAGAAAAAGATGGGTACAACACTGAGTGCCTCCTTCTTGGTTCAGTCATTGACCTGCTACATACAACACTAGTGCAAAAAAGCCTACTAGAAAGTCCAGGCCAGCTATATTCATTATAATACCAATCATCATCATAATCATCATCATCATGATTGTGTATACTTTTCAGCCGGTATGTATACTAAAGATTATCTCGAATAGGTCAAGGGTATAACATTTGAAACACAAATCTGTCTTGTGCTCTATCCATTTTCTGACTGGCAGTTTCACTGGTAGCCATACAGCTCTCTCTCTCTCTCTCTCTCTCTCTCTCTCTCTCTCTCTCTCTCTCTCTCTCTATCCTTCATTACATGTATTTCCCTCCAGTTATCTAATGCAAGTGTAATCCTGTGTCCATGTCTCAGCAGGTCCAAATCCAGCTGTGCAAAGCTTTAATATAGACACGGGTTTCATAATAAACGGCTGTGGAGACACACTGCCCCCTGCTGGACGGGCGAGCTACAACTACATGTCTTGCCACTGGGCGTTTAACAAATAAAATATATATGTATATACATTTAAAAGACAGATTTAGGTATACACGTGTCGGATATGGCGAAAATATTTACGACTATTAACCCTAAAATAATATATCAGGTATCAGTCAGTCTGCAGTGGGAATGCAGGTCATCTTCAACCGAGTTCACTTCCTGTTTGTTGTTTATTTACCGATTTCTCACGTGTATCTTACCTGAATTCGTGTAGGGCTGGGGCAGGAACCTTATTATTTTGTCTTCATTTCACCAATGGGATTGCTCTAAATTAATGTATACAGCAACCTCTTTCTTAGTGGCAAACACACCTGATTCAAGTAATTACCTTATTAGCGAGAGTCCATTTAATTTAGTTTTATTTGCAGACATTGTCTCAAAGCAGCTTTACAGAAAAGAGTTATAAAGTTAAAATGCATACGTTTACTGCCTATAAATGTTTTCCTTATAATTATAAGTGTATCCCTGAGTGATCCAGTGGTGACTGTGGCAAGCAAACACTCCCTGACATGGTATAGGGAAGAAACATTGAGATGAACCAAACTCAAACTGGAACTTAATGGATCTTTAGGCTGTTCATGTGGAACCATCCACAGCTGGTCTCCAGATAAAGAAAACACCATCCAGATTTAGGGATGCATTGGGCAGATCCAAACAGAAGAAAGGGACAGGAGCACTGGGTGACAGGGAGAGAGAAATAAGGATTATTAAGCATTCTCATTGTTACGTAAATGTTTAAAAAATACTGTACAGTGCAAGCAGGGTGTCCAGTAAATGCCCAAATGTTTAATGCATAATACCTTTAATCCAGCAAGAGCAAGAGGCTGGAAGCTTCAAATGTGTGATTTCCTGCACTTATTTAATAAAATATACCTCATATATAAATGCTGAGATTATTATTGGCAGTAGTTCAACAGCCTAAAGATCCATTAATGTACTGAGCAATTTAAGAAATTTGAGGTTGGATTTGGACTGTGGTTAACATCAAGAGTCTACTACAATGGCTTAGGAACACATGCTGCATTTAATCGTCTATCACTGCACACATTAACTTAATGATGGCACTGTAATGACTGGATATTCAGTGAAACCCAGATGAGAAGGCGTTCCCTTTTGAGTCTTATTCCTCTCAAGGATTCATGCTATCTCATGTAGTTTTTTACTTTCAGTTGCCCCTGGCTCGCTCATTCAGGACAAACACATAATTATAAGGAACAAACAATATCAATTGTTGAAAGTGCTCTACAAATAAAAATGAATTCATGCCATTTTGCTTGACTTTAGTCTGTAAACTCATAGAAATCAAATGCATCTGAAGCATTCTCGCAAAATACAAATAAAATGCACTCAGACAATGTGTGTGTATGCACCAATCACAAATAGACTCACAGTTCAATTTATTAGAAACACATATCCACCGTAATGTCCCATAGTTACCTGATCAGATTCTTCACATTTTTTCACTGTCCGGAGCCTTTATATTTATTTGTTCTACACATATTAACATATTTATCTGCACTTGTCAGTTTGCACAATTGCTACTATTTGCAGTTCTGGTAGTTGCTACACTGCATTTTGCATTTGCATCCATCCATCCATCCATCCATCCATCCATCTATCTATCTATCTATCTATCTATCTATCTATCTATCTATCTATCTATCTATCTATCTATCTATCTATCTATCTATCTATCTATCTATCTAGTGTTTTTCACAGTGTATGTTGATATACATTCGCTTTACCATTCATACCACTGCACCTACAATGGTCAGCCATCACATTGAACCATTCATAAACATGGGATTTGTTCCATTGCTATGCTGATGACACACAGCTGTATATTTCAGCAAAGCCAGATGAGAGAGATCAGCTAAACAATGTTGAGAAGTGTGTAAAGGACATTAGACAGTGGATGCTTAATAACTTTCTTCTGCTCAACTCAGATAAGACGGAAGTACTTTTACTAGGACCACATGCAGCTAGAAACAAACTTTCCGATTACGTAGCATCTCTAGATGGTGTTTCTGTTTCAGCGTGTACGGCTGTCAAAGACCTTGGTGTGATTATTGACCCGAGTCTTTCCTTTGAGTCTCACGTGAATAATATTACCAGGATCGCCTTCTTTCACCTTAGAAATATTGCTAAAATTAGAAATATGATGTCGTTACAGGATGCAGAAAAACTAGTTCATGCTTTTGTTACTTCTAGATTAGACTACTGTAACGCTTTACTGTCTGGGTGTTCGAGTAAGTGCATAAATAAGCTTCAGTTAGTTCAGAATGCAGCAGCAAGAGTCCTCACCAGATCTAGGAAATACGACCACATCACCCCTGTTTTAATCAGTCTACACTGCTCCCAATCAAATCTCGCATTGATTATAAAATATTACTACTGACGTATAAAGCACTTAACGGTCTCGCACCACAGTATCTGAGTGAACTTCTGTACCAGTATGATCCTCCACGCCTACTTAGATCAAAAGGTGCTGGCTATCTGTTGGTTTCTCAAATAATGAAGACTACAGCAGGGGGCAGATCTTTCTCTTATAAAGCCCCACAGTTATGGAACAGCCTTCCAACCAGTGTTCGCGACTCGGACACAGTCTCAGTGTTCAAGTCGAGGTTGAAAACTTATTTATTTAGTCAAGCCTTTTATCAGTAAATTTTTCTTAGGTAAAGGCTCAGATCTGGAGGGAGCATGGATATAGAGTGTTTGGTGAACTGGTATATTTGTATGCTGTCGTCCCCTCACATTCACACGTTCACTCGGGTTTGTTGACGGTGGTGTGGTGGGTCGTCTCTTATCCCAGAGATCCCTCATGTCTGTGTTACCTTCTGGTTCTCCCTTTTAGTTATGCTGCCATAGCGAGTCTTGCCGGAGTCCAAACTGCACAGTGACATTAACTTTCATACACCAATAGGGACCCTTAATAATCCATATCCTTCTCTTCCCGTCACCCTCTCTCTCTCTCTCTCTCTCTCCTCTCTCTCTCTCTCTCTCTCGGTTGAGTTAAACTTGCTCCTGAGGCTCCAGTGACCACTGTTCCTGCCCCTTTCCCCTCCGTGGATCTTCACACTTCTGTGCAGCTTGGGACGGTATCTCATCAACACCTTGGGTGGTTCCATGTAATTCCGGAGTAGAACGGGTGCTTTGAGGATGGATTGGACTGTAGTTGGTGTCGGCGGTCTGCTGCACTGACTCGGGAGTGCAGTTTGCTTCTGATCGTCATCACTGTACCCCGCAACAATGTATATCTGCTTCAAATGGACATTTGATGCAACCCAGATGAGGATGGGTTCCCTCTTGAGTCTGGTTCCTCTCAAGGTTTCTTCCTTATGCAATCTCGGGGAGCCATCTCTTGCCACAGCTGCTCATCAGGGACAAACATACTTAAAAAGAACATATTTACATTTAATCACCACATTATCTGTGTAAAGCTGCTTTGAGACAATGTTCATTGTTAAAAGAGCTATACAAATAAAAATTAATTGAATTGAATTGAATTAAACCAAATGGCAATACTGTGTAGGTTCATTTTGTGCTGCCAAAACATCTCTTAATCGACTGGCTTTGACTCCAGTTCTCACTCCCCAGTGTTCTGTATTGTTGAAAGATTTATGATCAAACTCTTGATGTCACCCAAATGAGGATGGGTTCCCCTTTAAAATCTGGTTCCTCTCAAGGTTTCTTCCTCATAACATCTAAGGGAGTTTTTCCTTGCCACAGGCTTGCTCATCAGGGATAAATGCACACCATTCACCTTGACTGTTGATTTGTGTAAAGCTGCTTTGAGACAATGTCTGTTGTGAAAAGCGCTATAGAAGTAAACTTGACTTGACTTGACTTGACTTGACTTGACTTGACTTGACTCCACAAGGTGTGACCTCTGAAGGTGTAATGTGGTATTTGGTGGCAAGACATTGACAGCTGCCTGTAAGTTGTAAAAGGGGGCCTCTGTGGCTTGGACTACTGAGGAACTTGGGGGACAAGACAACACCTTGAACTCATTTTTCGTGTTCCTCAATTTAGTTTTTTCTCCCACATGGTTGAGAACAATCCAGGTTTCTCAGCACAACTTTGCCCAAAACGTCACATATGTGCTGTGTATATATATCTATATCTATATCTATATCTATATATATATATATATATATATATATATATATATATATATATACACACACACACACACACACACACACAGATATAGCTATATATGGGTGAAATGACAATAAAAGCTTCTTGACTTGACTTGACTTGACCTGACACTGCCCCCATCGACTGACCATCTTCACATAATGCATCCTTGTGCTATTTCTTTCCAAGGTGTTCTGACATTTCTATCATAGCCAGCATTAACCTTTTCAGCAATTTGATCTACAATAGCTTCTGTGAGATTAGACCAAACGGCCTAGCTTTTACTATACCCAATCATCAATTATCCTGTTGCCTTTATATACTAACCCCTGTGGGGACACCCCAAAACTCCTGCCGTTCTGGATAGGCTTTAAGTCAGTTATCTAGCCATCACAATTTTGTCCTTGTCATAGTGGATCACGTTATTTGTTCTGCTTCCAACACATCAATTTCGATGCCTAATATATCTCAACCTTTGACAGGTTGTCACTGTAACGAGATAATCAATGTTATTCACTTCACCTGACAATGGTTTTTATGGTGCGGCTGATTGGTATAATTGCTCATTGTGACTGACTTGCTGTACAAGTGTACAAATTACAAGTGAACAAAGTATGAATCATTTCAAAGCAATTCAAAGTCCATGACAATAAAACCAGCCTTGCGGAGAAGTGGCCTCATTCTGTTTTACTTTTTTGTGCGCATTTGAGACATAGATCTGTTTTTCTGTTATTTTCGAGAGCGGTGTGCACACACTGACCAATCTCACAGACTCACAAATATAACACAATTCATTTAACTAGAAATAGTTTCAAGGTTGGATATTGCTGATGATGAATAAAACACTTACACTGACCAGGCATAACATTATGACTTTATACCATGATGACTGGTAAAGTGAATAACATTGATTTGCTCTTCATCATGGCACATGTTAGATGGTGGTATATGTTAGTCAGCAAGTAAACATTGTGTCCTAAACGTTGATGTGTTAGAAGCAGGAAAAATGGGCAAGCATCTGCAACAGTGGTGAACCAGCGACAGGGTCATGGGCAGCCAAGGCACATGGATGCATGTGGGGAGTGAATGCTGGACCGTGTGGTCCGGTTCACCAGACGAGCTCCTGTAGCTCAAATTGCTGAAGAAGTTAATGCTGTTGATGCTCGACAGGTCAGAACTGTTTTAGCAGAAAAAGAGGGACTAACACAATATTAGGCAGGTGGTCATAATGTTATGCCTGAAAGGTGTAAGTGTGTGCTTATTGGTGTGCTTCCTTTCCTTTTCTCCCAAAATAGCATGTCTCTAGAAGTGTTTTATTCTTAGATGTCACAGATGTGATAATAAAAATATGAACATGTTGATATAGTATTAAATGTCCGGATAATAATTGTTCAGTGTTTGCACTGAATGCCACAGCATGCCTGAGTGTTCAGTTTGACGTAGTGATACATTGACGTCCACACTGGAATAAAAAATAATTTTCTAGGAATGCAGTAACAGCATACCTTAGTGCTCTGAGCTTAGAAATTCTAACATGCCTAATGGGCTGTGGATGCTAGAAGGATGTGACATTGGCTAGCACAGTTATGCTAGCTTCCATTCACATTAGCATATGGCTGAAGTGTCCTTCTTTGTCACCTACAATTGACAGAAAAGGCCATTAGTCAGCAACTTCTGTGTGTGTGTGTGTGTGTGTGTGTGTGTGTGTGTGTGTGTGTGTGTGTGTGTGTGTGTGTGTGTGTGTGTGTTGATCAATACAAAAGAAAAAAACAGCATCATGACATTGGTGCCCTGCACTCATTAGACGCTTGAGTGCAGCTATTAGGAAAGCAATACAGAGACAGCTTAAACACAGGTCAATAACCTCCACAGAAACATGCTGAGCTGAGATATCCCAGGGCGTGCACGCACAACAAACAAACACACACACACACACACACACACACACACACACACACACACACACACACACACACACACAGCAAAAAGCAGATTTTCTTGTTAACTGCAACCTTTAAAATTCAGATTCTATTGAATTCCATTAGGCTACAGAAGTGTCAAATAGCCTTATTCTGTGTCCCCTTTGAACAAGTAAACACACACACACACACACACACACACACACACACACACACACACACATGAATTCACTGTTATGTTCGAATGACAGTCCTGAATATTATTTGAATAGAATAACAGACAATATACCTCTACTAGGAATGGTAACATTCACCGGTGTATCGGCGTAAAAGTTAACGATGTGATGAATTGATTTGAAAAAGTGTGTATCAGACACAAGTTGGCATTTGTATTATGCATTGTTTATTAACATATTTGCATTGGTAAAAACCTTTTTATTTAAATATTATGATTAGTACATGCACTATACTTTTATTATTTACAAAGTGACCAATAATTTGTGACCAATTAGGAAATCAGATTCAGGAAAAACATTTCTTCCATAATAATTTTTTTATTTATTAGTTTGTTTGTTATATCCACAAATCTGTTCTGCCGCATGGAAAATATATGTGGTTCCAGCAGAGGGCGCTGCTTCCTTACATTTCGATGTGACATCAACATACACTGCATGTCCAAAAAAAAGTCACACGCTAATATTTTGTTGGACCGCCTTTAGCTTTGATTACGGCACGCATTCGCCGTGGCATCGTTTCGATAAGCTTCTGCAATGTCACAACATTTATTCCCGTCCAGAGCTGCAGTAATTTTTCAAAAAGGTCTTGTATTGATGAGTCGGACCGCTGCACAAAGTTTTCTCCAGCACATCCCAAAGATTCTCAATGGGGTTCAGGTCTGGACTCTATGGTGGCCAATCCATGTGTGAAAATGATGTTTTGTGAACCCTGAACTACTCTTTCACAATTTGAGCCCGATGAATCCTGGCATTGTCATCTTGGAATCAGCCTGTGCCATCAGGGAAGAAAAAAATTCATTGATGGAATAACCTGGTCATTCAGTATATTCAGGTGACCCCATTCTTTGGGCACGTAACATTGCTGAACCTGACCAACTGCAGCAACCCCAGATCATAGCACTGCCCCAACAGGCTTGTACGGTAGTCACTAAGCATGATGGGAACATCAGTTCATCCGCCTCTCTCTTGACCCTGATGAGCCCATCACTCTGGAACAGGGTAAATCTGGACTCATCAGACCACATGACCTTCCTCTATTGCTCAATCAAATTGTAGATTTTTTCCGATTAGCTTCACTGATAAGTGGTTTTCTTAAGGCTACACAGCTGTTTATATATGTTCAATATTTTTTCCCGAACACATTTCTTCCTCGAAGATGATTGTTCCCCACAATGGTTCCAGTTTAATAATGCGTTGGACAGTTCTTAACCCAATTTTAGTAGTTTCAGCAATCTCCTTGGATGTTTTCTTTGTTGATGATGCCAATAATTTGACCTTTCTGAAACAGATTAAAATTTTTGTCCACGACCACAGGGTGTCTTCCCACATGGTTGTTTAAGAAATGAGAAGCTACTTACTGCATCACTTAGGGTTAAATAACATGTTGCCAGCTGAAACATAATCACCCATGCAGTAATTATCCAATGGAAGGCTCTTACCTATTTGCTTATTTAAATCCAGCTGGTGACTTTTTTTAGAGGGCAGTGTATAATGAGTACATTTTACGTTTCATGAATTTTAAATAATAAATAATATGTCTTAAAAATTGTATAGGCCTGAAAATACAATTTGTTTGATTAAAAATGGGAAGACAAGTCTCTGATTCCCAGATCATCAGTGCTGCACCTCAGCTGCACCTCTAGTCACCAGGCTGTAAAGCTACTCAAGTTTGCAGATAGCATCACCCTCATTGGGCTTATCTCTAATGGGATGAGTCTACCTGCAGGTTGGAAATTAGCCATGTGGTAAACTGATGCAGTCAAAGAAACCTGGGGCTTCACACCTTCAGAACAGTGGAGATGGTGATAGGCTTCATGAAGAAACCAGCCTCACTGTGTGACTGCTTCTGACACTCTTTCTGCTTCCTGTGAACCATCATCTCTTAGTTCCTCAAGTGGAAGCAGAACATCAGCTCTCTGATTTAAAAAAAAGCACACTAAAGGTTGTACCTCATGTGACAGCTGAAGACGTTCAACCTACTAAAACCTACTGATGGTGATGGTGCTTCTACAACTCATCATTTAGTCCATACTTACCTCGTCCTTCATAATCTGGTACACTGCTGCCACTGCTAAAGACAAAGGCAATTTGCAGTGTGTCTTCCACTCTGTTGAGAAGGTGATTGGCTGCAATCTGCCACCTCTACAGGACCTGTATGCTTCCAGGACCCTGAAGACAATATGATTGTGCATCAGGACCAAAACACAAAAAAATTGAAAACAGCTGAAAACAGTTTTGTGTTATCTACAACGGACCTCATCAGCAATACCAAGATCCACCATCATCTCTGATCTGCCTCAAGAAACACTAACATTAATGTAAAACTCACACTGGTATTTAATATGTATTACATTAATGCAATCAACAAGGACTACTATATTGCAACCCTGCACTTTAGACTTATTTGAGAAATATCTTTTTTACATCCCCTGCACAAATAGTAAACTTAATGTCTCTACCATTATTTATTACTTTATTAATATCTTAGTGTACAATTCTTTTATATTTTTATAGCATCAGCACAGCAAGTCTTGTCTTCCAACGCACAGGAAGCTACTGCAAATCTCCAGGAAGCTGGGGGGGGGGAGCACTTACTTATGTGAGTCAGCCTTTTCCCAAATAAGTTAAAATACTGTTCCACCATGAATAATGATCATTTGAAAGTCTGCTTGAGGCTGGCTACCACTAGCTACTGTCCAGACTATGCAACACCGGCTGACTCTATTCAGTGAAAGTAATCAGAATAAAGTAGTGACCATAAATTATAGTGTATATATATCAGCATTAACTTCTTCAGCAATTTGAGCAACAGGATCTCGTCTACTGGATCGGACCACATGGGACAGTTTTCGTTCTCCATGTACATCAATGAGTCTTGGCCGCCACACATCCTGTCTTCGGTTCACCTGTTCCCTGCTTGGACCACTTTTAATAGATACTGACTACTGCAGACCAAGAACATCCCACAAGAGCTGCAGTTTTGGAGATGCTCCGACATCACAATTTTGCCCTCGTCAAACTCACTGAAAATGTTACGTTTGCCCATTTTTCTGCTTCTAACATGTCAACTTTGAGGACAAAATGTTCACTTGCTGCCTAATATGTCCCACCCACTAACAACAGATGCCATGATGAAGAGATACTGTTATTTACTCACAAGTCATAATGTTACAATGTCATAATGTTATACCTGAAAAATGTGTGTGTGTATATAAAATTGTTTTATGAGAGTAGATCATTTTGACTTGTCTATTATAAAAAGTAGCTATACATACAGCCCACAGTTTACAAGTATACATACAGTACATACCGAGATTGGTTTCCCATTGAAGTCTTGACATTTTCCATAAAAGTTGTATATTATTATATCTTTTTTTTTTTTTTTTTTTTTTTTGAGTGAATGTAAAGGTGGAAAAAGAAAATCCTGAATACTACAGATATAAAACACACCATTCTGCTGTTGAAATTTTTCTCCAAGTTGAGGGTTTATTTAAAAACTGAAAATATAGGCTATTTACAGTTATACAGGCTACTCTAAAAATAAAGCTAGAAAATATAACCAGGTACAAAAATAGAATGCTTCTGACATTTCAAGGCAAAAGAGGTTTAAGGCTAGAAAACTGGAGGCATAAAAAAAATTGCAGCACACAGTCATTACATTAAAATACAAAGTTAATAGTATTAATCACTTCCGCTGTCCTGAGTAGAGAGACACGGTGCTGAGTGTGTCTTTGTTCTGGTAGGCCAAATCCCGGATCATGGTAGGAAATGAATAATCGACGGGTGAACGCAGAGGCACTGCAGGGAGCAGTCCAGATGTCAGGTACGGAGAGATAAAACTCGGCAATGTGCCTCCGGAACCGGAATAAGCAACACGCAGTGGATTGAACCCAAAACAAGGGCCGAGGCTGTAGAAGCCATCATTTCCTAAAGGTTTTATACCAGCGGAGGACTGTAGTGGGGAGAAGGCAGACTTTGAGGTGGGAAGGTGGGGTGTGTGAGGCTTCGGTGCTGCCGCAATGTTCTCTGTTAACGAACTGTCTGATTCGTCTGCATATCGTCCCTCTTTAGAAGTGAGCAGCAGCTCGATGGTCTTTACAATGTCACCCGTGCATGCGCTCAGAGCCGATTCCAGCACATCCGGCTTGACTTGAGGGAAGATTTTCATCAGCACCTGGGCAGGCTCGCGCTCTCTCGCAGAGGAAACTGGCCTTGCCATGTCTCCACATGTTTCGACTTTGGGTTTATCCGACTCACTTCCCGACTCCAGATCTGAAGAGGAGAGAGATCGTGGGCTAGTAGTGCGGTCAGAGAGCTCGTCAAACCCGGGAGACTGGTTTCCACCTAGCTGAAGTGGCTCTGTGGGACTGACCTCTGGGTCCAGGTCAATCTTTGCCACTGGAGACGTCACAGGGCAAACATGAGAGCCGACCATGAACCCGTTAAACATGTATTTTTTAAGATGTTCGCCTGCAAACAAACAAATGAATCAATACATTACAAGATATGAGAAATTTGAATGAAATAAATAAAATGTAATACAACATTATAGAGTAGAGTAGCATAGGCTTGCAGTGGAATACAAAACAAAAAAATTGATCAATTGAATAGACCTGTATATGAAAAACCAAAAACGTTATACAATATAACAGAAGAATAAAGATCAATAGAAAATATGGAAGAAAATGTAGTAATATATTAATAAATGAAATGTATATAAAAAAAAGAATTTGAATAGTACAGTCTATTAAAATATACAAAAGAATAAAATTGAAATTTGGAAAATAAAAATGAAATGGAAAAGAATAAAAAATATAGAATTGAATTTAGCATATATATTGGACACTTATGGCTTAAATATAATCACCGGTTTTGGTTTAAGACACATTGTGACTGATTTAGCCCATTTCTTCATTGCTGTGCTTGTAAATAGTTTCCAGAATCACGAGATGGAAAGGCTGGATTTTCAGAAAGCTCAGCTGCTGATGTGATGTCAGAATTGCATCACAGTGAAAACATTTTCTGTACTAATTAAGCCTCACTTTCATTAAAAATATGGTTTATTGCTTCATTACAAAGCCCTTTTGTGCGTTATCACTTTTACATCCACGTCACAGGTGTACATGTGAGATTGAGTATTTGGATGATTTTGACATTTTTGATTTCTGATTTTCTCACATGCAGTACATTCTTTTCAGGTGCTGCTATAAACGATATATTATGACGTTTCTTTGGAGTCGATTGCTACTGCAGGTCAGAATTACAGCTGAGGGTAACAACTGGCATAAAATATATTTTATTAAATAGACATTATCATGGACATCAGGAACCATATCAATTTGAGGATATGGTTGCCTTTATTATATAGATTACAACTGAAATTTTTACAGACGTCTTTATATCTGTGGTTTGGTGTTCTAATGTAAAAATTAAAAGCTTTACACATGTTTATCATCATTATTTTATATCATTATTTTTATTATTTAAAATAAATAAAACAAAAAAAAATGATAAACATGCATAAAGCTTTTATGATTCATGTGTAAAGCGTTTGAATTAATGATTCAATTAATTTAATAAAAAAATTGAGACGTTGCTAAAAAACTATTAAAGTAACGAAACTACACAACTGATGATTATCATCATTTAAGATTATTATGATTTTAGTTATGATGATCATGGGCATAAATTACACAAATAACAGTCAAATTATACTTATAAAGACAAAACAAGGAATTAAAAAAAAGTTTACATTTTTATTTCAAATTAAGACACTTAAGAACAGAATAGAAATTGATTATACAAAAATAAAAATACAGTGGGTCAGTTCAGACGGAGCACAGTGCTCATTTAGTAAATGCACAGATAAACAATATGCTAATTGTGTGTTATTGTTAACATTATACCAAGTCGTCCCAAATAAAACACTGCATGGGAAACGGCTTTGGTGTGTTAGTGTCAGTGCACTATGCTACAAGCTATTGTAAACAAGCTAACATTCACTAGATAAGTGATATTTTAATCGCTAATAGAGCAGAGTCATGTAAAATTACATCGACAATCAGCATTTTTGCCGCAACTAATTTATAAGTGAGTCTGCATCAACTACATTAAAGAGAATCGCTTTATTTAAAGTGAATAAAATACCCTAGTTAATGGAGTTGAACATTAATTGGGCCGCAGACACACACCTGACTCGTGTGTGTAGAGTAGGTGAGATGAACTGGGAACGCAGGCAGTGGGTCAAACCACTGTGAGGAAGGGAGGGGGGGGGGGGACTCAACTGTTTCTAAATGCATTTTTTGCGTCTTTTTTTTTTTTTTTTTTACTTACACAATTATTTAGGTATGCATACATATTTCACAATAGAGAGTGCGATATTTATTTAAAAAAAAAAAAAAAAAAAAAAAAAAAAAAGGGGGGGGGGGGGCCCCGACATTTACGCCCATGATGACGATTATATTGATGATGAACATACCGTTCTTCCTGTGCTCGGTGGTGAAGGCGGGGTGTAACCCCGGCGTGTTGCTCGGTATGGCCCCTCTGTCCATGAGGCTCGACCCCGTGTAGAGGATCTGCATCTGTCGCGCTTCGCTCTCCTCGTGCGCTTGCTGTCGCCGAAGAGCCACCTGCGCCGCCATGACCCTCTGGCGCTCGGCGATGAGAGCGCACTTGGCGCATGCGCAGTCCCTCCAGCGGCAGAAGCGCTTGTGGCCCTTGAGCGCCGACACCACGCCGTGATTCCGGCAGCGCGCGCACTTCGGGCTCCGCGCGGGGTACTGCGCACGTTCCAGAAGGCGCGGCGCGCGCAGCAACAGGGGCGCGTGCAGCGTGGGGAGGGCACCGTCCATGTCGTCCTGAGTGTGTGAGAGTGATTGAGTGTGGACTGAGACGGAGGTTTTTAAATCCTCAGACATACACACACGCCCCTTTTAAATAAAGGCTCAGGTTCAGCCAATGAGGTTCACCCAAAACTCTCATTGTTCAACCGAGAAGCTTTGCCAAGTAACTACATACACACACACACACACACATTAATATGTCTCAAAAAAGTTTTCCATTATACAAATACTTTCCTTATAGTTTTTAAACTTGAGTGTTACATGTATAACCACATACATTTACAATTTTCCAAGAAAACGCTTTATACTAATGACGTTTTAGCATCAATTCAAGTAATTTTCTGTAGCACAAAACCCTGAATCTTGTCAGTTCATCATCTGCGATAATCATCTCGTGCTACACAAGATAATAGTGCTATAAGTATTTGTGCATCAGAAAACTGTTAATCCACCAGACTACAGCGTTGAGGAAGTGTTAAAGTTTACTTTCCTAGACGTCTAGTTTGCATCTGGTTTTCCTACCAAGAAGTTTGGTTTACATCTGGTTTACCTTCTAAAACATCTGGTTTACTCTCCAAGACGTCTAGTTTACATCTGGTTTACCATCCTAGATGTCTGGTTTACTTATGAAGACGTCTAATTTACATCTGATTTACCTTCCTATATGTCTGGTTTAAGTCTGGTTTACCTTCCAAGGCATCTAGTTTGCATACAGTATGGTTAATCTTTCAATACGTCTAGTTTACATCCAATTTACCTTCCTAGATGTCTGGTTTATATCTGGTTTCACTTCCAGAATCTCTGGTTTACATCTTGCTTACTTTCCTAGATGTCTGGTTTACATTTGGTTTATCATTTAAGATATCTGTTTTACATTGTTTACCTTCCTAGACATCTAGTTTACATCTAGTTTACCTTCTAAGACATTTAATTTACATCTGGTGTACCTCCCAAGACATTTGGTTTACATCCTGTTTTACATTCCAAGTCATCTAGTTTACATCTGGTTTACCTTTCAAGATGTCTAGTTTACATCTGGTAATCCTCCAAGATGGTTTACTTCTGATTTACCTTAATGTACATCTGGTTGACATGTGGTTTACCTTCCTAGATGTCTATTTTACATCTGGTTTGCCTTCATAGAAGTCCACTTTACATCCGATTTACCTTCCAAGATGTCTAGTTTACACCTTGTTTACCTTCATAGACATCTTGTTTACATCTGGTTTACCTTCAAAGATGTCTAGATTACAACTGGTTTACCTTCCAAGATGTCAAGTTTACATCTGGATTATCTTTTAAGACATCTATTTTACCTCTGGTTTATCTTCCTAGATGTCTACTTTACATCTTGTTTACCTTCATAGACATCTGGTTTACATCCGGGTTACATTCAAAGATGTCTAGTTCTCAACTGGTTTACCTGTCTGGTTTATATTTGGTTTACCTTCCAAGACATCTGGTTTACAGCATGTCTGCCTTCCAAGATGTCTGGTTTACAATTGGTTTACCTTTGAAGACATCTAGTTTACATCTGGTTTACTTTCTTAGATGCCTGGTTTATCTTCCAAGATGTCAATTTTACATCTGGATTGTCTTTCAAGACATCTAGTTTACATTTGGTTTACCTTCCAAGATGTCTGGTTTAGAATGGATTTACCTTCTTAGGAGTCTTGTTTACATCTGGATTACTTTTCATGGTGTCTTGGTTATATTTTGTTTACCTTCCTAGAAATCATGAAGTCTTATCGGATTTGAAAACAAAAGCAGATTAGACTAGCATTGAATTTAGTTACTCACATAACCTGACTGTGCAGCAAGTTCTGTAACATGGTCTGTCCATTATAGAGGTTGTTTTGTGTGTGTGAGTGTGTGTGTTTGTGTGTGTGTGTGTGTGTGTGTGTGTGTGTGTGTGTGTGTGTGTGTGTGTGTGTGTGTGTGTGTGTGTGTGTGTGTGTTTTCTTGTCCAGGCACAGCAGCAGCACTCATTGTCATCACTAAGGCATCGTGTTTTTCTGTAGCATAATGAATCCATCCAGCCCTCTGACCGTCCTCCATTGTTCTTCTCCAAGTGGTTCACGTTTTTCTTTTGTTCCCAAACAATTCAATTCCCATCAGGCTAACTGTACACACACACACACACACACACACACACACACACACACACACACACACACCTGCTGAACACCTTTACACACACACACACACACACACACACACTCACACAAGCACTCTCTCTTTTAAGAGAATACATTGTTTGCTTTGTGTTGTCTTTGTCAAAAGCTACAAATTGTGGTGAAGATTAAAGAAACAATAGAGACTATCAGGACTGACAAGAATGACGACTCAAAAAACAAACATTTTGAACAAAGGAATAGTAGTTTGCAGGTACAGAAGTGAAAACTTTGTTTTGTTATTGTTTGTATTAAATAACAACTCATACCAAGGTGCTGCCGAATTCTCAAATCTGATTAGTCAGTAAAATGTTTAGATTTATGTATTCATTTTAATTGTTCTAGGTGTTTTCTTATTTTTGGACACTTAATCTCAATCTGACACTTGTCTGTACTAATTTTTTCTGGGGGGTGAAGTTGTCATCAAGGGTAAGTTTACTTACCATTTCACATTTTGGTCAAAAGAATTGGGACGTCTGACATTTCTGTAGCTGCCACGCTGGTCTTCCCCAAACTGTAAAAAAAAAATTATAGGATGTCTTTTGGATGCGGTAGAAATAACATTCCTTTCACTTAAACTGCAAGACTTAAATCTAATCCAGCAAATAAGGACTACACATAGAATAGGATGTTCAAAATGCACATACAAATCTTATTGTCAGGTGTCCACAAATCTTTGTCCATAAAGTGTATTTGTATGGAGGCTCCAGTGAGCACTTTCTCACATTAGTTCCACAGCAATAATTGTAACTTAAATGGATAAAAAGAACAATATGTTGTGTATGAATGAATAGAAAACCTGCTTTGATATAATAGAAATCAAATCTCATAAAATGCTGTTTGTAGCATGAAACTATATTTTTTATAATGGATTCCATCACACCATGCCATCTTTGATTAATTTCCTTTAATGGCAGGCCCCGTCATCCTGTATTTTGCAATAAAACATGTTGATAAAATTTTCTGGACTCACTTGTAATGTACGCATGTAGAAATAAATTTGGTGCTATTTTATTTTATATGCATTTTTAGAATCGAAATGCAAATGCTTTTAATGCATTTGCTATTTAAAAATAAGAAGGATTATGATCTTGATGATGATGGACAGCCTTTATTTTCCTGGTGTGATATGAAACACACATAGAAGGAATTTCAGAATTACAGCGATAGAATTTAGCGACACTGCCAAAGCGTGCAAATCACACAAGACTGAGTTTAAGATCATCCAAATGGCAGGAACCGTATGAGGATTAGTGAGATTGTGCAGAGATGCAGCTATCTCTTTTTTTGTGTGTGTGTGTGTGTGTGTGTATGGGAAAGAGAGAGAATAAGTGAGTGTTATCTGTTCATCCCCCACCTGCTTTCTGAAGGATTTGTAAAGAGCTCATCCACAGATGCAGTGATCAACATGCCTGTGTACACGTGTGTGTGTGTGTGTGTGTGTGTGTGTGTGTGTGTGTGTGTGTGTGTGTGTGTGTGTGTGTGTGTGTATACATATGTGTGAGAGTGTTATCAGTCCATCCCTCACCTGCTTTCTTATCACACACACTGCTCAGACTCGTATCTGGATTCCTTTTGTTTAATTGCACAAGCTTGGTCAAGAAGTACCACTATAACAGCCAAATCCTGTGTGTATGTGTGTATGTTTTCTTTAAAAGATCATAATCTCATTTGTGGGTTTAAGAAAACACACACACACACACACATACACACATGGTGGCCAGCATCCCTCAGATGTGGGAAATCTTGGTGTTGATGCACAAGTTTATCATCATGCAAACTTTATGTCTAAATCCTCACACACACATAAGAGTTCAAATGGTGAGAATGTTGTTGCAAGGCAGCTGCTTAAATATAGATGCTGAGTATAAGCTAATAACTATGACTGATAGTTTATCTAACTAGCACATACTGTATACAGTTTCAATTTAAGTTCACAATGAGCTTCAGATTCAGACTGAAAATGTGATCTCAAGAGACTTTGTTGACACGGCATGGATGGTGGTGCCGCACTGCTGATTTCTGAGATTTTTTACACAAAACAGTCTCTAGAGTTTTCACAGAATGGTGCATTAAAAGAATTCAGTAAGCAACAGATCTGCAGACAGAATTAAGGCTTTTTGTTTATGGTCAGACTCTTTCAAGCTGGCAAAAAGGCTACAGTAACTCATAAAGTATGATCACATTTCACAACCATGTTAAGCACAAAATCTCAGCATCTTAGAAAGCATAACCTCAAGGTGATGTGAATGAGCTTAAACAGCAGAAGATCAGGAATCCAGAGGCACAGGCTTATGCAAACTGGACAGAATTAGAAGGAAATTTTTATCTGAGCAGTTTACTGTCGTTAATAACCAGATTAAAAGCACGTTATTCCTTAAATGAAATAAAGTTGTAATTGCTCACTCACTTCCTATAAAAGACCACACCCACCACCATGTTTCACTTAATTCAACACCTTCTGACCAATTAGACTAGAGATTTTACTATAGCTCTGTCGTGTTATTAGACATCAAATAGCTTTTTCATCTAAATTTTCAGTGATGTCGAATTTTTGTTCCCAAATAAAAAATAGCATAATAAGCCACTGTTTAAATGAATATTTTGTGGTGCACTCATTCAATTTTTTCAAGATTTTATAACACATTAGAATAATTGATTCTAGATAATGATTGATATAGTAAATACATACATGCTACTGATGAAAATAAGTTTTTAATCTCAAAAAAGGTTGTTCAGTTGCACGGTGTGTATGTATATGCGTGTGTACGTATGTGCGTGTGTGTGTGTGTGTGTGTACATGCATGTGCAGGTGTGTGAACATGCACGTCACAGTAAGTGATATTTGTCATACTGCGATTGGATCAGTGTCAAATTAGTGTGTAGTGAAATAGTGTGTGTGAGAGATAACATGCCTTATCAGGAAAGGATGGCTGATGTCTTATCTCAGACACACACACACACACACACACATACACTGCTTCTGACCATGTATAGTCTTGTCAGACCTTTTAATGCATGAAAGCAATAAAACAACCACCACGTGTGTGCTTGAGAGAGAGAGACTTGCTACTTCTAGGAGGAAGAGTGTGTGTGTGTGTGTGTGTGTGTGTGTGTGTGTGTGTGTGTGTGTGTGTGTGTGTGTGTGTGTGTGTGTGTGTAGTCAGCGAAGCAGAGTCAGGTAAAGTGAGGGGCCCTTATGGAGGTCTATCTCTCCACTGGACCACCAGAAAAGTACTGAAAAAGGGAGTAGGGGGGAATAATAGACACGTCAATATGTCAAAGCGTATACTTCATCAGAAAGAGATTTCTCTGTAACGATGGTGACAGACTTCAAACAAGACACAATTTTGTGCAGCATAATAACACTTTTTACGGTCTTATGACTCCTAAAGTGAAGAACTATATAGTATATATATATATATATATATATATATATATATATATATATATATATATATATATATATATATATAGTGACATTTAAAACAGCCTAATGATGGTCTATCATCTTCACTACTAGTTAAAGTACAAATATCCTGCTTAAATAGTAAAAGTAAAATACACCTTTTAGATTTCAATTTGAGGAAAAGAAGTTGATTTTAAATGTCCTTAAATATCAAAAGGAATAGTGCTGTTTGTTGAGAATTACGTTATATGGAGAAATGTACTGGATACCTGACTTTTCCAGCTATATAAAGAATAATTAAATTTTCCCTTCACTTGAAATGGGAGACTCAAACCTTTTCCAGCATGACAATGCAACTGTGCACAAAGCCAGCTCCATGAAGATACGCTTTACATGGGTTGAGTGGAAGAATTTGAGTGGTCTTCTATAGAGCTCTGACCTCAACCCTATTGAACACCTTTGGGATGAATTGGAACACTGACTGCACCCCAGGCCTCCTCACCTACATCAGTACCTGGCTTTACTAACACCCTTGTGTCAGAATGATGCAAGAATCTCCACAAACACACTCCAAAAAAAGAAGAGTGGAGGTTATTATAGGAGCAAATGGGAACTAAACGTGGAATAAGATGTTAAAAAATACATTACCAATCTTATGGTCAGGTGTCCATAAATGTCAGGGTATATTTTACTAGTTGATGCAATTCAATGTTCCATTTTCCATTACAGGATTTTTTAAGCAAATGTTTCTATTTTTACTGACACACAATGAGAGTACACTTACTCTGTGGAAACCCTCCTCTTTGTTAAGATTCATGAGATTCTGCTTGTGGTCACATGACAGCTTCTCATTTATCACGATGAGATTTTTTTTTTCTGAAATGTAGTGGGGCATAAAACGTTATTCATTAAAATGTAGTGAAGTGAAAGTTTCTCATAATGTAAATACAAATTAAATAAAAATGGAGATATTTGAAAAATGTCCAGTAACAATGTAAAATACTTCCTTAGTCTTCAACAATGCCTTTTGTAATCAATTTTATAGCTGCAGTATTCTCTTTTCAATTAACATTATCTTTGAAAATGGATAGCTGTAAGCTGATGTTCTGAAATCTGCTGAAATCTGTGTTAGATGTTATAGCATTACAGCTCTAACTCAAAACCTTTTCAGTGCCCACTGTTCTTTGCTTTGTTGTGGGTCAGGGAATTTTTCAAGAAGCCCTGTTGAGTTTCAAATGCCTGCTAAACATCGCTAATGGGCTTGCTAGGGAAGTTACACTTAGCAGAAGTATGTTAGTCTGCATGATCCAATGACCATCCATGACCCGTTACTCATGACCCTTAACCTATAGCCCTTTATGTCTGTGCCTAAGTGCTAATATGACAGCTTGCCATGTGCAAGCATTTTCACAAGGAAAACATGACCAAGAAAGCTACTCGTCAATATTTGGAAAGGTTTCATGGATGTTGTTTTAAAGGAATTAGTGAGAATAAGGAGCGGGTGTGTGAGGAGGTAAACATGCTTAGTAATGACAAGGGTTGTAGAAATAATGCAAAGTGCTAAAAGGTACCACTGACCAGTGTTCCTGTCCTTTTCTTATTTTCAGTATTGCCCGATTATTCCAGACACCCGATCTCTGAATGGAGTTCTCATCAATTGGAGAGCACTCTGTGTAGCTGGGGATGGTTCCACCTCAGCAGTCTAAAGATCCATGAAGTTACTGAGCAACTCAAGATCTGAAGATGGATTTGGATTACAATTAATATCAAAAGGCTTCTACAATGGTCCAGGACTACAGGTTCCATGAACAGTTTTGCATTTAAGCACCTATCACTGTGCACCTCAACAATGATGGAACTGTAATGACATTCGGTGAGACACAGATGAGGACGAGTTCCGTTTAGATTTTGGTTTATCTCAATGTTTTTTCCTTATGCCATCTCAGGGGGTTTCTCAACTTCTATATTCTTTTATACAACCTTATAACCACACAAAGCTGCTTCAACACTCGATTTTTATCAAGTTTTTGTTAAACTTTTTTTTTTTTAAATCAAGTTTTTTGGTTTAATAGGGAAATTCCTTTTTAGGTTTTTATGAATTCAGTAAAATACAGATAAAGTATGTATGTGTATATATATATATATATATATATATATATATATATATATATATATATATATATATATATATATATATATATATACACACTGGCAATCAAAATTTGAGAACAATTTATAAACAATTGAACAATTCTGAAATAATGTCATCTTCACTGCTCAACAGTTGAAGGAGTTTTTGTCCTGTCTATACCATGCTACCAGAACACCTTTTCCACAAATGAACTAAAGCATTAAAAAAAAAAAAAAACATTATTTTGCAGAAAACACACTGATCAAAATTAGAGAACAATAATGACTGTAGCATGGAAAAAGATTACAACAAAATTTTCTGAATGTTACAACAGTCAGCAATTAGTAGGAAGTGTACAGGCCTCTGCCCTGAATAACTTCAGCACATCTGCAGCCACAGGACAGCACTAGTCTCTCACACTGCTCTGGTGTGATTTTGGTCCACTCTTCTTTCAGTCTCCTCCACAGTTCGGTGACTGTAGTGGGTTTCTTGGCCATAACTTTGTCACCAAGGATTTTCCAGAGGTTCTCTATTGGGTTGAGATCAGGACTCTGGGCAGGCCATGTCATTATTTCAATGTTTTCAGTTTCAAGGAACTGCCTTACCCGTTTTGCTGTGTGACATGGAGCGTTGTCCTGCATGAACACTGCGGGCTGATTGGGTGATGAACGCACGGAAGCTGTATAAGAGGCCCAACTCCTGCTGCAGAAAACATGCCACAAACCATGACACTTCCTCCTCCACTTTTCACTGACTTCTTTACACATTTTGGGTTCAGTCTTTCTCCAGTTTGTTGCTGAACATATTGTTTCCCATCGGACCCAAATAAATTAAACTTGCTTTTATCACTTGCTATGGCTGATAGGGTCATCCCTTTGGCCTTCATCTGAACAACCGGAGGCTTTCAGTCACTTTGGAACGGCCCACCATCTTGCAGAGTCAGTGAAACTGGAAGTTAGGCTGCCAGTTAAATAGGGGTTGACAGATAAGGAAATTAGCACCAGGTACAAGATTAACACCAATAACTGGAAAGTCAACAGTCTCCTACACTGACTCAGGAATACAGTTCGCTTCTGATCATCATCACTGCACCCCGCAACATTGTATATCTGCTTCAAATGGACATTCGGTGCAACCCAGATGAGGATGGGTTCCCTCTTGAGTCTGGTTCCTCTCAAGGTTTCTTCCGTATGCCATCTCGGGGAGTTTTTCCTTGCCACAGTTGCTCATCAGGGACAAACTTACTTACAAAGAACATATTTACTTTTAATCACCACATTGTCTGTGTAAAGCTGCTTTGAGACAATGTTCATTGTTAAAAGAGCTATACAAATAAAAATGAATTGAATTGTATTGAAGAGGTATCTGAAAGTGTTCTCTAATTTTGATCAGTGTGTTTTCTGCAAAATAAAGTTTTTTTTTAAAATGCCTTAGTTAATTTGTGGAAAAGGTGTTCTGGTAGCATGGTATAGACAGGACAAAAACTCCTTCAACTGTTGAGCAGTGAAGATGACTTCTGATTTGAAATGAGAATTATATGAAAAGTGCATATAATTATTCATACTTTGTGTATATACATACACTGTATATATACTTTACAATATAAAAAATTTCGTCTGAATATTAGGGATTTGGTATTATTTTACTATAGTGGCGTAATGAGTTATAGAGTGAGAAAGAAAGGAAGCAAAAGTTGAAAGATAAGATTTTGAAGTGGCAAACAGATGATCATATCATTTAAGGATCATTAAAGGAGCGAATATTTGCTAGCAATTGCTGAGTCGCTTCAGTTCTGGGTTCTGGGAATCTGTCATGTGTGTGTGTGTGTGTGTGTGTGTGTGTGTGTGTGTGTGTGTGTGTGTGTGTGTGTGTGTGTGTGTGTGTGTGTTTAATGGCGTCAGTGCTGTTTGCAAGGTTCTGGTTGAAAAATCGACCTGTCATTCCTGATAACACCTAAGAGAGAGAGAGAGAGAGAGAGAGAGAGAGAGAGAGAGAGAGAGAGAGAGAGAGAGAGAGAGAGTGTGTGTGTGTGTGTGTGTGTGTGTGTGTGTGTGTGTGTGTGTGTGTGTGTGTGTGTGTGTGTGTGAAAAAGTGAGAACTGACTGAGTGTAGGTTAACCTTCGTAAAACATGTTCATAAACCCATGGAGTAGACTATGTGTTTAAAAAAGTGCTAATCTTTGAAAGATTGTTTAGTGTGATGAATGATAAATTCCTTTCCTCTCTAGCCTTGCCAGGTGAAAATATACACGAACCATCGTCCTTTTTTTGTTATTTCAATGATAACACAGAAGCATTTCTTCTGTTTTGGAAACACACTCAGTTAAAGAAAACCTGAGAGTATAGGAAACATTGTGAAATGGTAACAGTGACGCATAGAAGAAGTTGTGACCGTTATGGATAGAAGTAGGTAGGAGGGAAAAAAGGAAAACAATGAGATAAAGTGAGAGAGAGACAGACAGAAAGAACAGAAGTGTCCTATCAGATGTGAGAAAAAGAGACATCAGCATGTTTCATCTCTCTATCGCGGCTTTGGTGTTATGGGAAAAAGACTCGTTCTCGCTCATAGACAATAACAGTTTGGTGCCTGATAGGGAGGTGTAACGATCAGACACATATGGCTAAGATTAGACTAATCACACTTAGTAGGATTGGGAGAGATAAAAGCAAAAGAGTGTGGTGTTATGCCTAGACAAGCAAAAGAGTTTATCCAAGAGCTTATAAAAAAATAAAATAAATAATAAAATGAAACATAAAATGTTCGCATATATTAATGGACAAGGCAGTTAGAATTTATTCAGATGTAAAGGTAAACTGTAAGTGTCAGCATACAACAGTAAAGTGCCTTCTATGTCATAATAAATGTACTCTTTTTGTGATAACAAGTCTAACAAAAATAAGGTTGTTCTGTTTCATGCAAGGCCTAGTAAGTTTTGATTATGTTTGGTCTGACAACTGCTTTTCAGTCCTGTATCATAATAGCAAGGGTCAAAAATTTGACATGGCTCAACCATAAATGTTGACACAAGAAAATTTCAGACTTTTTAAGAAAAAAAAAGAAAAAAGTCCTATCTAGTCCTTTTCTTCAAAGATAGTGGCCTATTAAAGACTGAGATGTGTCTGTCAGGTGTGCACAATGCGAAACTGGTGCCTGCTAGATGTTAGCTACAGTATATTCAGTGTAAGGTCGACTGCTGTTAACTACAAGATAGTGGCCTCGTGTTCTCGTGCACGTCCTTAAAAAACTTGATGTGTCATGCAAAATTAAGGTAAACAGTAGAGCCAGTATAGCACAATGTGAGTCGACAATATCTTGTCGTAGAATCTTGTCTCAACGTCTTGTATGCTTATCTAAATCATTATTTAGTGTTAAAACTGATGGTTTGACTGTTATAGTCAGTGTTACCACTCTGCTGGACTTTGTACATTAGTACATACTTGTACATGTAATGTCCGAGTTTCCAAATTGAGCTCAATAACAACTTTATTCTAGCATTTTTTCCACTGTAGTTTTATGTCTATGTTTTAAAAAAACAAGTGTTTGGGCTGATGGTATCCAAAATCTCTGCAACCTCATAACCCAGTGTTGGTTTATTCACTGATAAAGACTCAAAGCACTTTTGTATGTCGCTCTGGATAAGGGCATCTGATAAATGTAAATGTGAGAAAGTTTTGAAAAGAAACAGGATCTGACTGGTTAAAGTTGTACCGGCATGAAACCGCTAAGCTTTACAATTTGAACTGGAAAGCAAATTAATTGAGATGTTTTACCTTAGATGCGCCATATAGTGGAGGCTTTAAATCCTCCATATTTACGTAAAATAAAAAGTATATGGACCAAATATATATTTCATATATATACATAAATCTAGTGCAAAACTAAAGTAGTATTACTAGTAGTATTTCATAATAAACATGGATTAGTTCTGTATTTTTATTTATTATCTGTATATGTTACACACACTATTGCTTCTATATACTGTACAAAGTTTTATAGTAAACTCTCTCATCATACCTGGCACACAATACTGTCATTTGCACTACCATGCACTCCCACACTTTATGTACATTACTGGTCTGTACCCCTATTTATTACCCACACTGTCTATACGGTCTCATATTGTCTGTATGTCTGTATTGTCTTGTATAGTCTGTTTTTTTGTCTTGTTGTGTCTGTTTTGTCATGTATAGGTTTTTTTTATTTATGTCTGTACTTTTGAGAGTAACAAACAGCTGGAACCAAATTCCTTGTGTGTGTCAACACACTTGGCCAATAAACCTGATTCTGATTCTGATTTACATTTACTGTTTGGTGACCATCGTGTACACTTCAGTTTCAATTCTCTTAATAACATAATAAATTTGGTTTGTGTGCTCATGATCTTAAGATTTATAACTCCCCCAAAATCCCCCCCAACCAACCACCCACCCTCCATCTGCAGTGTGTTTAAAGTGACAAACAAATGATGAAACAGACAGAATAGATAAATGAACAAACCTCCAGTCTATTCAATGCTAAAGACTCTACTGTGATGATGGTGTATAGATAAAACACTACAAATGAACTGTGAGGCCACATGAAGGCCTGTTTTATGTCTTTCCCCTTCTCTTCTCTCTCTCTCCCTCCTTGTATCTTTCTTTTTCTTTTTCTTTCCCTCCTTTTGACTAGTCACAACAAAAAACATGACGCTTCTGATGGTAACTGTGCAACCAAGCCTGAATAGAAGCCAAAATCCCAAATTAAACAAAACGAAACCTGTATGTGGGTACATGTTTTATTTTATCGCTGCACTAAAACAGCCCCAGAAAATCTAAACACCTTGAATCAGTGGTGGATAGTGACAAAGTAAATGTAATTCGTTACTGTACTCTGCTTTTTTATCTAGCATCACATGTCAATATCGTATTTATTTATTTATTTGTTTGTTTTAATTAAAATTACTATTAAAACTATTATTTGTGCAACCTGCTGCTGCTGTAACAAAATAATTTCCCTCACAGGATCAAAAAAGTATGTCTAAGTTTAAGTCCAAGTCCAAGTAGTTTTTTTGCGTATCTGTAATTGACTTAAGTATTTTCATTTGGGGAGACTTTTATTTTACCATTACTACATTTCAAAGTCAAATATCTTTCTTTTTAAATCGACTGCATTGTGCGAAATCATTTTTTTATTTATGAGTGGATAGAAACTGGTCAAACACGCAGCAAGCCAACAATCAAGGTAGAGCGTGTGCTCTGATTTAAACTTGCTTTGATTGGCACTTGATGGTATCTAACAAGAAAAAAAAAAAAGAAAAGATAATTATATTCAAGAAAACTTTCAGAATCTGCAATTCCGATTTGACAACGCCGCAAACAGAGGGAAAAGAAGAAGAATGCCTGGCAGGCATGCATTGTGGGACTCTTCTTGACTGGCAAATAATTGACTTACGAACACTTTTCCGGTCCTTATCTATTTCGTAAGTCAGGGGCTACCTGTACAGGGTTTGTGCACAGTACGCCATTGAAACGTCTCAAATCCACCAAGAACGCTACACAAATTGCAAATAATCAGTAGCCCCCGTATAAATCTCAACCAAAATCACGTGTGAATAGTTTTTAGAATATTTGTTAGTCTAGTTTAGAATCTGTGCTCTGTAGCCTTTACCTTAAAATGTAGCTTGCTGACTACAGAGACATCTGAATATTAACTGGTGGGTTATAACTGAAGAAAGTTCGATATTAAAATAATGAAGAAGGAATGTTATAGGAAGGGGGTGAGACTGAAAGAGAGAGAAGGTTGTCACAGTTTGGCTTTACTGAAGGGCAGGATTAACAGGTTAATTTGGCATTTAACACACTCAAGTGTCTCCTTTCCTTCAAAACCTGTGGGAATCCAACACACACACACACACACACACACACACACACACACACAAATCGGCCTTGTGATAACACACAATAGTTTAACTCTCAAACTAACAATATACTATTACAACCTAAATTTATTGTAATCCGATGAAATGACGAGGGGCCGTTGTGACACGTTTTTGGCTCCTTATTTATTCTGGTGCAGGAAGTGCTAAGAATCAAAGGGTGTCGTATTGAGCACCGCCTTAACACATTCCGAAGTGCCTGCATGCTCCTTAGACCACAACTTTATTTGGCTGGAGTGACCCCATGGAGGTCATGCCAGAGTCAGCCAGGGCTTAAAGGTCACCTAATGACAGAGCGGGGAACTGAAGGTGAAAGCAACAAAAGAGAGATTAGGGTTCCTCTGAAGTTAAGGGAACATGATGTTGTAAAGCATGAGGGTATTTTTTTGTGTGGTTTAATTGGGAGGTTGTGTAGCACTGATGCGCATCTGATTGACTTTAACACACCTCTCTGTAGCAGACACAAAATCCACTGCAAAAAGTTTTTAGACATTTGGTCAATCAACTGATAAGAAGAATAAGGGAACACTAGACCATGATTTTACATTTTTGTTACACTCTTCCATTCACAGAACCTCCTTCTCTTCTTTGCCTCCTAATTACAAAGCTCTTGTTGATTACAAAATGAGGGACTGTTTAGAGTTTGTGTACTATACAATGTCCACATTGTTTTTATCGGGTTCTGTTTCAGCTTCTTGTTCTTCGGTTTCATTCCACATTCTGTCCAGTCCTCCTAGGATTGGCTCTGAGTCCTCATCAGTATAATGCGGCAAATGAAAATGAATACACATTTTTTGGGGTTTTTTTCACACACCAACTTTCTCTTTCATGAGACAGTCAGTCAACTTCCTGCTCTTGCCAAACGATTTCCTCCATTTAGACCATAATGTCATCCTGCATTTTCTGTATTTCCTGATCTGCCAGGCTGATCCTTTGTAGTCAACTTGATAGTATTTTTGACCCTACACCTGCTGTCCTGAGGATTTACAATCCAGTGCTCCTATCAGAATCCTATTTTTTATTTTTTATATATATATATATATATATATATATATATATATATATTATATATATATATATATATACGTGGTGCTTCTACCATACAAGTAATTAATTTGGTTGTTCTAACATAGAAGAAATGCATTAGTATAAACAGCTGAAAGCATTGTCAGAGTTGCTGGTATAGAAAACCAATACCTTTAGACCAATACCTTTAGACCAATCAGGATTAAGAATTCAGTAGACCTCTACATCTAACAGTTTTAACACGCAATGCTTTTCAACGCTGTGGCTCATTATTTAGATCTGTAGCACCTTAAGAGTTGCCACCCGAATGCCCCTGATTTAGCCTCTTTTTGTCTCACTTGTATGAATAGCAGACAAAAACTCGGCTAGTTTTCCCCTTTGATTACGATTCCGTTTTGACGTAGCACAGAAATCTCACAACAGAGTTGTTCTTGGCATGCTGGGTTCACCTTTCAGTGAGAAAAACACCCACTGTGAGCTCAGAGAGGTGGCTTTGTACTGTTAGGAAGACTAGTTTCCTACAGCTAGCAGGGAGTGTTTGCCCTCTTGTCCTGTACCCTTCAGGGGTCCCGTCATTTCCTCTGTCAGCCAAGAGAAAAGGGGAAATCCTGAAAGGAAGTGCTTCCAAAATTGTAAGTTCTCCTGTTGAAATGAGTGTTTACATTACCTGGAGAAAAGAGTTCGATAGACAGATAGAGAAAGATGGACTGTTATTCAGTGAAAACCTGCTGTGATAATAATAATGAAGTTGCTTAGGGAAAAATTGACACACTTGTTTGATGTTACAGAAATTGCCAAGTGAGAGTGTGTGATGGCATTATAGCAAGATCAAGTGTCATCATAAACACTGATTGGATAATAAGTGGGATCATATTGGATTATGAGGATTCATAATTGTTGTTGTGTTTTCAGATTTGTTAATGTGTTTTTGTGCAACAATTCAGACAAACCGGAAAAGGTAGGTATAGTTTTTGAATGGAACACTTACTGATCATTGGACAAGACACCTGTCATTCAAGATATACAGGAACAGTTTCTTCTTGCTTGCCAGTGTTTACTTCTGTTATTTTCTTATATTTAAAGGTGGACTAATCAAAATAAATAATTGTTTAAAATAAACAGAGAACTTTACTCATGTACAAGAAACAAAGTTATAAGATTTCATACTTCCTGTATATCTTGAATAACAGGTGTCTCGTCCAATGACTGGTAAGTGTTCCAAATATGTGCAGCTAACGCATTTTTAGAAATCACTCTCAAGCAGCAGAGTAGCAGTCTATCCGAGTGCAAAAAGCTCAATTAAGAGAGGAAGAGGTCCTTCAGATTTACCGAATAATCCTCTTTGTCCTATTGTCTTCTATTGTCTATACACTCGTTCTCTTAAGAGGATTTCCACACGTTTGTCCCACACGCTTATCACTGCTCTTTACAAACGCACTTTGGGAATGAAAAGCTGATAAAACAAATCCTAAAGCATGTTATTTAATTTTTTTTATTTTTTTTATTTGCTTGCAAAACACAGTCAAAAGATCTACTGCAAACAGTGGCGTGTTAACAATGTATGTAATATTTGTATGGATTGAACTATGTGGGATTATTAAACACACCAAGTTAGAGCAATTTCAAAAGTAAGCAATATTATCTGCTAAAAGTATGAAAAAGAATAATGAATGATTTATGATTTTTAGGATATTATAACCATACATTATAAGCTACAAAGCTGCATAACTGAAAAGGAAACGAGTGTGTTCTTCACCGTATTCTTATTTTTACAATTTGATTTTGTTCATGTAAATCACTGTAAATCAAATTCAAGCAAATTCCTTTATGCTCTTTCTTTCACACAGAAGTGTTAATCTGCAGGTTTTGCACCGTGTCAGAAGCTGTCATCACCGCTGTTTAATCCTCATCGCTCTTCCTGGTTTCCGGGAATCCGATCTGCTTAAAAAGTACATAAGGTTTAGTAATAAGAGCAAGCTTAGTGTAATGACCCGTGAACAACAATGCTTCTATGGATCTTTAAATAAGTGAGACTTTTTCTGGCACAGGGTCAATATTCGGTCAGTGTTAAATCAGAAACAGGAGGAGGATGAAGGAACACTACACCATGGATTACAATATTGTTTACACACTTCAGATTCCATTTACCACTGTAATGTTAACCCCTTTTCTATGTACGTTAGATATTTTTGAAACAAGAATATCATTTTCTAGCCTTAGACTTCCACAACTCTAAGCATACCTATAACTGGATAATATAAAATTATTACATTTAAGTATGACTTACTGAGCTGTGATGGTAGTAGTAACTCTAACTATCACAATATGCTGCCTCAATTTCCTTCCTATATCAGCAGGGTCCAAATATTTTTACTTACAAGGTGGTATCAAAAAGTTTCAAGACTAATGGTGCAATTCTGACCATGTGCATCACCACGTCTGGGATTTTATCATGTACAAGCAAGTTAGAACAAAGAGAAAATGTGAAATTCTGTGTGAAACTGATGCTGGTATGAGTAGTTTTCCTCACTGAACCTCACTAGAAGATGACGAGACATCAGGAAGAACTTCAACAAGTTCAATCTCCGAAAATGTTGAAACCGTTCGGCAACTCATGCATGATGATCATTGGAAAACAATCCACATGGTCTTACTTACAAACCCACCCTACTTGCCAGATTTGGCTCCTGCAGACTTCGCCCTCTTCCCGAAGATGAAGATCCAGCTTGTCCTTTTGACACCATTGTGGAGATCCAGTGTGATTTGCAGAACGTGTTTGACACGCTTTGAAAATAAGACTTCTAGGAGTGCTGTATTGCTGTGCAAGGAGACTATTTTTCAAAAGGTCATTGTGTGTAAAGTACTTTCTTGTAAACAGAGAAAGTTTCCAAACTTTTTGATACCACCTTGTAATTTACACATTCGTTTATACTGTTTCATTCGCTGTTCATATTCTGTGTCATTTCATTATGCATATTATAATTTCAAGCAATAAATGTGCATGGTGACATATTTTCCAGCCATATGTGCTTCTTCTCTAAACAGTTACCACAAAGTTGGGGGTTCTATAGGACATCTTTGGATGCAGTAGCATTTAATTTTCCCTCCACTTGACTTGGAGACCCAAACCTGTTCCAGCATGACAATACCCCTGTATACAAAGCCAGCTCCATGAAGAGATGCTTTACATGGATTGGAGTGAAACATCTCGAGTGCCCTGGCTCGAGTGCCCTGGTGTGAAGCTTTGATTTCAACCCTACTGAACACCATTGGGATGAATTGGAATACTGGTCTACTCACCTCCCCAGGTCTCCTCACCCTACATTATTACCTGACTTTACTAACACCCTTGTGGTCGAATTAGCACAAATATATTGATTTTTAGCTGTAAGGCAACATGACAGACAGGCAAGTAAGGAATCAACAAAAAAGCAAGCCCCAAATGATAACTTATTAAGCTTGTAATGGTCATTACAATTGGACATCAACTATTGGTCACGAAATTAAACAAATTCACTCATGAGAGCTCCTGTATCACCATTTGCTGCTTTACTTTTATTTTTTGGGGAAAATAGCTAGAAACAGGGAAATTCCCTTAAAGTCCTCTTGTAAGTCAAATCGAATTAATGATTTACATTTTTCGATGTAAAATTCACAAACATTTTGACAAAAAATTTCAATTCTATGAGCAGTTATTATTTAGTTATCTGCCACACTTGATGTGTTCTATTAAGAGCCTAAAAACAAGCTCATAAAGGAAACAGGACTGATTAAGCAGACTGAGACTGATTTAATGATTGATTTTTCTGAACAATTATTTCTTGTTTAGACATTCAAATCTTAACAAAGGGAGAGGAATAATTTAGCCCTTTTTTTTTTTTGGTTTTGTTTTGTTTTGTTTTCTTAGCATATATATTTCCTTAAAAGACATATTACAAAATGTGTTCTGTCTTATCAGTGGCCCAACCAGTAATTTATAAGAAAACATTTATGTCTGTTTCCAGTCATGGTATCTGATTATCAGTGAGATAAAGAGTGAATTGGGTGGATTTTAAAGCATACAGAAAGCTTGAAACTTGCACAATCCAAACATACAACATTATGGGAAAATATAACAGAATTTTTAAGTTTGGAGTTTCTTGCAAGCAGTAATTTTATGATTTGGTGATTTCGTTTTTCCATACATTTTCTTAGCTTATCAAAGAAAATGCTAAGAAAATGTTTGGAAGAACTAAATCACTGCTTGGTTATCCATATCTCTCTCTCACTCTCTAATTCTCTCTCTCTCTCTTCCCAGTTCAGCTTACCCTTCTCAATTTTATTTCCACTACAATCTCCGGTGTACATCTCGAGCTTGTCTCAGGCTGTCTCTGGGTTTCATGTTATCACAGATAAAGCGAGTGTACACAGTGTTAATCAGATCAGAGTTCATCAGTGTTAACCACCATAGTGATGATGCTGTGCTCTTGCGCACATTACGCCTCATGCTACTCGCATCCCAGATATTCAGATTTAATCTTTCTCATACCTAGTGACTAAAAGCAGCATATCTTCCAATCTCTCTCTTTGTTTCCTGGATTTTAATATTCACTTTTCCTGTAAAGTATAACACTTTATTAAATCCACAAGCCTCCATGTGCTAGAAATCATCAATTTAGACATTGAGAAAAACAAGGAGACTTCTGCTTGCTTCCACTGCAAGATAGTGCACTTCTTTTTCCTGTAATTGTTTTATTTCTCGTATACTGTGACAGTTTGCAATTTTATTTAGTGATGAAGATGAAAGCCATTTATCAGTTTATACTTTTATTTAATATTTTGACCTACAAAAATAAAATCCTCACACCCTAGCTCTGGAGTTCTGCTGAAAACAGTTCCACATGAACTGTCTATAAAGATCTACTGGTTCATCTCAAGAACTACATTTGGAAATTGTTATTTCCACGTTTAGCCCAGGGATTTCAGGAAGCTTTCAGGTCTGAGCACCGGGCCATCCATGTTACAGTGCCCCCTGGAGCGCAGAAGGTCGAGGGCCCTGCTCAAGGGCCCCAAGAGTGGCAGCTCATCGTTGTTTTGAACAGCAGTTTCAACAGTTAAACAATTAAGTTCTCATCAATAAACCAACAATGATAAAAATATAATGAATGGTCATTTGGTTTCACCAAGTTAACCATGGGGTTCCCTTTTTTAGTCTGGTTCCTCTTAAGGTTTCTTCCTCATACCATCTCAAGGTGTTTTTTCTTCAAGGTGTCACCACTGGCTAGCTCATTAAAGATCAAATAAAATTATACATTAAAAAAATATATATATATTATACATACGAATCGATTTCTATAAAGCTCTTTGGGATAATTGTACTTTATTAAAAGTGCTATACAAAAATCTAATTGAATTGAACTTAATTTCCTTTTATTACTTACATTTTAGCTGACATATATTAAGACCTCTGACCAATCAGGTTTAAGTAGTGGATTTATGATATAAAACAGAATAAAGCCTGTAATCATAATAATCAAGTTTTCAATGATTTTCCATTTTAAGAGAAAGAGAGACTCAAATTAAACACAGAAATGTGATGGGCCAGATTAAGAAAGTGGAACAAATGGGAAAACAGAAACAGAATGAGACATAAGTACAGATGGGAGACAGCAGTAGAGTGAGACAGATAGAAAGATGAGGAAAAAAAAAACAAATAAAGTGAGAGACAAAATATGGGAAACATTAAAAGATAGAAAGTGAAACAAACAAACCAATGGCAGGAAAAAAATGAGAATTAGATTTTCTCTGTTTCTGTCGCTATGCATTATCTGTCTCACATTTTGTCTTTTCTGGTTGCCACGCCGTTCTTTTTACTCGATGAACGTCTGGCTCACTGTTTTTATTTAAATTTCTCCCTCTCAGTTTGTCTTATTGTCTTTCTGTATTATTTGATTCCTGTCATTCTCACAATTCTGTCTGTCTCTCTCTAACTGAACGTGAGCGATAGACAGGGACGCAGAGAGAAAGAAAGTTAGACAGAGTGAAAGAGGGATAAATGAACATATTGATACTGACACTATGAAAACATGATCGGTAAAGAGGAAAAAGAATATGAAAAAGGTGGAAACAGACACAGAGAGAGACAGAGAGAGAGAGAGAGAGAGAGAGAGAGAGAGAGAGAGAGAGAGAGAGAGAGAGAGAGAGAGAGAGAATATCCCTTTTGTAAGCAGGATGAATGGAGGATGATGCAGCTCTAGGTAGTGTGTAATTAAGAGCTAAGCACTGGACTGTATCACAAAAAACAGGTCACAGCAGGTAATGAGAGGATTAACACCTTATTAACACAACGCTCACACACACACACACACACAAACACACACACACACAAACTTTAACTTTACCTCTGTTAGAATACACTTTGCTAATACTGCATTCAACTTTTCAACTTAAAGGAGGAAGTCTTTTTTGATCTCCATGCATTAAAGCTACATGATGGGGTTAAAATATTCAGTATATGTTAGCAACACGTTAGCAGGCTAACTGTGCTAATGTCAATTGGTTTTCCCCTAATAAACTAAACTGTATAGACAATGTTATAGATTTAATGAGAGAATGTATCTATTTTCATTAATCTAAAACGAATAATTGAGCATTTAAAGGGAAGATGTTCTAATTTGTTCTGTGTTTTAGGACTTAACATTGCACGTATTAAATGAAAATGCACTTTCCAAACGATTAAAATGTGATTGTCAATGCATTTAAAAAGACATTTAGAAGACAGTTTTGCTATAACTTTTGCTCAGAATGCATTTTGAAATACACACTGAATTTTGCTATAAATATCACATGGTGTTATGATAAAAATGCTATACTAGTGTCCTAACCATGAGTCTATATGCATTTAGGACAAATAACATTAAAATAATTATTTTGCTACCATTTCTGTTTCGACATGTTACACATATCAAATCAATCTAGTTAATTAATTTCAATTTTAATTTTGCAACAAGTGTTAAAATATATATGTAATTAATACTGTATATTAAAATTACTGTTGGAAATGGTACATTTTTATTTTCCTTTTGCACCAAACTTTGCACATATATTAATAGAAAATGTACATTTAAATATAGAAATACATTACAATGCCAAAAGTTTGTGGACACCTGGTCATAAGTAAGGTATGGCCTTTTTGTACATCCCATATCACATTAAGTTGCTGTTATAACAACTGCCACACTTTTGGGAAGACTTTCCAATTCTTGCTTGTGGAGATTTGTGCTCATTCAGACATAAGGATATTAGTAGGGTACAGATTAGTCAGGTACTGATGTAGTTGAGGTGACGAGGACTGGGGTGTAGTCAGTGTTCCAATACATCCCAAAGGTGTTCAATAGGATTAGGTTAGAGCGCTATAGCAGGAGATCTTCCACTCCAACCCATGTAAAGCATAACTTCATGGAGTTTGTTTTGTGCACAGGGGCATTATCATGCTGAAGCAAGTTTGAGTCTCCTAGTTCAAGTGAAAGGAAAATGTCACGCTACTGTATCAAAAGACACCAATACAATTTTATGCCTTCAGCTTTTTTTTTTCAATAACAGTTTAAAAAAAGAACCACATATTGTGTACATTTTCATTTTTAATATTGCAATGCTATTTTGCATATTACATCCCTGGTGGTTAGAGTGCGGCGCTCTCACCGATGCGGCCCGGGTTTGATCCCCGGTCAGGGATCTAACCCCAGCCTTCAGGGTTGCACAAGCCTTAGTGCCGGCCCCAAGCCCGGATAAATGGGGAGGGTTGCGTTAGGAAGGGCATCCAGCGTAAAAACATGTGCCAAATCAAACATGCGGATGGTCCGCTGTGGCGACCCGTAGAGGGAGAAGCCGAAAGAAAGACATTCGAAAGTGAATTTTTCTACCTCAATGATTCCATAGTGAACAGCCATGCTGATTTTTACTTCATCATATACTACTGATTAAAATCCATTTTGTTTAGGAAGTTCAATGTTAAATAACATGAGATGTGAAGTAAAGCAGTAGTGTGAGTTGGAGATGGATGAAAAGGAGCGTGGGAGACGGAAGAGTTAAGAGAACAGTAGAAGATCCATGAGTGTGAGATGGAGGAAACCGAGATGAATCAGAAACGAAGGAGAAAGAGAAATGACAAGGGACAGAGAGTGGCAGGGAAAAAGGGAATAAGTGGAGGATGGAGGAGAGAAAGTGGGAGATGGAGGAGAGAGAAGGCTTCTGCATGGCGCCTGGTGCCGCTTCATTACCACACAAACACAGGTGTGGGTGATGCAGGTGCCTGCTTACTGTAGTGGGTGGCACTGTGTGTGTGCGCGTGCGTGGGTGTGTGGGTGTGTACGTGTGAGGATGTACATTTAGTCAAGCATGAAATCCTAAATGCACTGTCAGCAGAGCTAAAATAAACAACCAGGTTCATTACTCACACCACACACACAGAGAGAGAGAGAGAGAGAGAGAGAGAGAGAGAGAGAGAGAGAGAGAGAGACTTGACTCTTTGTCAGATTGTCTTTTTTCTTTTTTTCCCTAAATATTTTTAATATATACATTATATGGTGATTGGTATTGGGACATGACTTTTCCAGTCATATGTGGTTCTTCCCAAAACTGTTACAACAGAGTTGGAGACACACAAATGTCTTTTGGATGTGGTAACATTAAAGTTTCCCTACACGTGAAATAGGAGACCCAAACCTGTTTCAACACAACAATTTCCCCTGTGTACAAAGCCAGCTCTATAAAGATATGGTTTACATGGGTTTGAGTGGAAGATCTCCTGCTATAGAACCATGTTGAACACCTTTGGGATGAATGTGAACTGACTGCACCCCAGGCCTCCTCAACTCACATCAGTACCTGACTTTACAATCAAATTTGTGGCTGAATAAAGCACCCATCTCCACAAGCACACTTCAAAATCTAGTGGAAGATCTTCCCAGAAGAGTGGTGGTTTATTAACAGCAACTAAATGTGAAATTGGATTTTCAAAAATCATACACATTATGTTCAGGTGTCTGCAAACCTTTGTCAATATATAATGTATATTGGTTTTAATATATGTCTAGATGTACAATAAATAAATAAATAAATAAATACATTAATTAATTAATTAAATAATGAATACATTTTAAAACCAGTGGTGGACGAAGTACACAAAGTAGGAACTTGAGTAAAAGTAGAGATACGGTAGATAAAATGTGACTCCAGCAAAAGTAAAAGTGCTCCCTTGAAACTTTCACTTGAGTAAATGGTACAAAAGTATTTGCCTTCAAATGTACTTAAGTTTCCAAAGTACTATGATTTATTATGGCTATAATGTCTTATCATCTCTTTTAATCACAAGACTGTTGCTTAAGCAACTTTATGTGAAAAGACTCTAATGTTACTCTTAGCACACCAATCTATTAATAAAATGATATTAATGATTCAAACCCTGATTTATATCTAATAAATGATCATGGGCCCAAACCCTCTTTATCAACAACTTCAAAGAAATCATGCAAACAAGGCCACGGGTGCTGTGGCGAGTTCGAGTCAGGAGTTTCTTCCATCATTTATTCCTCTCTAAATGTTCTGCTTGCTGTTAAACTGGTGCTGAACTGTACGTTTCTGCTAAGTGGATACTACCTACCAGCAATGGCGGCTCCAGCTTGAATGATGCCCCCTGGGTGAACCACACCATGACCCAGAGTCTCCTTCATTTATTAGTTTTAGCTTTGAAAAGATCCTCTCTCTTACTGTCACTAGATGAGTAAGACATGTTCTCAGAGCAGTCAACAAATTTGGAAACATTTCTGAGAGCATTATTTCATGTATAAATATCACCCTAAATGCATTTAGGGCACAATTAAAAACACGTCATTGTGCACAATTTATCAAACTCTCAGAACCAAGAACCATAAAACTCCTTCCCTAATTGTAGCCATAAAATACATCTATCGATACAACATCTATAGCCTTTTAATATACAGTCATGGCCAAAAATATCAGCACCTTTGCAATTCTGTCAGAAAATGCAACCGTTCTTTTAGAAAAGTGGTGCAGTTGCAAATGTTTTGGTATTCACGTGTAAAAACATTTTGTTTTCATTGGAACAACACGAAGAAAAGTCAAATCTGATACAATTCCACACAGAAAACAAAGACAAATGTATTGGCACCCTTAACTTAATATTTGGTAGCACCCCCTTTGGAAAAATTTACTGAAATCATTCGCTTCCTGTAACTATGAATGAGTTTCTTACACCTCTCTACTGGAATTTTTGGACCTTTTGCAAACTGCTCCAGGACATTTAGATTTAAAGGATGCCTTCTCCCATCTGCTGTTTTGAGATTTCTCCACAGGTGTTCTATGGGATTCCGATCTGGACTCTCCAGCACTTTGTTTGTAACCATTTCTGAGTGTTTTTTAAACTGTGCTTCAGGTCATTGTCCTGCTGAAAGACAAATAACCTTTGGTGGAGACGCAGCTTTCTTTCTGACACTGGCCACTACGTTGCACAACCAAATTCTTTGGTAATCAACAGATTTCATGATACCGTTCACACAGTCAAGGCATCCAGTGCCAGAAGCAGCGAAGCAACCCCGAAACATCTTTGAACCTCCACAATGTTTGACCCCATGTCCTTTACCAAAAAGCTCTACTTTTGTCTCATATGTCTACGGTATGTTCTCCCAGAAGGATTGTGGTTTTGTCACATAAGTTTTGGCAAACTCCAGTCCAGCTTTTTTTGCCTTTGTGTCAGCAGTGGTGTCCTCCTGGGTCTCCTACCATAACGTCCCTTTTGGTGACGGATAGTACGAGCTGACACTCTTGTGCCCTGTGTCTTCAGATCAGCTTGTGTTTGTTTGGAAGTTAATCGGGGTTCTTTATCCACCATTTGAACAATCTTTTGTTGTAATTTTTTATTAATTTTGCTCTTCTTTCCACATCCAGGGAGGTTCGCTACAGTGCCATGGGCTGTAATCCTCTTGATGATATTGATGATTCTCCACAATTCTTTCTCTCAAATCCACAGACAACTCTTTACACTTCTTTCTTTTCTCAATGCTCTGTGAGACACAACACAAAGATTGAGTTAACTTTTCTCCATTTTAACTGGTTGCAAGTGTGATTACTATATTGCCCACACCTGTAACTTGCCACAAGTGTGTCTAAATACAAATTACAGGAGCATCACATGCTGGAAACAATTATTTCTTACAATTTCGACAAGGTGCCAATAATTTTGTCCAGTCCATTTATAAGTTGTATGTGAAATCTTATCAAGTTTGACTTTTCTTCCTTGTTTTTTTGTGTTGTTGCAGTGCAAACAAATACAATAAGCACGTGAATACCAAAACATTTACAATTGGAACAATTTTCTAAAAGAAGTTTTGCATTTTCTAAAACATTTGCAAGGGTGCCGATATTTTTGGACCGTATTTCTTTTAATTGAGCCTTTTAAGCTGCACTGGAGATTCCCCCTTACTGAACTCAGTTCAAGACCTTTTCAGTTAAATCACAGAAAACCTTTATGACATCACCTTAGTTAAAGGTAACCAAATCAATAAGTGCTACTTTAACTAAAATCCAACTAGACTAGTCAGGTTGTAACTGTTTTGCTGCAACACACATTATAATAAACTACATACTATAAATTATTATACTAAACAAGGTAAAAGAAATATTGTTGCTCTATGCGTAAAAGCATAGCAGGCACCACAGCATAACCTAAATGATATATAGATTTTAGTATATTATTTCAATAAATGCATTAGCCTTTGCTATCCTCATAACGAGATGGTGATAGAGCTGCATAAACACCTCATCTATTACACGTTTCCCCCCTACTTCTTTACTCTTTTTTTGTAAATTTGGATCCTGAGGTTTTAGAGCTTTTTTGTCATCCATAATTTTAATTTGGATTCAGCTCTCAATACTGATACCCGCCCATCCTTTCTGAGCATCTGAGTGAGGGAACTTCTCCTGGCGGTGGGTGCACAATCCGACCAGGTTTCGTTGACCGTGACATGATATAATAATTGATGCGACCGTGCAAATAAGCGGTAAAAAAAATCAACAAAAAAAAAAAGAAAATTGTATTTATTTATTTATTTATTGCGTGGGCAATCGAAACAAGTTTAAAACAGCGCACATGCTCTACACTGATTGGTGTATTGCTGTATATTTGACCATTTGTTTTTTATACACTCAAAAATAAAAATGACTGATTTTGCAAAATGTAGTTGAGAACATAATAAAATATTTGACTTTGAAATGTAGTGAAGTTAAAGTAAAAGTCACCCCGAATGGAAATACTTGAGTAAAGTACAAATACGCAAAAAAAATTAATACTTAATACAACTACTAAAAACTTAATACTGTTTACAACTAAATAACTACAGAAAATAATTCACGTGACAATCATGTTCGCAATAAAAAATAAATGTCAGATAGCCACTGCCCCCTAGTGGTAGATTTGTATTTAAAATATTTTCACAAAATGTTCATAGTTACGCTACTTTTCTGACTGTCACAGGTAATCAAATAAACAAACAAACAAACATTTATTTTATGGACCAAATCATGTAGTGAATAAAAAAACAGTTAATAAACTATTCAGCACAATTAGAGCCATGTAAACGACGTGAAAAACTAAATCACCTGGACTACAAGCTCAAATACAGTTTTAGCAAAGTCCATCTGCTAATAAGCCATTAAAAGTAATAAGAGCTAATCACTTTTAACTATGTCCATTGTTAAAAGTTATATACAAATAAAACTAATATACATTTTATTGTCTCATACACACACATACATACATACACACAACACACACACACACAAACCCGATCGGTGTACATATATTATAGCACCACAGGCCAACTGGTATTTGGAACATCAGGTGACTTGGTTCTTTGAATCTCGTTCATCAGAACGAATGCATATATTCTGTCATTCAGTTCATTTCGTTACTTTAATTATATATATATTTTTCAATAATGTAGATCAACATGTCTGCATACACAAACTTTGGCTATAGTTCCAATAATTTATATGTGTATATAAATGCATAGCGTATATCAGTGGTGGGCCGTCAGGACCAGCAAAGCCTTCTCTGCTGGTCTGAACACTATCAGAGGCACTGACCTACAAACCCGATTCCAAAAAAGTTGGGACACTGTACAAATTGTGAATAAAAAAGGAATGCAATAATTTATAAATCTCATAAACTTATATTTTATTCACATTAGAATATAGATAATATATCAAATGTTTAAAGTGAGACATTTTGAAATGTCATGCCAAATATTGGCTCATTTTGGATTTCATGAGATCTAAACATTACAAAAAAGTTGGGACAGGTAGCAATAATTCAATTCAATTCCATTTAATTTATTTTTATTTGTATAGCACTTTTACCAATGAACGTTGTCTCAAAGCAGCTTTACACAGATAATGTGGTGATTAAAAGTGAATATGTTCTTTATAAGTGTAAGTTTGTCCCTGATGAGCGAGCCAGTGGTGACTGTGGCAAGGAAAAACTCCTAGAGATGCATAAGGGAGAAACGTTGAGAGGAACCAAACTCAAGAGGGAACCCATCCTCATCTGGGTTGCAGTGAATGTCCATTTATTGCAGATATACGATGTTGAGGGGTACAGTGATGGTGATCAGAAGTGAAATGTAGTCCTGAGTCAATGTAGCAGACTGTTAACATTAACTACAGTCCAAATCCATCTTCAAAGCGCCCGTTCTTACTCCAGAATTTCATGGAACCACCCAAGGCGTTGATGAGAAACCGTCCCAAGCTGCACAGAGTGGCCTCCAATCGAAGAGAACACTATCCAGAGCCAAGCTTGGACTAAGTGGGAAGATCCACAAAGGGGAGAGGGCCAGGAACAGTGGTCACTGGAACCTCAGGAGCATGATTAACTCGACCGAGAGACCGAGAATAAGAGGCCGGAAAAGTTAAATGTACATATAAGGAACAGCTGGAGGAACAATTTGCAACTTATTAGGTCATTTGGCAACAAGATTGGGTATAAAAAGAGCCTCTCAGAGTGGCAGTGTCTCTCAAAAGTCAAGATGGGCAAAGATGGATCACCAATTCCCCCAATGCTGCGGCGAAAAATAGTGGAGCAACATCAGAAAGGAGTTTCTCAGAGAAAAATTGCAAAGAGTTTGAAGTTATCATCATCTACAGTGCATAATACAAACGTGGACAAAATTGTTGGCACCCTTTGGTAAATGGAAGAAAAACTCACAATGGTCACAGAAAAAAATTTTATCTGACAAAAGTAATAATAAATAAAAAATTCTATGAATGTTAACCAATGAAAGTCAGACATTGCTTTTCAACCATGCTTCAACAGAATAAAAAAAAAAAAAATCATGGAACAGGCCTAGACAAAATTGATGGTACCCCTAACTTAATATTTTGTTGCACAACCTTTTGAGGCAATCACTGCAATCAGATGATTCCTGTAACTGTCAATGAGACTTCTGCACCTCTCAGCAGGTATTTTGGCCCACTCTTAATGAGCAAACTGCTCCAGTTGTTTCCGGTTTAAAGGGTGTCTTTTCCAGACGGCGTGTTTCAGCTCCTTCCAAAGATGCACAATAGGATTGAGGTCAGGGCTCATAGAAGGCCACTTTAGAATAGTCCAATGTTTTCCTCTTAGCTATTCTTGGGTGTTTTTAGCTGTGTGTTTGTGGTCATTGTCCTGTTGCAAGACCCATGACCTGCGACTGAGACTAAGTTTTCTGACACTGGCCAGCACATTTCTCTCTAAAATCCCTTGATAGTCTTCAGATTTCATTGTACCCTGCACAGATTCAAGACACCCTGTGCCAGATGCAGCAAAGCAGCCCCAGAACATAACAGAGCCTCCTCTATGTTTCACAGTAGGGACAGTGTTCTTTTTTTGATATGCTTAATTTTTCCATCTGTGAACATAGAGCTGATGTGCCTTGGCAAAAAGTGCCATCAAGTGCTTGGCAAAAAATTCTCTCAGAAGCTTTGTGGCTTGTCAACATGTAGTTTGGCATATTCCAGTCTAGTTTTTTTATGATTTGTTTTCAACAATGGTGTCCTCCTTGGTCATCTCCCATGTAATCCACTTTGGCTCAAACAACGACGGATGGTGCAGTCTGACACTGATGTTCCTTGAGAATGGAGTTCACCTTGGATCTCTTTAGAAGTCTTTCTGGGCTCTTTTGTTACCATTCAGATTATCCGTCTCTTTGATTTGTCATAAATGTTCCTCCTGCGGCCACGTACAGGGAGGTTGGCTACAGTCCCATTGATCTTAAATTTCTGAATTATATGTGCAACTGTAGTCACAGGAACATCTAGCTGCTTGGAAATGGTCTTATAGCCTTTACCTTTATCATGCTTGTCTATAATTTCCCCTGCTAATCTCCTAAAACAACTCTTTCCTTCGCTTCCTCTGGTCCATGTTGAGTGTGGTACACACCATGTCACCAGACAACACAGTGACCTGGCTACCTGGAGCCCTATATATATAGACCCACTGACTGATTACAAGATTGTAGACACCTGTGATGCTAATTAGTTAACACACCTTGAATTAACATGTCCCTTTGGTCACATGTCTTTTCTAGGGGTACCATCATTTTTGTCTAGGCCTGCTCCATGAGTTTATTTTTTTTAATAATTCAGTTGAAGCATGGTTGAAAAAAGCAATGTCTGACTTTCATTGGTTAACATTATTCAAATTTAAATTTATTATTACTTTTGTCAGATTAAAGTTTTTCTGTGAGTTTTTCTTTCATTGACCGAAGGGTACCAACAATTTTGGCCACGTGTGGAACAATCTCTGTGCGTAAGGGTCGAGGCCGGAAATCCATACTGGATGCTCGTGATCTTCGGGCCCTTAGACGGCACTGCATCACATGCAGAAATGCTACTGTAATGGAAATCACAACATGGGCTCAGGAATACTTCCAGAAAACATTGTCAGTGAACACAATCCACCGTGCTATTCGCCGTTGCCGACCAAAACTCTATAGGTCAAAAAAGAAGCCGTATCTAAACATGATCCAGAAGTGCAGGCGTTTTCTCTGGGCCAAAGCTCATTTAAAATGGACTATGGCAAAGTGGAAAACTGTTCTGTGGTCAGACGAATCAAAATGTGAAGTTCTTTTTTGGAAAACTGGGACGACGTGTCATCCGGACTACAGAGGACTTACACATCTGGAAAGGCACCATCAATGCTGAAAGATATATCTAAGTTCTAGAACAACATATGGTCCCATCCAGACGTCGTCTCTTTCAGGGAAGACCTTGCATTTTCTAACATGACAATGAAAGACCACATACTGCATCAATTAAAACATCATGGCTGCTTAGAAGAATGATCTGGGTACTGAAATGGCCAGCCTGCAGTCCAGATCTTTCACCTATAGAAAACATTTGGCGCATCATAAAGAGGAAGATGCGACAAAGAAGACCTAAGGCAGTTGAGCAACTAGAAGCCTGTATTAGACAAGAATGGGACAACATTCCTATTCCTAAACTTGAGCAACTTGTCTCCTCAGTCCCCAGACGTTTGCAGACTGTTATAAAAAGAAGAGGGGATGCCACACAGTGGTAAACATGGCCTTGTCCCAACTTTTTGAGATGTGTTGATGCCATGACATTTAAATTTTACTTATTTTTCCATTAAAATGAAACATTTTCTCAGTTTAAACATTTGATATGTCATCTATGTTGTATTCTGAATGAAATATTGAAATTTGAAACTTCCACATCATTGCATTCTGTTTTTATTCACAATTTGTACAGTGTCCCAACTTTTTTGGAATCGAGTTTGTACATTTACAACCTAAATTTTAATACTTGTTCCATTATATGGTATTAATTTATTCAGAACAGTTTATTCTCTTCATTTCATAGCGTTTCTCTTGGCTGCACTGCTTCCAGTACGTGTATGTGGATGTTGGATATTTTGTCTAATCAGATTTTAGCCTCTATGTGCTGCCATGTTAATCTAATCTGCCCAGGGCCATTAAAATCAGTAGTGCTGGCCGATGTACCCTAAACTATATTAGAATGGGTCTGGTTCTTTAACCAATCAGATTTCATATTCGCCTCACGGGGCAGCTAGCTGGCCCAGAATAGCGTCAACTTTTTACCGTCCTCTGATTGGTTGGTCAGAGGGAAAATGTTACAGAAAAGTCAGAGTAGCAAAACACGTCTGTAGCGCAATGCACACATTAATACATCTGAGTTAGACTCTTTTACGCTCACAGTGGCTGATTAAGGAAGAGAAATTTATTTGCTTATATAATTTGTTATGTAATGTTAATTTATATTCAAGTTTTAGTTTATTTCTATAGCCCTTTTCACAATTGACAATGAAGAAAGCAGCTTTACAGAACTTAAGAATTAAAGAGAATGATGTATAAACACACAAACACACATTTATATTATTGTATTTACAGTAGCACCTCGGTCCTGAGGGAATGTAATTAAACTTTCAATTATGTACTCTACTGTGTTTGAATAAAAGCCTGTATTAAGTGGTGGACCACAGGTTTGTTTAGTCTCCGCCTCAAACTTTGGGTGCATTTTTTTAAATTATCAATAAACTTTAAATCATATACAACAATGCAAGGGCTATTAAAAAGAAACTAGGATTAGCACATTGTCTCTGTGGCTTCTCACTCTGTACCAGAAATAAGATTTGTTTTGCACATGCATGAAAACGCTAAAGAATCAATAGATCTAGCATTAGCCTCTATCCAGGAAGTGCCTAGCGGCTAATGCTAGTGCTATGGATTTTTCGGCGTTTTATGTCCAGCTTGAAACACACACACACACACACACACACACACACACACACACACACACACATACACAAAAGGTGTGGTCATTAAATTGTTATATGTATAGTTTTTGTATGAATCGCACAATGGGGCACTAGTGTTCATGTAGTGCTATCGCTCTTTTTTCTTCTTCTGGTGATAAGCTGAAAATATGTGGACAGTCGAACACTTTCATCTCACAGATCATCAGTTTATATCTAAAGAGGTTTATGAGCAATGAGTTGCATAATGTTGATGGTGTATAAATAAAAAATCTGGTAAAATCAAGTAAAAAGTGACAATTATTGATCACAATAAATTACAATTTTATCTTGAATTGTAGCTTGTAAATCCTCTGATTTTACAACTTACAAAGAAAGTGCTAGATTTATGATTTAGCAGCCTCACAAATAGTTTTATATTAGTGCTATTCTTACAAATAGTGTGTGGTTATAGCTTCAAGGGCTTTATTGTTGCTCATAAAGATCTAGTGAGATATAACAAGTAAACATTGTTCTTTCTTATAAAGTTCAAAAGATTCCTTTATTAGCCAAATGGTAAATTGAAAAATTTTTTTTTTCCTAATACAACCTATAAAGTTCCTAATTTCTGCTCAGTCAATCTATTATTCTGTTATGATTCATTTCTTTAATTTTAGTTATATATTTTATTTTTATGGATTACATATTGCAACAACAAATCTAATAAGAAAGTGTTTTTTAATATTGAATTAATATCTCAGTATTGGATTTAACAAGATGATCCAGTTACAGGTTTTACTAAAAGAACAACAATATAGTTTTTTAAGTATATTTGTATATGTAACATTTTTAACTTAGAAAATTGTCGCATTTTAATTTTACATTTCGTTCTTTTTAAGACATTTAATTTCTTAACATAAATCTTAATTTTTATATTACAAATTTCTGTTCCATTATCTACAATACGTACATTTCACATTTCCTGTAATTGCATAGAACTTCATTCTGTGCAATTCTTTATTGAAAGAAACATTTAGGGTTTTTTTTTGTTAATGTTTCAGACTGAAACTAATAAAAAGCTCCACATCAAACAAAATAAATAACTTACAATGTAAACTTTCCATAGTTATTTAATCCTGGAAATTGTTTTGTTTGCAACTATATAATTTATTCTCGATTATAAACCAGAAAGCTCTGTCAAAGCCTTAGGACAACTGCGTTATATAACTCTGGATTTAATTATGCAGACACTTGACCTCTTCTAATCTTGAATATCAACCACTGGAAAGTCTGATCGTTTATTATCTCATTCTTCCATCCGAAGCCTTTTCTTCTTCTTCTTTCAACAGTTCATATTATGGGTCACCACAGGGGATCATAAGCTGATCAAGTGCCAGATACTGTTACTACTCTGGTCCTCTCTATTTGAACCTTAGACTTATAGAAAGACATTCGGCACTGCAGATTATAGAGAAGGTGACGTCTACAAGTTTGTAAATATTACGAAATCATAAGTCAAGTTAGTTCAGCCAGACAAAGGTCGCGCTAATGTCTTAATTAAATTTTATATCCAGATAAGGATATTTGATATGACATCGCTGTTAAGACCAGAGATTGGAACAGAACCTGCAATGCATGTTTGGCAGTTAGAGGTTTTTAGATTTCTCGTTTCGAATCGTGAAATAGTGTGAATTGTGCTAAATTTCCATTAATTTTCATATTTCCAAAAAAATGACAAACCTACTACTGACTTCACTTACTGCAGTTCTGCATTATTGAGTCTCTGTCGGTGCCTGTCAACTGTGTTATCTGTCAGTCAGAACAATAGGAGTACGGGGGGGGTCAATAATAATTATTGGGCAATAATATATTCCGGGGGCAGGCATTATCTCAATGACCGTATTTGATGTTCAGAGACTACATCATCAGCTGGATAATGGACAGAGATAAAGCTTTGCTATAAAAGCATGGAAACAAAGCAGCAGGCTCACTGCCATCACTCCGTTCGCTCGCTTTTTCCTCTTGATCTGCATCACTCTGTTTTTCTATCATGGCACTCAACGGCACATGGAAGAACGACCGTAATGAAAACTATGACAAGTTTATGGAACAGATGGGTGAGTAAAGAATTAGTTAATAACAATGTATAATTATAATTAAGTTATAATTAATAATAGTAATGAAAACTGATGTCTAGAAGGGATTAATCTGAATTTTTGCATACATTTAATTATTAATGAATGATGTATAGTTCCTGCAAAGATGTTATGTGAGATCCTAATCTCAGATGTGATCAACAATCTTATAGATGACAAAATGCATTTAAACAGATAACACAATAGAATCTAGAGCTTTTAATACAACGTGAACCATTATTGAGCGGAACATCCACTTTTCATTATTTCTGAGAATGGAAATCCTCCTGACTGATAGAAAAAAGGACACACCTCCCTCGGGTGACAGGTCAAAGGTAGACTCCTTCATTAGGAGTGACAGGTGCAGAATCCACACCTCTTTCATTCAGATAAGTTGCAGAAAACACAAATTTTAGTGGGACTGTTAGGAACAGAGACAACACCTCCTTCATTACGACAGAGAGAGTGTTCAGTTCAGTGTGACTGACTACAGAGGCCCCACCCCTTTTATTTTTACTGACAAGCACAATTTTGTAAAATTAGCACTGGCAATTGTATATTGAAAGCAATATACACAAAAGACAAAAGTATGTGTACCCAAAAACCAATGTGTTAACATGTTTGTGTGTTTGTGTACAGGCATTAACATGGTAAAGAGAAAGCTGGCAGAACATGACAACCTGAAGCTCATCATCGAGCAGAACGGAGACAAGTTCACCATTAAGGAGTCCAGCAATTTCAGGACCAAAGATGTTGAGTTCACACTGGGGGTGCAGTTCGAGTACACGATGGCCGACGGCACAGATCTCACTGTGAGAACCAAAAGTCAATAATGAACAGTAACGTACCGATCATTAACGCTGAAATCAGTAACACCAAATAAACACTTATTTGCAGGGAATCCTACAAGTGGTTTCTATCTATACTTTTGTGCAGTGTGTAGCATGTGCACACAATACGTATGTGTGTGTGTATATACAGTATGTATGTGTGTTGTAATTCAGGGAACATGGGTGATGGAGGGAGAGACTCTAAAAGGCACCTTCAACAGGAAGGACAATGGCAAAATTCTTACCACCACCCGATCAGTGGTTGGAGGGGAACTCGTACAGGTAACACACACACACACACACACACACACACACACACACACACACACACACACACACACACACACCCAAGTACTCACTTTTCAATACACACATTACAATTTCCCAGAATCCTGTACATTATACAGTCCTTAAATATAGCCCTTGTCTTGGCAAATAAAATTTGCTGTGACTTTAAAATTTTATTACAGTTTAAATTGTTTCCTATAGGATGCTAGGAAGCTAGAAATATAAAGTAAAATGATTATACAGTCTAATTCAGCTGTCTGGCTGAGTGTGTACCGCTTCCCTTTTTTGTATGGATTGAATAATAGTTTGGGTGGGATTAGGGTTACAAAATTTCGGGAATCAAGACTGGAAAATCTCCATAAGAAATAACAGGAAATATGGGAATTAACAAGAACGAGCAGAAATGAACTGTGAATTTACAATATTGTAGATTAGCCTATAACAGGGAAATTAAATGTACAAAAGATTTTATGCAGTTGTAAAAAACATATAACTGACTGAGCTGACATTTGGGTAAAATAATAATAATAATAATAATAATAATAATAAAAAAACTGTCCCCGCAATACAATGTCCAATGATTACATCCATTAAAGTAAGTTTTGATATTACTTGGGTAAATATATATAATATCTATGATATTAAAATTTGTCCTAGCAAATACCAGAATGTATTTATACAGTAGCTAGCCAGCCAGTAAATCAGAGATGCTACATGTAAGCCAGTTTTGCTCAAGCTGTAATTCGTTTTTCTTCTACCGCCTGCTTGCCAGCTTTTTGGTATCATACAGAAGTACAACACTGGTCAAAGATTTGGAAACATTACTATTTTTAATGTTTTTGAAAGAAGTCTTTTGTGCTCAACAAGCCTGCATTTTTTCAATCTATTTTAGGTTGCATGCATGTCAGCTTCAGACTAAATGTTTATATTTTTTAGGTATATACTGTACATTTCCCCAAATATCTAAATAGTTCTTATACATTTCTGCTAATTCCCATTAATTCCTGGTAAGTTTCCAATATTTACAAAATCCCCCTTGTTAAGTTCCAATAGAAGTTTCCGGAAATTTCCACCCCTTTGCAGCCCTTCATGCTGTAGTTATTTCATGTAGTAGAAGCCTTTGCTATGAAACTGTGAAATACAGCAAATTATAGATATTTCTCTGACGAAGGTTTCACATAATTACAAAACTGTGTGTTTAGCTCTATAAATGAAAATTAGAGTTAGAATTTAATCAAAAATAATTACGTGAATGGTTAAATCATCGAAGGCAATAACAAGAATTTGTAAAAGTTTCTAATTCGTTGTATTTTGATGTATTAAACAGTGCTACAACTACGAAGGTGTCGACGCTAAGAGGATTTTCAAGAAGGCATAAAGGAGGTGTGGAGAAGGCCTGTCCGGTGTTTGAGCAGATTTTATATGAAACGGTCATTGTTGTCATTGCCTGTTATGTTCTCAAAATAAAATGTAAGGATTTTTACAACTGTACTTTGTGGCATGAGGATTGATTTTTACTCTTCGCTTTGTCAAAGTTGAGGATTTTCTCTGCTTAATTTATCAACTTACAGTATATCATGGAAGAAGTGCGTTCATTTCAATTACTACTACTCTTAACCACAAGAGGGCGCTCTGTAGCTGTTTCTTTAGTATAAAGCTTCGGTCATACGGTCAGTACTTGTATTAAATCAGTCTATATGCAAACATCTTACGAAAAAAATGCAATTTAAATGTATCTTTTAATGTGGTATTATATTGTGTACCTACAATTTGTGACCCAATTAATATAATAATTATTGGACATTTTTGTAGAGGTTAGTATAGTAGTAAAGAGTTTTTTGTTTTTTTTCAAAAGAGCACATGATTAAAATAATAATAATAATAATTATTATTATTATTATTATTATTATTATTATAATAAAAATTATAATAATACAAAATCCTTAAATGTTGATCAATTAATAAATGTTGCTAAAGATCTACAAATATTTAGAAAACATACAAATAACATAAAATGTTTCCCTTTTTTTTTCCTGCCTAAGTTCTCCCACACCACCCCACTGCCACTCTTCCTCACTGGCTGCACACATCAGATCAAAAACACTGTTGCTTGCCTACAAAGCCAAAAGTGGACCAGAACCCTATTACCTCAAAGCTCTTATCACTCCTAGCACTGCACCATGCTGCCTCAGAACTTCTAGCATTGTTCAACTGGTCCCACCATCCCTCAGGGCAAGGGAGATCGGTATACATCAATACTCTTCTGTGTTCAAAACACTTTTGTGGTCACTGAATAAGGGCGTCTGCTAAATGCCAAATAAATATAAAAATATAAAAATATTTTATATATATAAATATATAAAATAGATCATTCATAATTGAGGACTGTTGCCTCCATTCATTTCAACCATCTGCTGTTTGCCTAATGCATAAAAACCGATCAACTGACCATTCCACCTCTAGAATGCCATTAATAGCTAAAAACATTCATTACATCGTTAAGTTCCCACTATTACATACAATAGAATAATTTGAAAAGAATAGAATCCATGTTGTATTTTATGTATGTGGTGAAATATTTATTTAAAAAAAGCAACAATTTGTAACAAATAATAGGTTCCCAGTGAGGTAAATCACATTAAGAGGCTTCATACCTCACTGATGAGATCACGATCTTACACACACACACACACACACACACACACACACACACACACACACACACACACACACACACACACACACACACACGCTTATCTAGTTTTACTTTAATGTGAACCCTGGCATTCTTTAATAGTGTTGTAATGGTTTAAAAGCATGGAAAAAGGCCAGTTTTTCCCATGTACACACACACACACACACACACACACACACACACACACACACACACACACACACACACACACACACACACAAACACACACACACTATATTTAGCAATATTTAATTGCTAAAATGCACATCTCTTAAATACACATCTGACACAAGAAAAATGACGTAGGTTCAATTGTATTCATTTCTATCCATCCCATAATGATTTGCAGCAGAGGTTCCATGGGGAGTCACATGACCAGGAAGTGGGACTTTGGCACGATGAGACTGGTGCCTTATGATCCCTTGTTAGTGGCTCTTTCACGACGACTTCTTCTCACTCTTTTTTTTTTTTTAGCACTGAGAGAGCCGAGTGACTGCTTTCTTTTCCCATCTTGCTCTCCTGCACTTTTTGGAGCACACACACATACACACACACCCACACACACACACACACAGACCCCAAGGCGCTCACAACGAATCATAAGACATCATCCTCATTCTGTCAAAGTCATGTGACTCCCAGTGGAACTCGGGACTGGCATGCATGCTGCAAAGCATTATGGGATGGATGAAAGAAAATTGAACTTTTGTTCTGTCATTTAAGAAGTGTTTTCTCTATTTGTGGTGTGTGTGTGTGTGTGTGTGCGTAGCTGAAAAATGAAAGGGAGTGAGAAAGTGCAGGAAAGGCAAAAGTGCACAATGATGCCAAAAAGCAGTCATACTTAGTACAAAAAACGGGTGTGGGGTAAACAAGGATATGATAATGAGATGGAGAGTAAAAAGGCCAACAAAAAAAAGGAATAAAAACCCCCACAAAAAACAGGGTACAGAGATAAAGGTGAGTGAAGAAGAGGAAAAAGAAAGAGAGATGGATGAAAGATGCTTGGGTAAGACGATCAGACTGGAAGATGAGACAAAAGGGAGAATGAGAAAGCAAGAGAAAAGGTGTGAAGGAGAGAAAGGTGAGAAAGATGGCTGCATTATCACACCTCCACAGGAGAAAACCAAGGGGAGAAAGAAGTGAGAAGAATCAGGTGGGGGAGTTTTCATGTCCACGGTTGTGTGCTTGTTAAAAAAAAAAAGCTTTTGAACTTACACACGTATATAAAAATCTTTATTTCAGACAAAGATGTTTTATACAGCATCTGCTGGCAAAAACACACCACACGATTGGGTAACATTTTATCTAATATCATACAGACACTGGAGTGAATGAAGAAAATAAAAACAAACATGCTGCAGTCCTACACACACACACACACACACACACACACACACACACACACACACACACACACACACACACACACACACACACACACACACACACACAGAATCCACAGTTTTGTATGTCCAGCTCACAGTTTCTGAGCACCTTCTTAAAAACATAAGAGTGTAAAGAAAACTGACACTATGGTCAAATTTAAGTCTGGCTACTGAAGTAAAGTCGCACCAGAACAAAGAAATCTAAATATAAAACTATTGACTTTCAAAACACCAGAAACAGAGTTAAGTCTAATTCTGCTTTCAAAATTACTCCAAGTTTGTGCAAATGAGTTTGAGGGTGAGGTTTACGATGTGGTGAATGTTTTTAGTCAGAAAGGAAACTGGCAACATGGACATTTTGTGTCATCACTGTAGCAACAAGAAGTCAAAAAGACATTCATATTGTTGGTAATCGTCACAACTCGGAATGTCAGCGCTTATTAAAAGGTCGGGTTTACGACACTGTGCTGGCTTTCAAGTGTGTTTAAGTTGTAATGATATTTCCGACAAAACTTGAAAGCAGGATCTGGCATTAAGTTGCTCTATGGTGAATGATACACAGACACACACACACACAAAAAAAAAAAGAGATATTTGTGTGGCAGTCTAAGAAACACATTACATGTCACTGTGGGTAAAGTCTGGAAACAAGCCGAAATTGAATTTTTACTCGCAGTAATGCACTTTGGCACATTAAAGAATGTATTTTTTCCCAAAGGGAATTTTTTTAAGATCCTCAGCAAGTCTGAGACTACAATAAAACATCAAAACATTTCTTTTGTAAATAAAAAATTGCAAGAAAAATGCTTTGTACTTACTTGATTATCATAATCAGAACTTGTTTTCCATTTCAAAGTTATAAAAAATGTTTAAATATCGTTATACTTTATAATGTTACAATTTTACTTTTAGATCACATACATACAAAAGAGCACATATTTTATTTTCAACTATAATCATGAGAACTATTAATAATAAAGAATATTTACAAGTTTTCCCATACATGTGACATGGCACATAAAGATAAATATATTTACCCCATTTTATTCAGTTGACCCCCTAATTGTATGTTACTTTTGTCCTGTTAGTCTTACCGTACTTCAGTAGTTGTGATTCTTATTACTGTAATTCTTATTACTAAAAAGTCATGAATATTGTCAACTGATGATTACACAGCAATGGCGAATGCTGCAAACCTTTTAATTTCTTTAATAGGGAGTGTTTGTTTGAATTATTGTTGCAAAAATGAAAAGAAAAAAAAAGAAACCCTTTTATAATATTAAAAGAGGAAAATCATCATTATAGATCTAGAGACTGAACCTGAGGATCATACATCATCTGCACAGTGTATGTCTTTCAATATATTTAGGTTTAAAATAAATATTTTAATATAGCTGTTGTATACTTGCCAATTCTGATTGACAGTCTGTATTGGCATCACAGGAAAATGTATTATTTGGTTCATTTAACTTCAAGAAATTGAAAATTTAAATCAACCTCCCTTCACATCTAAATCTATATAGATGAGGTGTTTAGAGGCGTTTCTATGGATGGTATAACAGATACTATGTGTATTGCAATGTAACCGGTCAGCACATGTACATATTTTGTAAGTCTTTGGTTTTGAAATATATGATATGTACTATTATTATCATTATTAGTATTATTATTGTTAAACAGGAAGTCGTTTTATGAGAAATCTTCATTATGATTGTCTTTGGCAGCTGGAATGAAGCAGAAAAGTAAAACTTTTTGAAATCCAACACACACACACACACACACACGCGCGCACACATGCACACACACACACACGCACACGCGCACACACACACATAAACACACACTTAAAACATTCACCTGATTATAAAAATACTTCTGTATTTGTCTTCAAAATGTCTAAAAATGTACAGCATCTTGGCTCTGATAACATCATGCTTCAACTTAATCGCAGTTTGCTAATTATAATCAGTGTAAATAGCAACAACAACGGTACTATAGGTTATAAAGATAATATTGATTAATACACAACCACAACATTAAAATGGAAGGAGTGACACATTGCCTGCATCCTGAACACACACACACACACACACACACTACTCATTTTTTTATAACTCATTTTTTAAACTAAGCGTTTCACACGAAATGTGAAGTGACTTAAGTAATGTTTAACATTGAATGTTTAATGAATTGAGAAACATATGAAATGTATTATGGAAGGTTTAGCATTAAATTGCTTAGTGAATCAAAAGATTCTCATTGTTGAATGTGTAGTGTTAAATGAATTGACACATTTTGAGAGATATTTTTGGGTAATGGCTATAATAGAGATTGAACTCCTCCTAAAACCCTCAAATGGCAATTTAGGGTTGTGTTACCTTTTGAAATGATAAACTTAAGATTTTTGTATACAATACCTTAATCTTAATTAAAAAAAAAAAAAAGTTCTCTTTAGTTTTACTTGTTACTCTCATGAAGTGAACAGAATCATGGGATTTACTTCCTGGCACACGTACAATCCTTCTTTAAAACAACAAAAAACAGAAAGACACAGACTGTACTCTGCCTAGGCTGCCTCTGGAGGCTGCCTCATCTTTCAATTTGGAATATGGCTATAGTGACAATACTGTGCATTGCTTATCTGTAAAATGTGACTAAATATACAGACAAAGAAAAGAAAGAGAAAAACGAACAAAGTGATGATGAATTTAGAACACAGTATAGGAAAAAAGACAGAACGAGAAAGAGAATATATCTTAGATAGTACTATACAGTTTGATTGATTATGGGACAATGCCTTACTTAATCGTGTGCAGAGAGAGAAAGAAAGAGAGAGAGAGAGAGAGAGAGAGAGAGAGAGAGAGAGAGAGAGAGAGAGAGAGAGAGAGAGAGAGAGAGAGAGAGAGATGCAAGCCTGTGTGTACTCCTTCCATAAAAGTGTCAGTGGTGTAACAGTAGAAAAAGGGGAGAGGAATGTGTGATGGAGGCAGAGCTGGTCTTGATTTGCTTTCTAAACCCAGGGGAAGAGGTGGTGACCTGGTGGAATAAAGGAGAAAGAAAGTGATAGAGAGAGAGAGAGAGAGAGAGAGAGAGAGAGAGAGAGAGAGAGAGAGAGAGAGAGAGAGAAAGAAAATGAGAGACCACAAGTAATTTCATACTACAAATTCACACTTGTTCCTTTACTCCTCTTCTTTTACTATTTCTTTATTCTCTTGGTCCCTGCTATCTTGCTTTCTACATGTTGCTCTTTTTTTTCTGTCCATTTTTTGTATTCTCTCTCATTTCCTCCCTTTCTTTATTTCTATTAATTCAAAGTTGTCTTATTTCTATTCTGGTCCTACTCATGAAAGTCAGAGTATATTAGAGGTAGCACATACATTTTAATATGTATTCTGAAGTGTGCAGGTGAGTCAGGAATTGTCTTTACCTGTGGTCCATGACCAAGGAAGGCGAGTCTGGAGGTCCCTGGTTGGGATTTTGTGACTGGAGAGAGAGAGAGAGAGAGAGAGAGAGAGAGAGAGAGAGAGAGAGAGAGAGAGAGAGAGAGAGAGGAAGATTCACAAAAAGTAAGAGAGAGAAAGAGGGCCGAGGGGGTAGCAGCTCAAGGCCATCCATAGCCACCATCACACATAAGGAACCTAAAAATAAAAAATAATAATTAAAAAAGAATTCACTTACGCACAACAGCAAGAATTTGTTAAACAATGATGATGTTGTTCTCTTAATACTCAGTGCTTGTGTTTACAAGCAAGTGATGGAAATCCACCAAGAAAAGAAAAGAGCGAGGGCGAAAAATAATCAATAACACACTATAGCAGTGCTTCAAATCAGTGTTCACACTTGGAATCTCACTCATGTATAAAAGTTTATCAGTCCTAGGATTTTGTACTAGACTTGCTGATACACTCATATTTAACCCTGAACACCTTTTATACTCGGCAGGAGACATTTGCTTTTTATCGTAATGCAAGGGGCCGAGCTGGGAGACGCCAGACGCAATAGATGTAATATAGAAGCTTGCCATTTGTGTTTATTTTGATTTCTTGTGTTGATGAAAGATCATTTCTGTACACACACTTTACTCTGCAACTACATTTCAAACAATATTTCAATAAAAGGAGTGTCTGATTTGAATGAATTTCAGTGGGTTTCCATGCAATCGAGCCAGAATAGGAATCATGGGACATGTTTTGGATACATACTCAAGAATAATGAACAAAGAAGTGGGTGAATGCACTAGGGTTTGAGATGTTTTTATAAATTACAACAGCATGAAGTGGGGCTAGACTGCATGTTTACTTAGTGCAAATGTCAGTGTATTATGTCAAACAATCCAATCCTGATTTAGGAGCTGACTCCTGAACATAAAAGGCAAGGTTAGCAACATTAATCCTGAGAAAGATCACTGGCTTTTTGCCTATGACTACACACACACACACACACACACACACACACACACACACACACACACACACACACACACACACACACACACACACACACACTTACACACACAGCTGCCTATAGCCTGAAACTTGAGCAAAAGAACAAAGAAAGCATAGAAACAGCACTTCCTTATGATTGAACCTCAGCTGTGGATAATACCTCCTGTTGACACACACACACACACACACACAACACACACACACACACACACACACACACACACACACACACACACACACACACACACACACATTTCTAACATCCCTCTCCGTGGTAAAGGCAATGCAGGGATTTAAATGTAATTGCTTAGTTAGGCAGGCCGACAATCATTGCACACACGCGCACACACACACACACACACACACACACACACACAAGGTGATTTCTTGCTACCTCAATGTATAGTTCAATGGGCATGATAATGTCTAACTGCATTAAAGTGTGTGTGTGTGTGTGTGTGGTGTGTGTGTGTGTGTGTGTGTGTGTGTGTGTGTGTGTGTGTGTGTATGCGTGTGTGTAAAAAACATTTAAAAGACAATAAAATGTAATGTAAAACATTAGCCACTTCTTTGCAAACTTCAAAATAACACTAGATTATTGTCTGCCTTATTTTCAACTGTACAATTTAACCTATGGGAGGGATTTGGGATGTGAACTTCAGCAAGGAAATATTCTATGTGCCAAAGATGGCACCGTGTTACTTCAGTCAGAAGATGACATGACATTACATTTGCATTTACAGCATTTGGTGAACTCACTCATTTGGCTCACTAAATTGAGATTTGAGCAAATTCACATGTCAAGCCATGTATCCAGACATTTTGGCCTTATAGTGTATGCATTCTACCACGGTATTTAATAAATACTAAATTGTTATCGTGAAGGTTTGGTTCAGCAGCATTTTTGGCCATTTTGCATTATGAAGGGAACAATGTCAGTTACTGCAGACAGTTTTATGTAGGCGAACATGAACTTATTCTGTAATTATTCGTAATACCATAATAGTACCATACATAACACCCTACCATTTATATCCTATTAGAACAGAATGAGCCGAATGTCTCTAAGGTCAGTGTACATCTGAAACTCCACTCTTATTCACTTGCTCCCGAAAGGCCGCCTAGATTAAGCTTGTTTATTCCACCAAGGTGGTGGCAAGCTGTCTTCCCCTTCGCTGAGATTTCCTGTCTCTTACAAATATCGACTGGCTTGTCATAAAAAAAGAGGGAAAAAAGGGCTAAAAAAAAAAACCACCTGAAGAATGTATAAATGATTACAGCAAACATCCTTTTGGGTTTATTTGGAAGATAATTGAAGGTCTCCCCCCAAAAAAAATTATAAAATGTTACAGCTGTAGTTCCCCTGTTTGGAATAAAGCTGCATTGCCAACTCAGTATTCCCAAAATAAACAATAAACTCCATCAGACTATTTATAAGCGATCACATGCGAGGGTGCAATTGTCAACTGTGAAAAGGTCAGAGCTGCGACACGACCACAAGGCGAGCAGGGAAAATAGCACAAAAGAGAATAACAACAGCAAACAACGGAAAATGCTATTCTCGATAACATCATACTTAATGTTTTGGTAATTAGTAGATAAAAGAAGAACAAAATGCAGATCAATGTTAAAATGTACTCAGTGTACTCAGAGGATATTGTTGAAAGCCAAGAAGACTAAGAAGCTTGTGTAGAACTTTCAATGTATACATTGAAAAAGTTTTTATATGATGGAAAACCTCATTATGGGGCCTGTGATGTTGAGCTTGGCATTTCCCAATTCCTAATGGATAAAAAATTGTGTTTGGACTCTTTGCTGGCACAACAGAAGAAGATTCACCCTAAGATTGTGACTTCAAATCCTGATGATGTCCAAGAGAGATTAATTTGCCATGCTCACTGGGTAGGAAGGTTGTTATATTTTCTCTCCCCCTTCCATCACAGTTATACCAGCAAATCATGAGGTTAATCAGTATAGCCCTTTCTTCTGAGAAAGTAACATCGCCCCATAGCACAGCATGAGCAGCAGTTTGTGGTTTGCTGGGTTCACAAGCCTCAAAGGAAGCCTGCTCCTACCTCCCTGGTTGGTATCAGGGGAAAGATGACCAATGTCTGGGAATTAGTGATTTTCCCATGGAAAATGCCCCCCAAAAAGAAATTAAATTCCATTAGACATTGGAAAGTTAACAAGTATTGAGGCACTATACTGTGAACTGTTCAATTAAAGATCGTTATTTGTGTTATTAAAAGGAGATTGTGGATTATGTTGTGGAACTCAATTAATGGAAGTTTGGTGTTGTAGATTTTTTTTAATGACTCTTAGTTCTAGTTGTACACCACTATTCTGTTGAAAACCCAGCAGCAAAACAAATAGCCAATTGCAAGTTCAAGGCTAGACAAACAAGCAGTGTGAAACATCATGAATTCAACACACAACCATGAAATCCTACAAATCAGAGCTAAGAATAAATTCGGAAGAAGTTCCATGATTGGGAAATTTTACAAAGAATACTGTTATCCTGAAAGTATTATAAGAACTGACATCTGTAGATTTATCACCATTCATTTAAATTGGATTTTCTATGAAGAAAGATATACCATCTTTGATTCATGTAGGCTTACATGGCAAATTAGAAGGAAAACTATTAAATAAACAAAAATATCCATGAGGTAAAAAAACTGTAAACACTTTATGCAGAATTTCTGTAAATAAAATTTTACAGATTTCAATATTGTGAAAAAATTGCTTTTTGGAATGTTTTTGTAGATTTTACATGGTTTATACCATTAAGGCAGCACTTTTATGGGTGGTGCCAATAATCGTTAGGCCGAGGAAGTCAGAAGTTTATATGCATATTCTTAGAGGAAACTGTGACGCAAAAAGATCCTGATCAGTGGTAAGATTGCTGATGTGCAGAACTCTATTAGGAAGGTTTTTTGGTGCGTAGTTCCTCAAAAACACTGTGGAAAAGGGCCAGTTTAGTGGATGAGCTTTATCCAGCCAGCTATAGCCTCTGGCAAACAGGAAGTTCGGTCTAAATACGCCCTAATGTGACCTGGAGTGTGTGTTGATTGCACAAAGAAATTATATGGTTTATCTGATTAGGAAAAAAAGCAACTCCCTCCACAGGCACTTCTGTATTTAAATGACTCTACACACTAGCCTGGGAATTGGTTGGAGCATGTTTGCATGTGTTTATGAGTGCATGTGTGCATTTGGCAATGGAACATAAACCCACATTTACCCATCAGACCCCTGTAGACTCTAACAAGCCCCTTCCTGTCTCCTTAAATCAGTGGGAGTGTGAATGGGTTTGTGTGTGAAAGCAAATCTCTCATGTATAGGCAGCATTAGCATGCATTTTAAACAAAATACATAGATTGGCTAGACACTGCAAATGCTTGTGTGGGTATGAGAGAGTGTTTTTTGTGTTACTTACACATATTTCAGCAGAACTGCCTGGACTTCCAGCCCTGAGCGTCAGCTGGAGGGAGCCAACGAATCTAAACAGGGGTTAAAAACATGGGGAACTTTTACATCTTTAACTAATAAATCAATTACAATGATTTGATTAACTTATCAGCGGTATGTGAGTATGCTATTGCAAAAAGCTGCGAATACACACACTCATCCACACTTACACACAACTTGACGTTTTAATCTTCTTATTCATTTCAGGTCAGAAAGGGGTGTGGGCTAATTCTTTTTGTTTTTTTCGTAAATAGGATGTGACCTCCCACACAGTTTAGATTTACTGATAAATCTGCAGTCTTGTTTCATACTTGCATAAGTGCCATATTTTGCTAATGACCTTATTTATTATTTCACCAAGACAACATCTGTTGTCAGTCTTGTATGATCTTGGTTTGCATGCGCTATAATGCAGATCCACCTCTGCTTTGTCTCATTAATCAAGCGGGATTCAAACAGATTAATTCATAAATCTGTCGAATATACAGAGTATACAGAAAAACTTTTGTAACCTACTTCTGCTCTGGAAATTTACATATTTTAGGTCCAACAAATGTGACCTTTAAATTGATGGATTTCAAATCTTTTCATTGGTTAGTACATTTTTTTAAATCTAAAAAGTTATTTTGATTGTGTTCACAGCATTTAACAGATATCCAGGGAGACCAGAAGTGGTTGGAAGTTTTTTATCAAAAACACATCATGCTAGTACACTAGGTTGGGTACTAAGAATAATCATCTAAAACAACTTTGTGAAAAAAAGAAAAACCAACTAGTTATTGACTAGTTACTAATAATTGGCATTATATATATATATAATATATAGAGAGAAAGCAAGTACACTTTCACACATAAATTGAGATAAATCAAACTAATCATAGCCATAAGATATAAATGGATTTAGTGCTCTGTTGTTATTATTATACAATATAGTATACATTAAACATTTTTATTGGCTTCCACTTCTGCCTTTGTCAGCATCACCACAAGCAAATGAGCTGTTTCAGGAATGCAAGTATGTAGTAGATCAACCTTTCTGAATCTTTTGTAAATCTGGAAGATACGTTTTTGTTCGGCTTAGCATTTACACACATCTCTATGAAAAGAAAAAGTAAATGTCACTAAAAGGACAGAAAAATAGAGAGAATGCTTAGTCATTTGAGTCAAACCTTAGACAGATGTAATGTGAATCTGTCATATTTTCAAAGATTACGACAGATCTCTGTCTCTCCCATATCGATATGCAGATAGATATGAACCGACTTTAAACATAGTGACCTGAATAAAGTGTGGTTTTAATAGATTGCGTAATAACACCCCCCCCCCCCCCACACACACACACACACACATTTTTCTAATCCAAGGCTTGCATCAGAGCATGTGATTTGCAGATGTGATATGTCTCGAAGATAGAGGATAGAGGTATAATCAAATTCTGGTGGGGGTAAAGAAAGCAGATGAGTAAAAATCTATCATGGGGTGGTGTGAAGTGTGCAGGAACGTATGGTGAAGGGTTCGTGAATAAAGTGCTTTAGGGCATGTTACAAAACTCACTCTCTCTGGCTTCAGATTAACATAATTAAAACCAATATAACAATAAAAACATAATTTGTATAAATTATCTTGCAAACCAGACATAATCCAGAAACCAGACAACAATAAAACAGTACAATGTTATACACTATAACATGTATAATCAGAATATTCTGCACACAAAAATGCTATAAATAAATCTTATATACATGGATGAATTTATGAATCTGTGGCATATAATTAGATTTTGGTGTTTTACACCAAATATTGGTGTCCATTTCAGCAACAAAAACCTGACTAGAACAGCTACAAATTAATGTCAAGCCCTGTATGTGTGAATGTGTGCATCTGTGTGTGTGTGTTTGTGAAGTGTGTAGCAACCTGAACATGTAAGCTTAGCAGGTGTGAAAGTGCTCAGTCAGAATACTCCAGTGTAATTTACAGTAAAAAGAGCAGCTGTGCAAGTGTGATATAGTGCACATGCTGGGTGTAAAAAAAAAAAAAAAAGCATTTATAATCAACATTTCTAATAACAGACAAACAGAAGTGTGTACCGATTGAGTTCTTCCGGTGTACAGGTCTGTTTGTGTGAGCGTGTTACCTGAGTATGTAGGGAGGAGGGGTAGGTAAAAGCAGGTGCGAGGGTATGTGATAGGTCAGCGGGATACAGGGGGTATGATGCCCACAAGTCAGGGTTGCTAGGATACAGACCGGGAACTGTGAGCTCATCTGAAAGCACAATAAGAATAAGACTGAGACTTACACACAGTGCCCTTATTTGTAACATATATTTTCATTCTTCTTGAGATTTATTGCACTACGCGCACACACACACACACACACACACACACACACACACACACACACACACACACACAGTATGATAATTATGATTTGAATAGTGTACTGGGTTATATAGGATACGTGTGTGTGTGTGTGTGTGTGTGTGTGTGTGTGTGTGTGTGTGTGTGCGTAGTGCAATAAATCCCACCAGTGCATAAAGATTGCAAGAAGAATAAAGATCTATAATATTTTACACACGCAATAATTCGGTTTCATTCTACTAAGAATCTTCTGACATGAAGTAATCCTATCTGACCTTACTATCAGGAAAAGAATTCAGAAAGGAACACAATCCTACATTAATTACCACAATTTCTCTCTCACAGAGTGGTGTCTCATTACGGTATGTTCTCTGATAATCATTTCCTTCCAAATTTTCGCTCGGGGACCGCAAGGGGTGTCTCTATTACACTCCAGCAGATTCGAGATAAGGGTCAGTCACTTAAGAAGAACGCGGAACCAGCAAAATCCACAGCTGGAATGTGTCTGGGCGTGCGTTTCCATCTTTTCATCGCTCAGGACGTCGTATTCGTTCAAACAAATGATACTTGGTTTAAGGATTTATTTTATTTTAAATAAACTTGCATCTGATAATTTCAATGTTATCATGAACGTGATTACAACAAATATAGCGATGCGCGTGTACGTGCACGCATGTGCGTGCGTGCTACCTAAAATCATGGAGACAACTGCTATCATGAGGATTAAAAAAAATCCAGAGAGTTAACATTATTATACCCATGAAACTCCAAAATTAGATTGTAAAATGAAGAAATTAGCATATTAGCAAAGAAAAAGTCCAAGACAAAAGGGTAGAGTCAAGGTCAAAGTCAAAGTGAAGAGACAGAGGGTTACACACATCTCATGCTGGGAGGTCTCTAAGTAATTACCACATTAGATAAATCACGTCAAAATATTTCAGAAGTGAGAAAGGGCTATAAACTCGAGCCTGCTTGTTACTAATCCTCGCTCAGAAACAAAGGATCGTTCGATCGACTAAATAAAAAAAAAATAGCAATCCCTGATGAAATTCATCATTAGGAAACCGAACATGGTAAACAGAAATGTGTAAGATCTGGTAAATCTTTGAGAATAAGGATCAAGTGAGGGAACGGGTGTCATAGTATCATATTCATACTATAACAAAAAAATAAAAAATACAAACTGTTGTAACTGTATCCATCCACACGATGATTCAGCAACAATATTGTTGGTCAGTATCTTGACAACACTACAATAAATGTGAAATCATTACAGGGCAATGAAATGAATCATTGTTCTGTGTTGCTAAAGCAAAAACTAACCCACATGACCTGCATTATACAGGGTGTTTCCCAATTTCTCTCCCAATCAGACCTGCTATCTCAAACAAATTCATTGGAATGGGAACACTAATAGGCTGATTATGGGTTCTGTTTGTGGGGCCACTGATCTTATCATAAATCTGTTTGTGTGTGTGTGTGTGTGTGTGTGTGTGTGTGTGTGTGTGTGTATATTGTTATTTACAAGCTTCTCGGCTGATGTAGGGCGGTCCAGGGCTCTGCTGAGCTGGAGGGGGGTTGGGAGTCCCCACCAGTTTGCTCTTGGCCATCTTGGTGTTGGCTTTGGCAAACTCGAGCCGCAAAGTCTGGGGAATCTCCGGGTCAAATCGAACTCCCTGAAAAAATTAGAAGGGAAACACACACATTGTTAAGCATCCAGCAATATCATTCATGCCTCTTTCATCATCAGTAGTCCCAGTAGGTCGGCTAATTATGCAACAAACTACTACATTTCTTAACAATAAGTTACAATAATGTTTCAAAGTCTATTTGCTCCATGTTGACTCTATGTTGTTCAGGTGTGGGTGTGGCCTGCACACTTCCTGGCATTCTCCATACCATACCATATGACAAAAATAAACACTCAAGCCTCTTTTCCATCAGAATTGATTACTCTGACATGAAGAACTACTAGAGGTTTAACAACAAATATTACAATTATAGCACTTTAAAATCTAAATAAAAAACATACTGAAACATTCGTAAGGGTTTCTGCTACATAACAGAAGGTTCTCATTGCATCATATATTTAGCACATAAGTAGTCACTTGTAAGTTACCAGCTGATTGTATAGCATCTGACGGTGTGTTACCAGACATGCTTTATGCACTGACAGAAACTACATAAATCGTGTTGTGGCACTGAAGCGAAACAACCTTCTGTCAGTTATTTGTCACTTTCCTTTAAATGCAGAGTACAAAAGCTCAACTAAACCCATTCGCTCTCTAATTGAGTAACTGAAACACCATTCATGATTTGTCTCTACTTTTTTTTCAATGCCTTTAAAAAAAAAAAAAAACAGGTTTTAAAGAAGCACTTGAAAATGTCATTGCCTGTACTGGGGCTAGCTAACAGCAAGATACATTGTCACCCCTTTATCGGCTCTTAATAAATTCCATTGCAGCAAATATCTGAAGAAAAGTCATGTGCTCAGACTGAAAAAGACTCAGTCACAGACATAACACACATCAGACTGTCTCTGCAAACATTGAAGAAGAATGTTGGCCTGGTCGCTGTGGCTACCAGCGAGCTCAGAACCAATATTAGACATCTGCACCGATCAAACATGCTTAAAATAACCACATCATGTTTTTCTTCTGAATTGCAGCAATAAAACATGAAACTGTATGGAGCGTAAAACAATGGGCCACTTCAGGTCCAACAAAGAAAGAAAGAAAAGTCACCTCAGGCATTTTGAACACAAAGACAACTCAACAGAAGATCACAAACACACACACACACATACAGTATACATTTTATCTCATAAGAAGGTAAAAAAAAAAAAACTTTGACAAACACCCTACATATACACAGTTAAATGTGTAGAACATGGAACAAGACGGAGCAAATTTCTCTGTTGAGGTAAATGTAGCCTTAGATCCCTGTTCTTGGCTGGAAGCCGTGGTACCCAATGTAGTCTTTTGCTGTTGTATTCAAGCCACCTAAAGATTCCAAATTTTGTACTTTCTGTACTTTCCTTGAAACATAATAAGATCTGCTGTAAAAAAAAAAAAAAGGCCTAAAGAGGGAGTATGTTGTAAATGTAGTACAGGGTGTCCCAAAGTTAGGAGTGTAACGGTACACATATTTGTACACTCTTGTGTAGTGTCACTGTTTTTTTTATATTGTTGTTGAACTTGCAAACATACACAACAATGCCAGGGGTATAAAAAAGAAACTACAGTTAGGGCAGTGTCACTGTGGTACTCACTCCGTACCGGAAATACAATTTGTAGTGTGCCAAAAAATAATTTTTTGTTTTGAGCAAACATGAAATTGCTGCCAATTCCTGCCATCACCAACGCTAGCGAGATGGATCTAAAGATATTTCAAATTTACCTCAAGAATTTCTACTTAAAATAAAAAAAATCCTGACAATTCTACATATGGAGGGAGTAAATAAATGAAGGATGGAAGGATTGAAGACATTTGTTAAAGTATGCTGAAATAAGTAGAACAGTTAATTAGAACATATATTTAGATTCTATTTTACATTTACATTATATTTAAATTAAATATAAAACACACACACACACACACACACACACACACACACACAAACACACACACACACACACACACACGTATCTGTATCTAACAAATGTAAACTATATAGTAAAAATTTATATAAATTAAATTAATTTTATTTAATCAATTTAAAAGCGTATTGCATTAATTAGATTTCTTCTATTTCATTTTTTATAAAATATTATTATATATTATATTATTATTTAACCAAGCAGGCATTTTATTTAAAATAGTTTTATAAATGTAAACTGTTGATGTTCACTGTGGCAGCGGGGGCGTGGCCGAGCGCAGGTGTGTGAATGGAGGGAGAGGCCGGGGGAGACAAGCAGTAAGAGTTACACACCTGTTGGGATTGTGCCTAATCAGTGTTCCCTTTTGCACTGAACGGATAAGAGAAGTAAGAAAAAGAGACACGGAGAGCGGGTGTGTGTAAATGTGTGTGCGCGTGTTTGGCAACAATCTAATAAAAGAAACTGATTCCATTGAAACTGGTTGCCCCACTATTCTTCCTTTCCCTTAACCGTTCGCTCTCCCACACTGGTGCCAAAGCCTGCGAAGAAAAGCAGGGTACGCTGCCATGGAGTCTTTGCCGCTGGGTGAGCTGGTGAATGCGTTTGTCGAGCTCTAGCAGACCCAACACC